>CAIGQZ010032240.1:5041681-5067658 GCA_903798205.1 Danio tinwini | reverse complement strand
GATAGATAGATAGATAGATAGATAGATAGATAGATAGATAGATGGATGGATGGATGGATAGATAATGTAGATAGACACTATAGATGAATGGATGGATAAATAGATGTTCATTTAAACTATTTTAATTAAGACACCAGTTCTAAGTCATTGTTTATTGTCTACTTGTAGGCTGAATAAAATATAAGTAGCAGATTTTCAGCATGGTCTCAGATGTTTGTAGTCTACTTTCAGTACATTTGCAAGCTTTTAAAGAGCCCAGTCAAACAGCAGGTATTAAAGATCATGAATAGTGGAGCAGAAAGTGAGCTGATTGTCAGGGTAAAGCGCTCGACAGCTTGAATATGATTTGTCATTCAGAAACTGACATTACAACCATTAGCACAACATGGTAAGAAACCACTCACGCCACACAGCGATTTGGGAACTAGACATTATTAAACACTTCTCCTGACACAGACTCTCTCTTCGAGTCTCTCTCATCCTCAGACAGACACTTTCTAAAGCAGGTTAACACCATTTTTTTAACAGACATTATTCTCTGGAGTGCAAACCACTCACACTAAAAGCCAGAGTTCATTAATTTCAACTGTGCTGGGATGTGGGTGTGATAGAGTATGTGTTCATTCATAATTCATCTACACTCTCAGATGCTTACTTGGTATGCGCGTATTGATTTTAGACTCTAGATTCACATTTTTGGGACCTGAACAGCAGAGAGCATACACCTGGTGGTCAAATGCATCTCTTGTGACCAATTGTGTTTAGATTTCGAGACACTTATATCTTATTTCGTCACACTTTACATTAATGTTTTTATGTGACACATGAGTATTGAATGAACAAACCCGTTATGCTACTTACGATCCAGCAGGAAAGCAACATACTGTAAAAAAGGACATGAATGGCTATGACCCAAGTGCATGTTGGTACAACAGTGGCTCTAAATTTGAGTTTAAATGTTTAAGTTGTTTACATTACAAAAGCAATTAGTGTTTTGTCTATTCCTGGAAGTGGTCAAAAGTGGACAAGCTTAAAACATTTTAGACCTGTTTACACCTGTATTTAGCATCATCCTTCATCTTTGAAATAATGAAATGTATCTTAAAACCAGGTGTAAATGAGGCTTAAGACAAAACACGTATTATGGCTACGGCTGCAGCTCAGTAGGTACACTATAAAAATATAGATTTTTTCACTTGTTCAAACTACTTCATTAAAATGAGCTGAAACAACCCAATTCTTGATATTTCATTGAGACAACTTATTTTTTTATGTTCAATCTACATAAATTTGTTAAAAGTGTTAAGTTAACTTAATCAATTTGTGTTGGGACAACATGAATGAATTGTGTGGAACCCTGCATTTTTTACAGTGTATAATTTATTGCTGTGTTCCAACTATTAATTCAATTCTTCCCATTTTTCAGGATAACCCACTGTTTATCCCTTAATTTATAAAAGTGAAAAAAATAATCAAGATTAGCCCTTAAGTAAAAAGAATCAATTTTTATTCCTAAAAATAAATATTATTTTGTAGATACATGCTTTTACATAAACATGTTTCATCTATTTTGCATGCTTTGTTTCTTACACTGCAGAGCTGTCAAAAGAGTTGTTGTTCACAATCACATTAAAAACTAATTTTAACGTGAGAGAGGCAATTAAACATTTAGCTGAACCAAGTTTGAATAAGCTAATATTAATTAATATTTTGCATCACAAAATTTCACAGTATTTTTAGTGTAATAAATTAATTGTATAAAAACATGCATGATTACATTTAGCGAAACCAAATTTATCATAATTATGTTAAATAATATTACTCATTACTTCAATGTATAATTAGACAGTAAGAGCTGGGTATTCATCACGCTGTGCTAATGCCCATTTTGAAGTAAAGTGAAGGAAATGCCAAAATCTGAATAAAAATTCTGAAAAAAACATTTTTATGCTCCTTTGAGGTGGTTTTGGACTTGTGCAAAAATGGTTCATGCAAATAATGGGAGATGGAAACATATTTACTAAATAAACTGACATAGTAAAACATTCCACCAAAGTCGCTTTAAGGCAAGTCATTTCACATCTTTGAAACACCTCTCAAGCAGTATGCTTGGGCATTCTGTCTGAATGGGGAAACATCAAATTCTCCAAAACAGCTTGCCAAGCTTACGATTGAATTTCATATTAGGAATCACCTATAAAATTAAACAACAATTGTCTCTTTAGTTTCATTTTTAAATGTTTGAATCACACAAAATCTGCAAAAACTGACGTCTGGTCTAAGCTTAGTATCGTCAGTGTATAACGATCGATGATTGGCTCCTGTACTAGAAGGCGGGATTTATTCACCATATAGCGATCGATGATTGGTTTCTGTACTAGTAGATGAGGGTTTATTCACCGTATTAACCGTTACACTGTTCCCCATTCAAAAAGATATGAGTGACATGTCTTGTGTATTCTATAGTCTTTGATTACACCCATGTGCCTAATCAGCTGTCATTACGCTTGCCTTGTTTACTGTTGGTTGCTTGGTTACCAATACTACAGTCAGCCACTCTACCAACTTTACGGAAACGCTCCTAAATTGCATTTGAGATTTTTTTTTCCTTTTTTTGCGAAATGTAAAAAAAAATTACTTTATATTAAGATTGAAAATAATGACTGACATAAAACGTTGTAAAAAACATTTTTGAAGTCCCCGGCCATGTACAGTGGGGGAAAAACGTATTCAACACGTCATGTTTTTTTCCTGTGAAAAATATTTCTAAAGTAGCTGGAATTTGACCAGGGGGCTGTTCCATAAACCAATCTTAGAGAAAAATCCAGGTTTATTTTGGTAAGTCAGGTTTATTAATGGTGGGTTCTGTTTTATAAATTAAATTTACAATAGTTCAAATTCAGTTACTATGGCAACTTATGCTGGGAAGCTAGCCTGGTCCAGGGCAGGTTGACTCTTAGGCTAAGTTAAGTTCAAGCTAAATCAAAGTAATTTTAACATTCGCCTGCCATGTCAGCGCAATAGCCTAGTGATTAGTGCGCTGATATATAGTGCATTAGCACTTCAGGGCGTCCCAAGTTCGAATCCTGACTCGTGGACATTTCCCATCCCTACCCTCTCTCTTTTTTCCACTACGCTTCCTGTCTGAAACACTGTCCTATCCGCTTAATAAAGGCAAAAAGGCCAAAAATAAATCTTTGAAAAAAAACATTCGCCTGCCGTAATTTGATGCCATTTTTATTTCATTTATTAATGATTAAAACTTTAGTCACTTAATAGTAAATATATATATACACCAAACATGTTTTATAATAGAATGATATATACGTTTAAATTAAAATAAGTTATTGCAAACAAAACAAATACAAACTACAACATTTTTTACTAATAAAAAAAAAAATTCACAAAAATTTACTCTCAACTTATTAATTTGGGTGTACTAATTTTTGAACTGTGATCTTCAGTTTATTTGTTGTTAGATTAGTTCCAAACTTAGCTTTGGTACTGAATAATCTAATGCAGTGGTTCTCAAACTTTTTTCACCAATTACCACCTCAAACTAAAATTGTCTCTCCAAGTACCACATGAGCAGTATTGAAATACAGTAGTGTAGTAGGCCTAATTAAGCAGCTGCAGCACTGCACAGTTTAATAACGAGGCAGATTAATTCCTATTATTAAGAATATGTATTATTGTCAGCCACTTTAAACATTATAAATAGTATGATCTAATGTATAAGCACAAACATAATATTATAAACCATTCTGTAGAAAATATTAATTTAAAATATTGATCTGTGAGGGGTGTACTTAGCTATATATGTAGTATATGAATTACAAAAGTACAAAATTTTGAGAAGAAAATATATTAGGAAAGCACTGACTGATATAAAGAAGTATGCTACATTTTTTTAAAGAATGACTTTAAAGCTGCAAACCCTGAGTGGAATAATCGGGAGATGAATACGGGCCGAGCAGTAGCCTCACTTTAATATAAAGATATTTTCCCATGGGCCACTGGGAAACACACGTCAAAGAGAAAGCAGCATTCTGCAGCGGTTTCGGAAGCAAATAAAGAATCCCACTGCTTGTGCATGCACGGCATTTGTTGCCATTATTTTAAACGTAATGTGCTGACGTTAAAACTTTTCCTTGCAAGCAACAATTGGCTGTTAGCGCGTATTCTCTCTCTCTCTCTCTCTCTCTCTCTCTCTCTTTCTCTCTCTTAAAAAAAGTCAGTGTGATTGATGTTATTTAGTGTTCTACAGCTTGATTTTCTTTAAAAAAAACATTTGAGAATTTCCTTGGCTGTGTTTTGGATCATTGTCTTGCTGAAATGTTCACCCTGATTTTATCTTCATCATCCTGATAATGTAGACGTTGGACTGAAGCAGCTAATATTCATTTACAATGACGAAAGGCAGAGGGTTACTGAATAATGACTGAGAGATATCAGTTGCTGTCTGGGCTTTCCATGACTTTCTACACCTCCCTTTCTTCATGTGTTGAATACTTTTTTCCTGTGTCATTTCATTTTATTACACATAACTTCATTTGTAAACTAATTAGTTTTGTTTTCTTTGCATATATGGATTCCCTTGGTTGTTATCAGCATCAGGTGAAAATTTCAAGTCAATGGCACCTTTGGAAATATGTTTTCTGAGATAAATAGTGGCTTGTTGAATACTTATTTCCCCCAATGTATGTTTTTGTTGTTATTTAGTTCTCTTTTTTTCTAATTGTCTGATTGTTTTCTCTGATTTGGTGCAGTTCCTGTGCACAGTGGTGGCCATTTTGCTCCATTACTTCTTCATGTCGGCATTTGCGTGGCTGTTTGTGGAAGCTCTGCATATTTATCGCATGCAAACAGAAGCGCGAAACATCAACTATGGGGCCATGAGATTCTACTATGCTATTGGCTGGGGAGTTCCTGCTATTATTACAGGTGCTTTCTCACACACATGCACACACAAACACAGATTTTTAGGCTTTCACACAGATATGCTCAATGATATATGTGCGTGTGTTAAAGGGCTGGCAGTGGGGTTGGATCCAGAGGGCTATGGTAACCCAGATTTTTGCTGGATCTCCATGTATGATAAGCTCATGTGGAGTTTTGCAGGACCAGTTAGCGTCGTCATACTGGTACTGTGCTTCTCAGAGTGTTTATGTGTTATTTTTAAGCTTTAAGTGTTTTTGTGATTCACTCTTTGGGTTTTGGATGGATGTGTTTTGGAAATAATGATGATTTTTTGTGTTTTATAGATGAATGGTGGGATGTTTTTAATGGTTTTGCGTATGACGTGTAATCCCACTCAGAAAGAGATCAAGAAGCTGCCCGTCATGTAAGTACAACATTATAAACCATATCATCATTAATATTAAAGGGATAGTTCCCCCAAATATGAATATTTACTTATCATTTACTTACACTTAAGTGGTTCTAAACTTTTATAAATTTCTTTTTTCTCTTGAATACAAAACATAATAATTAAAGGGATTGTTCACCTTAAAATAAAAATTCTGCCATCATTTTACCTCTTTCATTTGTTTCTGTCAAACACAAAATGATGTGTGTTGGAAACCAGCAGCTGTTTACATCCATAGTGGGAACCAAAAAAATACTATGGAAGTCAATGGCTGTTTTTTTCAATCATTCTTCATTTTGTGTTCGCTAGAAGAAAGAAACTCTATCGAGTTTGAAACCAGAGGAGGAGAAATTATGCAAGAATTTTCATTTTTAGGTGAACAATCCCTTTATTTATCCAGTTTGAGAGGAAGGAACATTTTTCTTCTTTATGCTTCAGCCAAGCAAAACAAAAGATTTTATAGACTGCTTGGCCAAAGAAACATCTCTGTTTGGAGTGTGGATATATTTAAGAGTCTATGATTGGATCTTTATTGCAGTGATTAATATATTTATTGGTTTGCTCGTATGTTTGCCAACATTTCTTCTAAGCACCAACTGATGCAGTGCATAGCTTTTTATTTCTTAAACAGCCATCAATTTTGTATCCTATGGCCATATTCCAGGATGACAATGCCAAGATTCATTGTGCTCAAATTGTGAATAAATGTGTTTTATAGCTTAATTCTGTAAACTACTGATGACTTCTACCATATTTAACCCACTGTGGTGTGAAGTTTCCATATTGCAATAATTAATTACATTATTATTATTATTATTATTAATAATAATAATAATAATAATAATAAACAAAATACTAATTATTGCATAAACAGAATTTAAAGGGCTACTATGGTTGTTAATTATTTATGCTGCTTTTAAGTAACACAATGTTAAATTTTTTTGCAGCATCTTTGATGAGTAAATCAGATATTTTTATTCTTAAATAAATTTTATCTAACATAATTTCATAGAAAAATAACTTATTTTGAAAGATTTCAAATTTTGTCTGACTGAAGCGATTTCATGTTAAATAAAACATTAAAATGTTTCATAGTTAGAACATAATGCCTAACATAGATGCTTAAAATTAAATTGTTATTATGTAATTTTTTTTGTTTTTGTATAAAACAAATAAAATGCCATATTATGCGTACATGTTTTACACTCATTTTTGGACAACACAATATCAACGTTTTAACTTCAGAAGAGTTGGGAAATCAATATTTAATGGAATAAACATGATTTTCAATCACAACAAATGAAAACATTTGTTATTTTTACCAGAAGTCTGTTCTTTGTACCTCGGTTAAATGATCTAAGATGATTTTGCAGATCCTGGATCTGTTAATCTTGATAACTGATCTCTGGCTAATTTTGGTCTTCAAACAAGTTCGCAAATCAGAATAAAATGTCTGGATGAACTGATCTGAGATTGCTGTGTGTGTTGTGAAAGACAGATCTCGATCCTCAAAATCATGATCAGCAATGCAACGATTAGCTGACAGCACAGCAGCATAATGACATCATCTGATTAATATTCAATTATCTCTGTGAGCAAAATTACATCAAATTGGTAGTAAACGGTTTGTTAAATATGATACGCAATAACTTTTCACATTTGTTGTGGGCTGCAGGCTTTACACTATAATGTGTCAAGAGTATTTAGCAATTTATTTAGTTTTCTTTTAGAGTGAATTTTTGTTATTATAGTAGGCCTATTCAAGTTTCTTAATTGGCATAAGGAATAACTGGCTGTTAAAATTAATTTTGCATCAAAAAAACATTTTGATATCAGTAAAGGTGTCTGCAACTTTTGCGAAGTATCATATCATCAAAATATTAGCTGTCAAAACATGTGCATGTCTGCATAAATTATTATTCCTTTAAAAAAAACTGTTGAATATTGTGCATGTCTATTATCATACACAAATTGTGCTAAAGCTGGTACCTTAAAAGAGTACATGTTTGTGTCTAAAAAGTCCATATAATAAATGTTCTCTTTGAACCTCTTGGGGAGAGTTGAACACCTTGTGACACTTTTTGTACTTTTATTTTGGAGTGCAGATAGCATAAGTTTGATTTATGTATTTTTTTAAACTTTAAACTTAAACCGAAACTATATACTTTTTTATTTGTATTTTTTAAAACAAATTTACTATTTTCCCAAGTCTATATAACTACTACTGTAAGAAAATATCAGCATTTGGTTCATACTTTTAGTATTACCTTTGCTTGAAAAGACCCGATCTAATTCTATTTATATGAAATAAGCCTGCTTGCCAGGAGGTTTGAGCTACCAGACCTGTTGCTATGACAACAACTCTCGTTCAAAACGATCGTGAATCTTGTCAAATCGTCAATAACCAAATCCAGCTAATTGAGTAATCCATGTAAGAAGAACGGACCCCAGTTGTCATTTTCAGAAAAGCATGTATAAGAAAATAAGAAAAAAGTAATAAGAAATTTTATCAGACGTTTTTGAAATGATTTTTTTTGTAATTTATAGAAAACCATCATTATATTTTATTTAACTAATAAAAATTGTCATTTCAATTAACATACTTGATTTTAGTATTAGTTCATAATACTGTATTGTTGTATAGATACATGTTTCTATTGACAATTCATGAATGAAACTTGTTTTCATCCCTTTATTCTATTTACATTTTTAAAAATTCTGTTTCTCTCTTTCTCTCTGTCAGTTCTACTATCCGCAGTGCCTTCTTCCTCTTACTGTTGAGTACGTGTGTTTGGTTGTTTGGTCTGATGGCTGTTAATAACAGTGTCCTGGCCTTCCACTACTTGTTCATTATCCTCTGCTGCATACAAGTAAGTGTGGATCTCTGGGTTGTGTGTGTGTGTGTGTGTGTGTGTGTGTGTGTGTGTGTGTGTGTGTGTGTGTGTGTGTGTGTGTGCGTGTGCGTGTGTGTCTACATACTTACATTTTTTACATTGTAAACCTGTAATGTTATTCTCCTCATCTCCTGTCACAGGGTTTGGCTGTGCTGTTGGTTTTTACTGTCCTGAACTCTGAGGTGCAGGAGGCCTGGAAACTCGCCTGTTTGGGCAAGAAAAGCCCCGGTGAAGAACCGCCCAGACCTCCACAGATTACTGTTAGTGGACACAATCACACTTATTAACCCCTGTGCACAGTTACACATGCACATCTTTAGCACAAACCTGTATTTGAGCCCACAGAGTGAAAATAAGCATGTGGGTTTGTAACCTGCTGTACTGTACTGTATGTGTTCAGGGCCAAAACCCGTACAACAGCGCCTCCCTGCTGGAGCAGAGCGGATTACACCGCATTACACTGGGAACATCAACCATCTCTTCAGTCAGCAGTGCCAGGTCTGTCTGCTCTGGAACATAATTCATTCCTCAAAATTAATATATGTATATATATTTTATTTTTTTAACAAACAGGAAATATGTTAAACAGTGGATTCTATTTGATAATACTTTAAATGAAGGTTTACTTTGTTAACACGAGTTAAGGAATTTAGGTTAAGTAAAAACATTTTGTACAGCTTTTATAATTTCATAAGTTGGTGTTAAATCATAAACAGATATAATAAAAAAATTCATTGTTAGTTCATGTAATACATATACAGTATGAAGTAAAAAAAAAATCAATAATAAAGTAATACTTTTATAATATAATACCTTTATTCAGCAAGAATGCATTAAATTGGCCAAAAGAAGTGATGATGATGATAATAGTAATTAGTGGTGTAACGGATCCCAATTCTCACGGATCAGATCATTTTTCTGATCAGCAAAAAAGGGAGGAGACAAATTTCATTTGTTTTCCATTTATACAAAAATATTACTGCAAAAACCATTGGTTTAAACAAACAGAACGTAGAGCCTGTAAGTTTAATAAAAATTAAAATCAAAAAAGAATCAGCTGAAACAAGAAAATATTCAATACGAAAATACACTTTGCTATAGTTTCTGATAATGCTAAATATAGAAATCTAACGTCTTGTACAACATATCATATTTATTTTCAATTAATGATTCAACAATTCACACATAAAACTTAGTTTTATTATAGGTGTATAATTTTTGAAAACCTATTCAGTGACATAATTTTTATGGTGGTTTGTCACCATCCATTGGTTACACATTGCTACAACAATGTTCAGGTTAATTAAACGGTTATCAAGTTAATTAAACGGTAATATTAATCTTTACCATAAACTTCAGTGTTTATATCTGAACTATAAAATGTTATCCCTGAACTTTATTTAATTGTTTGTAACTATATGAAAAAGTGTAAAAACTGAATCTCTCTGAATCAAACACAGATTTGAATGCAGCTCTTTGAAAGATTAATAAACATATGCAAATCATTATCATTTATTATTTGTGTCGCGCAGGTTTGAATTGAGGTCACAATCTTTTTATATTTAATTGTGCAGCTTTACACTGAATGCATTAATGCAGGCTAATGAAACAGTGACAGAAAACACCTTTAATTAATAACCTAAGAAAGCGTTTAGGTCCCCCCACAACTTTTTTCATCATCATTGTATTTTAGAGGGAACAATACACGTGATTTGAATGACGCGGGAGACAATCTCTCTGCAATTGTTTAAATGTTGAATTAATATACAAATGAAAAAAAAAAAAAGTTGTTAATCCACGGGTCACGTGCGTTCCAAACTGTGGGTTGTGATCCATTACATCCCTTATGTTACAAAAATTAAAAAATGTATTTAAAAATGTACAAAAAAAATTAAAATTACAATTTTCACAGGAATAATAACAGTTGTTGAGCACCAAATTAGCATATGAAATGGAGCTTTAAATAAATTTCATATTAAAATATATTAAGATAACAGTGGTAGAGGTTATTTTATGTCACAATATTACAGTTTTTACTGTATTTCTTTTTTAGAAAATGCCAATTTGGTGAACAGAATACATTTCTTTCAAAAATCATCTTACCGACCCTATCCACATGTGATAAAATAATTACTAAAAAAAACTAAACTTACTAAAGAAAAAGTACAAATTATGGCTTACGAAATCAAAATTGTGACTTTTACTTGAATGCTCATTGAATTGGATGCAACAGAAATATAACGTGGACACCAAAATGGCAACATCTTTTTTACAGTGTGGACACCAAAATGGCACATCTAGTCTATGAGTCATGTATCTTGGTCTGTGCGTAACAAAAGCTGAGGTCTTGAAAGCTGATGTGTTATTTCTGTTCCCTCAGGGAGAATCTCTTGGCACGGCAGACTCTAGAACACACTCTTGCTCACACAGGCGCCACTGACCTGGACGTGGCAATGTTTCACCGCAACGGAGGTACACTAACACACAATAACCTGCATGCATGTACGTATTCACACACACACACAACACTTAAACACACACCATACAGTGACAGTTCACACAAAAATTACCATTTGCTGTTATTTTAATAATTTGCTATTCATTCGTTTAACTGACTTTAATTTATTACCCTTGGGCCATTAAAAATGTTTAGGTGAACATTAAAAAAGTTTAAACTTAAAAAAAATATTGAACATTTAAAAACATCAAAGAACTTTAGGTGAAACAAAAAAAGTGAGTAAATAAACAGCAGACATTCAGTTTTGGGTGAACTGTCCCTTTAGCTCTTCATTTTTCATGTGTTACTGGTAAAAGTACAGTGTTGATTAGACAGATCTCTCATCTTACACCATCTATCAGGTGAGGACTCAGACTCAGATTCAGACCTGTCACTGGAAGAGGAGAGGAGTTTGTCCATCCCATCCTCAGAAAGTGAGGATAATGTCCGTCTGCGTGGACGCATCCAGCGACGCTTTAAACGCACCGGCCATGGTGAAAGGCTACTCACAGAGGCCACTCACAACGGTGGAAAAGGTACTAATATTACTGCAGTCATCTGTATTATTAATATTATTGAAGCTGCAGGAGTGCAGAGACCCAGCTTCGATGTTAGTTCTGTTAGTGATGGCCAACTGTTAGTGTATGGAACTGTTTATGTGTCAGATCTGGATGGCAATGACCTGCTCTCCTATTGGCCAGCGCTGGAAGGGTGCGAGGCGCACTCTCTGCAGAAATGGGGCTCAGAGCGGCGCCTTGGGGGTGACTACAACAAGGATGCGGCGAATAACAACCAGCTGGATGCAGCGCTGACCAGTGGAGATGAGAATGGCCTCACGCATAGACACCGCAAGGGTGAGGCACACTTTAAATAGAAAATGCTGTTTAATATTGGCCAATACTGATTAATTCTAATATCTAATTGCAATTTCTTAGTCTTCCCATTTTTAACTTTATATGCCTGGCATTTAATGCTTACATATTATTATATTAATCTTTATTAATACTTAGATGTCTGTGTTGTTATTATTAGCTAAAATATTTGTTTTGTTAACTATTTATGTTCGTTTTCAAGAAGATGAAAGTATTAAAGTATTCTAAAAACTGAAAATGTCACATTTAAATTTAACTTCAAGTTATATTATTATATTTATTAATTCTTAATAATCATTTGATATACTAAAATGAAAGACTTGGACATAGATGATATGGACATTTCTACAAAAAAAAATTATAAAGCACAAAATTATTATTATTATTACCATTATTATTATTTAATTTTATTAGATATATTTATTTTGTTATTATAATTTGTTGCTTTGTTTCCATATTTTTACTTTTACATGTAACTTTTTATCTAACACTTAATTTTGAAATTATAGTAACTTTTATAATCGTAAACTTGCATTCCATTCAAAGACTGACTTAACTTTCTGTGGTTTTACAATATTGGTGATTTTTTGTTTATTTACAAGTAAATTCATTTCATATTTTCATTAGATTTTTCTTGGGGAAACTTTTTAGGAACAAAATGCAGTAAATGATTTTGATTTTAGAAATTTTTTAAATTTGTTGTCAGCTTTTTGCCATCAGTCAGAATTGTAAATATTTAACTATAAAGCCCTCTGCATGTGTTCCTCAGGGATCCTGAAGAATCGTCTGGGCTGTCCACCGGCTCTGCAGGGTCTGTCTGCTGTTGGTCGTGCTCCCAGCGAGATGTCCTGGTACAGGACCTCCACACTGGGCCACCGAGGTGTTCCAGCTGCCTCCTATGGTCGCATGTACTCCGGCACGGGCTCACTGTCCCAACCCGCTTCACGATACTCATCTCGTGAACACCTGGATTCAATAGCAAGGCGACAGCGGTCCCGAGACAACCTGGACCTGCTGCCCCGTCGGCGCGAGCTCGGTGCCGAACACCTGGGTGGGTCTAGAGAAAGGCTGGGCCCCGTTCACAGCATCCATGCATCCAGAGAAGACCTGGTGGGCAGAGGTGGTATAGCAGGGTTAATGGGGCCCGATGGGTCATTAAGCGGCTCTAGAACGCAGCTTAACACCCTAACAAGGCAGCAGGCCTCTCGGGAGCACCTCGGAGGGGCTCTGATGAGCAGCCGGTCCCGCGAGCAGCTGGAGTCTAATGGTGGAGCGCAGCCCTGCAGAGAGTGGCTGAGGACCCTGCCGCCCCGCCAGCTCTCACACCCCGACCCGCACCCACCCTCCTCACCCCCTCCACCAATCACAGAGGAACCCCACGAATCCCTGTCCTCTCGCCGTGGGCGCCTAGACTCTGCGCCCCCATGTAGGTACCCGTCATCATCTGCAGCTGCACCCGGAGCCCCGTCCAGTCGACCGCCCTCTAGTGAACACCTGGATATCCTGTCCTCCATACTCGCCTCCTTTAGCTCCTCTGTGTTAACCCCACCCCCTAACCCCGCTGGCCCCTCCCCTTCTCCACCTCCTCCTCTCTCTGCAACCTCTCAGAGCGTCTCTGAAGTGTCACCTGACTCTGAGTAAGTCCCGTCCCCTTTTGTGTCACTGAGTATCTGTTTCCTTGTTGTTTGACAGTCATCTTTGTGTGCTCATCAAAGATGATTGTTTCTGTAGTTCTGCAATTGTTTGTTGCAGATTAGAATTTAATGTGTTTTCCCATGATACACAAAAGGAGGGTTTACAATGACAAAAATCCATTAATAATAATAATAATAATAATAATAAATTTCATTTGTAATGCGCTTTTCTTAGACTCAAATCGCTTTTCATTAAACAATTGTTTTTGTATTGCTTAAAGGTGATATTAACTTATCTTCTTCTCAAAGGTAATATGTTGTGCATACTAATGAAGCATTTTGTCAGAAGTAAATGAAGCTGGTCTAAAATGAACTTCCTGTCAGCAAAGAATTTGCAGTTCAGCTTTTTGAAGTTGTGCAGAGAAGATAGATAGACAGTTAGACAGATAGATGGATGGATGGATGGATGGATGGATGGATGGATGGATGGATGGATGGATGGATGGATGGATGGATGGATGGATGGATGGATGGACGGATAGATGGATGGATAGAGGTTTGATATTAGCATTTTGGGACAGACAGACAGACGGATGGACGGACGGACGGACAGACGGACGGATAGATGGATGGATGGATGGATGGATGGATAGAGATAGATAGATAGATAGATAGATAGATAGATAGATAGATAGATAGATAGATAGATAGATAGATAGATAGATAGATAGATGTTTGATATTAGCATTTTGAGATAGATAGATAGATAGATAGATAGATAGATAGATAGATAGATAGATAGATAGATAGATAGATAGATAGATAGATAGATAGATAGATAGATAGATAGATAGATAGATAGATAGATAGATAGATTATTGTTTATTTGATATGAAGATTGATATTTATTTCTGTTCCAGTTTTTAGTATTTTGTTTTGTGATTTTTATTTGATATAAATTTGTTTAAATAATATTTAAGTTTTTTTATTTAATTTAATATTTTATTTTATCAATGAAGATTTTTTTTATAATTTTAGTTTTTAGATGTTTTTTTAGAAGTGATAAACAAGGCAATTGTAAAAACAAACGTGAAATGAAAGTTTCTAAAAATATATAAAGTATTCTAAACAACCAGATATTTGTGTGTATTTATATCATTTTTAGTTAATCTAATTTTTTACTAGTTTAAAATTGCTTACAGAATAATACATTTAAAATATAAATATGAAAATATATAATAAACCTGAATCAATTAAAATATAAATGTGTTTTTGTACTTTATATATCACTGAGGCAGGATGCCCACTGGTGTCTTCACATGATGACATTATTTACATCTGGCTCTTTCATTTCTCTCTTTGTAGAGTTAACAGAAGTGATGGACAATCTTGATGATTCCTTCGCAGTCCCATAATGCACCTCTGCAGATTGGGCTCAGTCGAATCACAGGACAAAAGCAACCGGAGCGATCAGGACTCCTGCGGGACAGGAGGGTGAAGTTCATCAAGGGCTTGAGAAAGAGCACCCTCCTGAAAACAGACATCAAATCAAACCACAGAAGGTGATGATTTCTATGATTATCATTCATAAAAACCTCAGATTCCAGACCAACAGCTGAGAGGACTGGAGAGAGAGATAGAAAACTGTACAGGACATTTTTATACTTTTGTATCTTTTTCATCAAAGATCAAAGCAGAAAAAATCTCTAGTGATGTTTTTTGAAGATTGTGTGGATATGTGTTTAAGTGGGTAGGATCGAAAAAACAACATTTTAAACCCATTCCAAGCCAAAACAGTCCCAAACATTCCCAATCCAATCTTTAAATTGTGTTTATGCAACAAGCCACGCCCACTGACCAACCAGCTGAGAGTCTATGAGGAGAACAGAAGGATTGGTCGTTGTAAATGCAGCCCAAACACGGGATTGGTGGAAGGTTCCAGAGACAGTGATTGTGATTGTAAAGATTTATGAAGCAGATGATGTGATTGAACCGTAATGATTGTCAGTCAATGGATTGTTTCTTTTAAAAACAGGTGACTTGATTGGAAGATTTTAGCTTGGTCTAAAAACATTTCTTCAGCAAACTCCAACAAACATGAAGCTGATTTCTGCCACAGAATAAAAACGGTAATTACAGCTGTAATTCTGCAGCTCTGGTTTATACTGTATAGCAGTTGCCAGCAGAATATATTAATCAATTTTAAGGTGTACAAAGTCAGAATGGTGAGAAATGAAATGAAGATTGTTAGAAACCTAAAATTGTAATTTGCAGTTCTGAGAAAAAAGTCAGAATTGTTAGTTTGGATCTTATTTCAAGTTATAATTGGGCAAATGCCAGAATATATTATCCAGTTTAAAAAAAAAAGCCATAATTTCAAGAGAAATGGCTCTTGTGAGTTTATATTTCTTAATTTTGAAAAAATAAAATAAAAAAAGAATTAACACTTATTGCAAGAATTATTTCTAAATGTAATAGTCAAAACTATGACAAAATGTGTAGACTTGCTGTTACAAAAAAAACTAAGCCATAGGAAAAAGATCATCTGAATTGTGAGATATAAACTCAGAACTGTAGTATTGAAACTCCAATCTCAAGATATTAGCTCACAATTTATATGTATTTTTTGTTACTACTGGCTCTATTTTAAAGATCTAGGTGCAAAGTCTAAAGCACATGGCGCAAATGCATTAAGGGCGTGTCCAAACCCACATTTGCTATTTTAAGAAAGGAAATACACGGTTTACAGCAGGGTTGTGCTTATTCTCTTAATGAGTTATGGGTGTGTTTTGAGCATAACGTGCATTAAACCAACCAGAGTCTCATCTCACATTCCCTTTAAGAGTCGCATGGCACATTTGCTATTTACATGGGGGACATAGTAAGAGGAAAAACTGAATGCTTTACTAGTGAGAAAACAGTTAAACAGACCATCTGCGGCGTGAGGATAAAGAACGAGCCTTCTACATTTGACCTCTTTACTTTCTCTTTACTTTCACTCTTTACTCCTTTACTTTCGTGGTGTAAGACAACAGTGTTGTATGCACCCCACTGAAGACATCCAATAGCCTACATATTTAATTTAGTTTGTTAAGCGCAAAGATTTGTTTCAAAACTATTTCTAAATTCAGTTCTAATTTCCAGCAAACGAATAAATGAACAATAATAACGAAATGTGGTCAAAAAAGTTATATCCAAACACATCCTGTTCTTATGTCCCATATGGTTACGTATACATCTCCAAAACCAGACAGGTGTACAAATCTAAACTTGTTTTTATTAAAACAAATATAAATATTCTTATAATAAATAGGGTGTCACGGTGGCGCAGTGAGTAGCACGATCGCCTTACAGCAAGAAGGTCGCTGGTTCGAGCCTTGGCTGGGTCAGTTGGCATTTCTGTGTGGAGTTTGCATGTTCTCCCTGTGTTCACGTGGGTTTCCTCCAGGTGCTCCGGTTTTCCCCACAAGTCCAAAGACATGTGGTATAGGTGAATTTGGTAGGCTAAATTGTCCGTAGTGTATGTGTGTGAATGAGAGTGTATGGGTGTTTCCCAGTTATGGGTTGCAGCTGGAGGGGCATTTGCTGTGTAAAACATATGCTGGATAAGTTGGCGGTTCCACTGTGGTGACCCCTGATTAATAAAGCGACTAAGCCGAAAAGAAAATAAATGAATGAATATAATAATTAATACAGCTAATAATAATAAGATTATACAAATGCAGATTGTCATGAATAAACTGAAAAAAGCCTCCTGACATGAAGAAGGCATGAAGGTAGTGGTTTTTATATTTATGTAGAAAACAATATTTTTTGTAACTGTTTAATCCTTTAATTTTTTTATTTGTAAAGATATTTGTGTATTGCTGTACATCCTGTGTGTATTAAGCAATGTGTAAGTGTTTTGGACATGCATAGGCGCATAACTAATGCGCTCTGTGCTGGACTTTAGACCAGGTTTTAGATGGTCAATGGCGCAGTCTATTTCAGTTCTTCAAAATAGCAATGCTCCTTAACGCCTTCTTTATAGACCAGAACACTAATGAGACCACAAAGTGGCGCAAATGGATTTGCTATTTTAACAACGTGGTGCAAAACATGAAAATTAGGGTTGAGCTGGTCTGAAAATAGCAACAAATCATCCCAAACACATCTTGTGCCTTATTGCACGGGGTGTATTATAGGGCCATACAAATTTACATCTGATAATTGGCCTCAAAGAAATTTAAAAAAGTCGCAATTGCATGAAAGCCTATAAACTTGCATTTATAAGAAATAAAGTCACAGTACTGGGTTGCTAAACTCAATTCTTAACTAAGTTTTTTACAAGTATTTTGCAAGTTATTACAAGGTTTTTTTATACAATTGTTTGTTCACATCCTGCATTTTTAAATCATACAATTCTGACATTTCCAGATTCCAGACTTTCCAAAAAAAGTTTTTTTTTATTACTTTTTCTATAATACTATGGCAGAAACCATCTTCAATGTTCATGAGATGGCTGTCCAGATTCTGGAATATTTTCAGCCAGACCACTCTAATTCTTTTACAATAACGAACATGAAGTTTGAAGTTGAAGTTTGCTGAAGCTCTGTTAAAAAGACCTTTAATTGATTTTTGTCAGCAGCCTTCAAGCATTTTCAAGACTTCACAGCATAATAAAAAATCTTTCATATCCAGGCTTATTGTAATTCAAATACTGCTTACGGAAATGATTATCAAATCAGCTATTGAAGAGAATCTACTTAATCTGTCTTTGATTTCCTATTTCCTATAGCATAAATATCAGTGATTACTGTCTCTGTGAAGTGTTGAATATAAAGGAAGGCACATTGCGATATGAGCGAACAGTCATTAAGGAAAAATCACCTCAAAAATGTCCTGTTAAAAGAGAAATCATGCATCATCGTACCTTTTCTCTATAGTTATTTACAGTATTATCATGAGTTTTGCCAAAAAGACTGCCCTATGTCACCCCGTTTATACCTCTTACCTGTCATAAAGTGCTCCAGACATTTTTTCTATTTATGATTTTTATATTAATTTATTACTGCATAACTTTATCTTGTACAGACATTAAATTAAGTTATTTAATTAAATTTTTTTACTATTTATTTATTTAAGTTCTTTTCTCCACCATAGCTGTTGCTGGAGTGTTTCTAAAGCAGTGCGCGTGAGAGTTTTTGTTTTTATATAAGACCGAAGTTTCATCTGTTTCAAATGTTTTATGTGTGAAACTTTTTTTGTACATGTATCGTCCCCCTCCTCACAATGCATTCTGGAAAGAGTCAGAAAGAGAGAGCGGTGGAAGACAATGAACGGATGGGAGAGAGAAAAGGGGAATGTATAATGGCCCAACATGTTTATTATAGGACATGTTGGATCCCTTTTACTTATGGGGATTTTCAGAGTTAAAAAAAAAAAAAAAAAACAGCTACCAATGGGAGAAAACGACACCTGTTGGGCGTCAATAAAGGAGTTATTGCTACCACGCTTCTGTATGATCTTTGTTGTTGTTGTTCGTTTTCAAATATTCAAGACAAACACTTCGGTTGTTTAAAAAAAAAGATTTATTTAGTTCCTCACATTACACAGATCACATAAAATTACAACAAAATTGTAAATAGCTTTTTAAAAAAGCTGCTTTAACAGTGGAAAGGTTTCACTAGTTTTATTCAGTCTAACATTGTCTTATTGGCTGTACTTTTCCAAGCTACTATTGTCACATTCCTAAAGGCACAGTTCATCCAAAAATTGAATCATCATCAAGAATTTGTGTACAGTGGCTGAGAAAGCTCAAGTCAGTCATTCATTTTCCTTCGGTTTAAGGCTGATTTATACTTCTACATCGAGCGAGCATAGCTTGCACGTAGCTTTGCATTTATACTACTGCATGCTGTTTGTGTTGCTCTGCAATAACACTTCTAAAGCACTAGCTGGCAGTACGATATGTTATGTACTTCCGTGTCAAATTTCTTTGCGGGTGTTTAGTTTTTTCTGAATGCTACCTTAATGTACAAGTAGTTTCTCATTCAGGAGTGGGAACCGGCAGACGTGCAACAACTTTAATCATAAGGTAAACACAAAACATCTGGAGCTCCTTTACGAGGCTCGACACTTGTAAACACTCGCTCCATCGAATTTGCGGCTCTCATCACCGCCCACACTCATCACAGCTACCAAGCCGACCAATCACAGAGCTTGCGCTATGCATCGATTTGACGTGTAGTTACTTTTTTGAAAGATGCGCATCGGCGTCAGCCATGGCGAGGGCTATGCGACTGCTGCGTCAGACCATGCAAGTGTTCTTGTCGCAGAAGTATAAATCAGCCTTTAGTCTCTTTATATATCAGGGGTTGCCACAGTGGAATGAGCCGCCAATTCCAGTCACAGCCCAGTACTGGAAAACACCCATAGGCACACTCACACTTGTACACTACGGCCAATTTAGCTTATTCAATTCACCTATAGTGCATGTCTTTAGACTATGGGGGAAACTGGCCCAGCTGGGACTCGAACCAGCAACCTTTTTGCTGTGAGGCAACAGTGCTAACCACTGAGCCACCGTGTCGCCCCCGAGAGAGCTCAGACTTAGAAAACATCATCAATTCGACAAAACACACACATGCACATTCTCACAACACATGCAAATACAGAAACACACTGCAAATAACGCAGACAAACATTGGTAATGTGTTGAGGTACCCAAAAAAAAGTGACTAACCCAGTGCTTCCTGTTTAGAATCAGCAGTGTTGTCGGAGGCCTCAGAGGTGAGTATTTTGTTGCTTATGATCTCTTGTATATTTTTCATTAATCTTGTGAAAATGGCATTAAAATAGTCTCGTTTTACACTAATTAAGGAATTCATTAGATTATTGGGGCTAAAATATACATTTTCCCAGATATGTGTTTTCAAACCGATGATGTTTTATCAGTTTGTTGATGTTTTTTGGGGTTTTTTTGCATGTGTTTTCTTAACTTGCAGAGCATTTTATCTCTCTCAGCCACTATCATTTTGTGCTCCAGATTGAGCACAATATGGACTGCGTGCAGAAGCTGTGGATTAAAGGTAATAATGTTATAAATAACGTATCCTGCACAGACCAATCATTTATTTTAATAATTACCTCAATGTATTGGAGCCAGACAATATATTAATTTTTCCATTGTTGTGTTTTTTGGACTGTCAAAGTAGCTTTTAAACAAAGCTTGGATTTTATGAATCACAGATTCAGCTACAATTCTTCCTATATGTTCTACTAAACAGATAAGTCACCTACATGTCCTAAGGCTGAGCAAATGAACAGCAAATGTTCATTTTTTAGGTGAACTGTCACTTTAAGAAAGTTCTTTTCAACACTCCTGAATAGACAGAGGACTCTCTGTTCTGCAAACACTGTATACTAAGACACAAATGAACACCACTAAGCTAAATTTAACCAGTCCATCAGTAGGAAATCCTTTTAAGTGAAGCACTTATTTTACCTGAAAAAAAGAAACCTGCATAGAGTAAACAAGCTACAGTGAAGTGAATCAGAGGTTTGGTCCTGAAGACACTGTTATTTGTGTGTGTGAGTGTACTGTCTACATGGTGCCAAAGAGGTGCCTTGTGTGACCCTAATCTGCCATTGGTTTGATCCTGACACACACAAAAATAAATAAATACAGTTAGGAACATTAGGAATGTCACTTCAGTTCATGTCCAGTTCTCATCAAGCATGATTAGCAGGACTAAATATGTCCATCTGGCATTTGGAGTTGTTAGCACAAAACACACTGCTGCAGTCACTTCTACGATAATACTCAAACATGATAACCGATAATCAATCTAAGGCTGCATCACAAAAAAAGGTTACTTTCTTACTCGGGTAGTTATTTTGAATAAGTAATTACTGCACAACTGCTAAAAAAAGCACAACAGTGTTAAATCACTGTCAATCATTCATTTTCTACTGTGGCCTGAGAGGATAGTAGCCTAAATGGATGTCAATGGGATTACCGGTTCACTGTTTTAAACCAATTAAATTCACAAAATGGTTGCAGATGAAACCTGCGCCCAAATACAGGCTTGTAAAACGAGTTTATATGCTGATAATTATAAATCAGTAACACAAAAGCATTGTCTAATTTGAAGACTTCTTTGTTGACCAGAGCAAAGCTAACATTAGCATTAGTTTCTTTTTATATTATCTGCGTGCAATTGAGGAAGTTGCCAACTGCTTTAACCAGATAGTAGCTAACCCTGCTTGCCAAATGTTGCAAAACTTTCAGTCATCAAAGTCTGTCCAAATCCAAATTATGCTGACTAAGTACCTTCTGATCAAATTTGGAAGGCAACGTGTTTCCTTCACTCCATCTATATCCCACAATCCTGTGCATTTCATTTCTGACAGGCATCATTTTATGTGTAAATGTACGTTTTCGACTAACATTTTCCACTATTTATGGCTTTTCCAGCAAGAAGTAAGCAAATATTCCCTTATTACTACCAAAGCTCTCCCTATTTAGTTATACTGCCTCAGAAGTCAACAAGTAAACAGCGTAAGATTTTGGATGCAGCCCATGTCATACTGATATTTCTTGAAAAACTACTGCTTGTCAAGGAATTTCTTAAGCCATTAAAAGGTCTGAAAATAGTGCCAACACTGCTGAGTGGGCATGAACCACCCTTCACCTTTATCTAAAAATGAAAATTCTGTTATAATTTACTCACCCTTCACTTATGTCCAACACTTACTTCTGTAGAAATCAAAAAATAAATAAAAGATCACTTGACGGTTTTTAAAATGAAAATCAGTGGGATCCAGACTCCACTTTTTCATTGTATGGCCAAAATAAACGTTAAGGCATGTTTCTAAATTGATGTCCACAGATGAAAGAAAGCTGTACAGCAACATGAGGGGGAATAAATTATGAACATTTATTTTTAGAGCTAACTATCGCTATGAATATATGACTTTCAATTCAACAGGATGCAGCATCAGAGTTGATGAGAGTGTTCGTAAGTGAGGACTAACTGATGATGGGCCACTGAATTGTTAGAAAACTAAAACACACCCAATGTGGTGATGCTCGGGTGTTGCATTTATTTCTAATAATTCAACAGACCGGTGTCAATTATTCTGCTTATACGATTAGCACACCTAAAGACACAGGTCAGATGTTGTTTTTCCAGGACACTTGTCAGGTTTTTTCCTCAGACTGCTCCTGTGTGTAGTAGATTCTTTCTTCCCAAGCCCTATGTTTTGTTTTGGTGTGATTTTTGACAGTTGTGGCCTGTAAAATAAATAAAATCATAGAATCAAATAATTTGCCACACCTTAGAACAGGACCGCGGCCCTACACAGTTTAGTTCCAACCTTGCTTCAACACAATTACCTGTAGGTTTCAAACAAGCCTGAAGGACTTAATACGCTTATTTTTACGCGGCCACCATTTAAAAAAACAAAAGCAAGGCTGCGGTGAGAAGAAACCCAGAAGTATAAGCAAATATTGCAACAACATGCTGTGGACTACAAACCTCCTGTTGCTGTGATTTGCGAAGTGCAGATGTGGTGTAAGCATCACTTTATTATCATTCAGTTAAGTTTAATTTAATCAAGTAAAAGCATATTAGGCATCAAACAAAATCATAAATAAAGTGTCTTAGGCTTCAGTTCATGGCACCAGGTAAACACTGTAGGGGCTTCCCTGCTTCAGCCTGTGTAAAGCGGTGAGCGATAAAACTATGAAGTCCTGTGTAAAAAAATTGGAGCGCACTCTCGTGTTGTCTTTAATAGTGTTGTCACGATACTGAAATTTTAAAAACGTCCATTCCCCACTAACATTTAAACGCGTTCATAAACAGAGCTGATTTGCCATTGTGTTCATCAGTACTTAACAGAAATGGCTGGGATTGGCTGTGAAGGTCATCAGTTTACCTTACCGCTTCACCGAGTGCAAACACAGATACACGGACACTGGAGGGTTTTAAAGCCACGAAGATCAGTCGATTCATCAGCAGAATGGTAAATCAGCTGTGTTTAAGAACGTGCTTAACAGTGCTTAATAAATGTTAGCAGGAAATTTACGTTTTTTTTTTTCAGTACCAAAATTCAGTATCGTGACAAGTCTAATATAGTGAAAGAATCAGATTATTAACTCGAGTTTCATAATTGGCATCTAAAACGTGTATTTAGGAAAGATAACGTTAGCTAACTAGTCCCATTTCCCTTAACTTAGCTGAAAATAAGGTCTGATATCCCTTTTTATTTTCACTATCCATTCATAATGGCCTTTCGGGTCACTCAGAAAGCAGTGAAATTATAAATTTGAGTCACTTTCTTTTCACTGATAAGATATACAGCCAGGTACACAACAATACACCATCGCAGATGCTGTTCCTGTGTAACTCCAGGCAATATTTCCAGGTTTCTTCTAAGCGGCAACCACCCGCTCCCCCTCTGGAAGGCAATACGGAAGTAACTAAAACTGCAATACATCGACTCGCCTTTGGGGGCTGGCTCCAGGAGTCCAAATGTTTTCTGACTGCAATGCTAAATTGGGCAATTTTACAGCTGATAAAACTGTTTACAGCCTGGAACAAAAGATGGTTTTGGTGTATATAGCTAATATTACCCTTCATGACAATTATGAGGGGGGTGAGTTTTTTTTTAACTCATCAGTTAAAGTTTTAAGTTTTATTAGGTCAGCATAATTAAGGGCGGGGCCACTTAAGTGACAGCTAGGTCTCGCTCGTTGCCGTCATGTCACCTTAGCTGATTAGCTGCTGAGCTCGGCAAATTCATCATATTTTTGTTTTGGTTTATGTGCCTTTACACAGTCATTTTCTTTTTTGGAATTATTTCCTACAATTATCAGATGATATGGAATGCTGTGTGCACTTCATTGTGCTCACAAACCATTCAAGTTGCCTCCATTTACCAGGTGAGTGAAATTATATACTTATATACACCATATCTATAAATGCATTTGTTTTACTTAAGATAAATGATTATTTATAATTTTCTTTAGAACTTGAATGCACTCCAGAGTCTGACAGATTGATTAGCTGTAGGCTATAAAACAGTCATCTGAAATGTTGTAATACAGTTTTATGCCTGGATTTCATAATTAGCCTTGCGTTTACTAACAAGTATTTGGAAGTAACTCGCGTTTTCCTCCTGTAGAAAAACCCCATAAGTACAATGCTCAGTGGCTCAATGTATTACAACAGTGTTTTTCAAAAGTCTAAACACTTTACTGATATACTCTACAACCAAACACATGTGGTCAGAACACAAACGAGTTGCAGGTAGAGAAGTATTAAGCGTTTCTCCCAAAGAAAAGCCCGTCTAAGCAAAATGCTAGCAGGTGTCTGTAGTTCAGCTCATGCTCCGCCTCTTTGCCCTTGTTTGGTCACTCCCGGTCGGTGCGATGACGCTCGAACAAAATGGCGACGGTTGGCCATGTCTACTTGTAGCTTCTTTTACGTTCTTCAGAAACCTATGGGTGACATCACGGATACTACTTCTATAACTTTTACAGTCTATAGTTTTTTCCCACCCCAGCCTCACTTTCACTTTTAAAATGGCTGCCGCGTGAAATCTTTCTATAAGTATGATTAGGTGTGTTTGATTAGAGTTGGAACTACACTTTGCAGAGCTGCGGCCCTCCAGTAACTGAGTTTGACACCCCTGCCTTAGAAGGATCATCAGCCAATCATAATCAAGCATTCGACAGCCCCCATAGCATAAAAGGCAATGAGATTTCTATAGACGGCTAATTGAACAAAGCCTGCTTGCGTGAACTCCCTCCTCCATATGATACACATGGCACATTCCTAAACACCACAAAAAATAAAAAATAAAGTTTTGTAAACAGACAGCATTAATAAAATTAAAAAAGATGACTTTCAAAAAGAAAGTAAACATATCTAAGACGTCGTAAACATCTGAAACTCATGTCCTTGGGTGTTGTTCGGTATCCTCACTGTCGCTACTGGAAGGCGAATGACCCGCGCCGATCTTGCGGAGTTTGGCTTGGTAATATCTCTTCTTGGCTCGAGCCGCCTTCTCCTTCTGTCTGACCGCTTTCCTCTTCTCCTCCCACACACACTGCTGCAGCAGTAACAGGCTCATGGTCTGCTGGTGCTCCTGCTCAAACAGGTCCTGTCGACGTGCCTCCCATTTAGAGTCTGAGGTAAAAGAGTCCGCCGGCGGGAATGAATTCTCCACTGATCTGCGCGCCACCGCAGGCTCTCTGTGTACCGAATCAAAGTTTGCAGCCCTCGTCCCTGATCCCTGGCCTGGGGTGCTTCCTGCATGGCTTGAGTAGATGAAGGAGGGACGACTGGATCTAGAGGACACTGAATGCGAGTGGAGAGGTGAGGAGGAAGAGCCCGCAGGAATCCCAGAGTTGACAGGTGGGTGGAGAGGAGAGGACAAGCCAAGCTCAATGGCCAAGTTCTCCTTACTGTCTACTTCCTGTTAAAAGAGAATGTTTGATATTATTATAATTGTTTTATATTAATGGAATAAGTGAACACTGAGAATATAACATGCATGCATTTATTGCACATGCAATAAAACAACAGATAACAGTGCAGAATATATATATATATATATATCACTTATTCCATTAATATAAAACAATTATAATGTGTATACTTAATGCGAGTGGTGTATATCTATATTTTTTTTTTTTTTTTTTTTTTTTTTTTTTTTTTTTTTT
>CAIGQZ010032240.1:5016336-5036681 GCA_903798205.1 Danio tinwini | reverse complement strand
ATATATATATATATATATATATGTTTTTATATATATATTTATACAACAGTTAATCCTTCACCCTTGTGTATTACTCCACCCACATACAGCAACCAGCACAGGACACTCTACAATTTGACAAATACTGCTGCTGTTGGACAACATAATGTATTTTGAGGCTTTTTTAGTCAAGAATGTAGTTATTTAGATTGCAACTATGCAGTTTATTTATAAGGATAGTGACTATTTTAAAATATTTATAATTTCTGAGAGACAGCAGGTTGGTAGCCATAAGCATGTCTTTTGCAAAATGTCCTCGCTGCAGCCTGCAGCTTGATGACGTACGTAGCGAACCTTGTACTGCCCACTAAGGTAATGCCCGTGCTACTGTGGCAGTTGAGTTTATGGTAGGGGGAGGTATAGGCGATTGTCAACTACGTAGCGGACCTGGTCAACTACGTTTTAAAGCTGCGGGCTGCAGCGAGGACTGTCTCCGTCTTTGAGCAAAGACGGTTGATGATGTCCATCCACAAGATGGTGACAAAGACCTCAAAACAAGCCCTAAGAGAGAAAAAAAACAGCGTAATTTCAAACTACAGATGATCAATTCATTATTAAACAGGTAAGTTGATCGCTCCCTTTTGGATGTTGTAGTGCTGTATTTATACCATAGTAATATTGTGGTCTCCTGATTGCAACAGAGAAATACTGGGATATCTCTGTGTACTGATGGCATTTCATGCCATTCAGCCTTATAATCTGCAATGTCAGCAAAGTCACCTGTTTTGTCATCACTTTAGACATTAAGCTAGAAAATCATTCAAATACTAGCTCTATTAGTGAATGAGTAACGAAACTGTGAATAATTTTGACCCAATAAGAGAGATCATACAAACTGCATCTTATTTTTTATTTAGTAGTACTGTCACACAGTATTACGAACCAAAGATTCCCAAACATTTACAGGGGGTTATTTTATTAATTTATAGATATAGATTTTTTTCTGTTTTATGGACTGTATGTGTATATAACAAGTATATGTTTTACATGGTTTGTATAAAATATCATCCTCAGACAGTACAGTACTAAATAAAACATAATATGCATTTTGTATGATCTCTTATTTTTTCAAAATTGCTCACATTTTCACATATTCTGCAAATAGTTCCCAAACTTTTGCATTACACAACACATCACCACACATTGAAACACAATCAAGTATACTTTTCACACTTTCACACAATCAATCATACATTCTGTAATAAAATGTGCAATACAAAAGAAAGCATTTAGCTTAAAAGGTGTTTCAGAAACCATTATAAGGCTGATTTGAGTCTTACATCATTTTGACTGTGGTCAGCATCTTCATGCTCGCTCCCATTAGTGCCTGAAAGCCCCATCACTATGAGAGAGACAGAAAGACTCAATTAATCTCCTCGCCTGTGTAATTGCACAGTTGACAGCTGGGAAGAGTGGTAGTATTTCATCCGCTTAGGAAGATGACATGACTATTAATTACCTGCTCCAGGTGAGCCGCCCCTAACGGAGGCATAACTGCTGTCTCCATCCACCTCCTCCAGACAGGAAATCAGGTTTGGTACGAGGGCGATCACTTCTCTCTGCACCTAAAAACAACCACACACAACCACAGTTTAGAACAATTTTTCGAAAAAATTAACTGCAACTATATTCTTACCAAAAAGAAGTATACTTCAAGTTCATTTTATTTACTATACTTAAAGGTTCGTGAAATTAAAATATTTTTTTAGATGTTCTATAAGCTAGTGTGCTCCAAAATAATCACAAAATTCACATTTAGAAAGTTATAAACATCCAAAGCTTGCAGTTTGTCACATTTGCCTAAATAATCAATGTTTTTTTGATGTACTTAATTTTCTCATCAAATCTTCTGACCAATCAAATGCTCTCTAGTATCTGACATGCCCCGCCCCCTTTAAGATTCTTTTTTAATTGCTCTTTCATTTGATACGCTTGAGCTTAACTACTCAACCAAATGCTATTGGCTGTTTTTTAAAGGGGAGGGACTACTATATGTTTTTCCCCATCTTCATGTTTCAGTTGAGATTACATTCAATTTCGAATTTTAAAAAATGCACATTTCAAAGCACGTTGCGGAACCTTTAAGTAATGCAAAAGTATATTTGAAGAATACTTCCTGTATTAACATCTATGTACCAGTAGTAAACTTGAATATCTTAATAATGTAGTAATGAAGTCTGTACTGCACACTTGCGGTTTTAAAGTTTTTGGTGCGTTAATCTAGTTATTAATATCATTCAGAAAGTCATGATTTGCACTCATTAAATAATTACTTTATTTTTCACTCTTGGAAAACACAGAAGTCCTCAGTGCGTGACACAATCTTCACACTCCACCCTTTTATCCCACATTACGTCATTATTTATACTCGATAGTTAAAAATGATCTCATTTTCATTTCAGTATACTCTAGTACACAAGAAATATTTCCTTTACTTTTACCATTGTACAAGAAAGTAACATATCAATTATCATCATTATTTATTCATATCTTCGTCAATACAATGAAATTCTGACAGTCCAAAACATTAAAAATACCGATATATACAAACAAACAAACATGTATACAGAAAGAAATATACTTTTATTATTTTTTTTTCCATAATAACAAATTATTCAGTTCAGAATATTTTAAATGACCTTTCAATAATTTTTACAATTATTAAAAAACATTTATTATTAAAGTAAAAATTAAAAATAGGGATTTTTTACTGTTTATAAAGTTTTCTCTTTTCTCTTAGGAAGTCTAAATATTATAAGCATATGTTTATGAAATATGTTTTATTCTTGTACTAAAATAAAAACAAAGAATTCTTACCAGCAAGGAATACTGATATCCTTTTACATACTGTAACACTTTTCCACACCGTTACAGTGCATCCGGAAAGAATTTATAGTGCTTCACTTTTTCCACTTTTTTTTTGTGTTACAGCCTTATTCCAAGATAGAATAAATTCATTTTTTCCTCAAAATTCTACACACAATACACCATAATCACAATATGAAAAAATATTTTTTTTAATTGTTGCCAATTTATTACAAATAAAAAACCTGAAAAATCACATGTGCATAAGTATTCAAAGCCTTTGCTCAATACTTTGTTGATGCACTTTTGGCAGCAATTACAGCCTCAAGTCTTCTGGAATATGATGCCAAAACCTTGGCACACCTGTCTTTGGGAATTTTTGCCCGTTCCTCTTTGCAGTACCTCTCAAGCTCTATTAGGTTGGATAAGAAGTGACGGTGTACAGCCATTTTCAGATCTCTTCAGAGATGTTCAATAGGATTTAGGTCTGGGCTCTGGGTGGGCCACTCAAGGACATTCACTGAGTTGTTGTGAAGCCACTCCATTAATATTTTGGCGGTGTGCTTTGGGTCATTGTCCTGTTGAAAGATGAATCGTTTACCCAGTCTGAGGTCAAGAGCACTCTGAAGCAAGTTTTCGTTCAGGATGTCTCTGTACATTGATGCATTCATCTTTCCCTCTATCCTGATTTATGGTCTATGGTCTTCGGTTGCCTTTTGGCAAATTCCAGGCGGGGAGTGGCTTCTGTCTGGCCACTCTACCATACAGGCCTGATTGGTGGATTGCTGCACAGGTTGTCTTTCTGTAAGGTTCTTCTTTTTCCACAGAAGAATGCTGGAGCTCAGACAGAGTGACCATCGGGTTATTGATCACCTCCCTGACTAAGGCCCTTCTCCCCCGATCACTCAGCTTAGACAGCCAGCCAGCTCTAGAAAGAGTCCTGGTGGATCCAAACATCTTCCACTTATGGATGATGGAGGCCACTGTGCCCACAGGAACTTTCAGAGCAGCAGACATTTTTCTGTAACCTTCCCCAGCCTTGTGCCTCCAGACAATCCTGTCTTGGAGGTCTACAGACAATTCCTTTGCTTTCATGCTTGGTTTGTGCTTTGACATGCACTGTCATTGCACTCGCACCTTATATAGACAGGTGTATGCCTTTTCAAATCATGTCCAATCAACTGAATTTTCCACAGGTCAACTCCAATAAAGCTGCTGAAACATCTCAAGAATGATCAGTGGAAACAGAATGTACCTGAGCTCAATTTACAGCTTCACAGCAAAGGCTGTGAATATTTATGTACATGTGATTTTTCAGGTTTTTTATTTTAATTAAATTTGCAACAATTTAAAAAAATCTTTTCTCACATTGTCATTATAGGGTATTGTGTGTAGAATGTTGAGAAAATAAATTAATTTAATCCATTTTGGAATTAGGCTGTAACATAAAAAAATGTGGCAAAAGTGAAACGCTGTGAATACTTTCCGGATGCACTGTGCATATATATATATACAGTGTACATTGAACATTCTGATAATATCATGCATCCCTAATCTGAATTGGACAACTTACCTGAGTGAGGGCAGACACTGGGAGCCCAGCAGCCTGCTGCTCCTGTCTCTTCTGCAGAGCTACACGACACTCGACCTTCAGTCTTTTCCACAGTGTCTTCAGAGAGCCGATGCTGCTGGGTGGTCGACTCGGGAACGCCGCATTGAAGGCTTGAGCCAGCTCTGCCCACACAGCGTTCCGGTGCACAGTAGTGTTGGTGTCTTTCCGAAAGTCCTGGACCGTGTCTACCACGGCATGGATTCTCCGAAGCAGAAACAGCTTCTGCTCCAGGGTGAAGTTTGGCATGCGGTACGTCATGGTGGTCAACATGAGTGACTGGGTTTTATTGAGGTATTAGGTGTTGCTTCATTTATAGAAAAGGTCTCACTATGTTTATCTTTAACAGAACAGTCTAGTTTAAATACATCTAGTGGTATTTGTATGCTTTTTCTTCGTAACATTTGTATTGTCACAGTGTACGTTTTTACAGTTCAGCATTGCAGGAAGCTGAGGTCAGTTTATGTGCAATTCAAGAGTTTCAGCGGCAGTGATATGGTAAACTCTGGATGCCACAGGTAAAAGGGGGATTTTGAGGTCGCTTGATCATGGGTGCTGAATAGAAATGTATCCGGGATCCACCTGATGGGCAAAGGGTCACCAGGCACACATGGGAAGTCTGTAAATGAGTATAAAGAAAGCAAAATAAAGTTTAGTATTTGTTCTGTATGTAATATTGTTATTAAAATGTAGGACAATTATGGAAGGTGATCAGGGCCAAAATCTTTCAATGAAACACATGAAATTGAATCGTGCAAATACAGATTGACAATGTTAAGGTGGTAATTCTGAACGTTTTTTTTTAGTACACAAAGAGTTTGATATGTGTACTTATGCACTATTTTATGCAAGTTGTGTAGGCCTATTTACATTAAAAAAAATCCCCAAATAAAGAAAAGCGCACATTAAATACCTAGATTATGCATTTAATTAACTGAGCAAAAACAAAGCGTAGGAAGTTGAACAATTATTATTGAATTATTTAGTGAAGGAAGCAGGGTTTTGGACTCTTATGTTGAATGACAAAATAACTTTAGAAAGTTCATACCAGGCGTACTTGGTGTCTAAATGCAAAATGTATTCATTGCGTCATTTGGCACTCAACATTTGTTGAGATGACAATTTTTATGAAGGAGGATGTTCATCAATGTCTGGTGTTTGCATACAATAATGCCAGTATATTATTACGATATCCTTTACAAACAAAATATCTGATATTTGCATACATACTGAATCCCACCCAAACAGACCAATTTTTATAGCAACAAATAATTAAATAAACATGTAACAAAGAACAACACTTGAACATACATCATCATGATGAAAACCATTTTTCGGAAAAATTTAATATTTAGCGCACATTCCATTGGTTTATATAAAGGATGGATTTATGACCTATACTGCAGCCGTCCACCAGGGGGCACTCAAACTGTTTTGGCTTCAATTTTTACGCATGTATGGTGCACTTGGTTGGCAGTTAAACTGTGCATACTGACACAATCAAATTTCAGTTTTGTGTCAATACTTGCCACTATAGACCCTTTTCACATTTCCAGGTTTCTCAGTAGCAGAAGTCGTCATAGTTGAGAAAACTTAGAACTCAGTGAATTGGAGAGTACAACAAATATTTTTACACTACTATTTGCTCAAATAATAAAAGAAAACCTCCAGGATTATGTTATAAAGACTTTTTTAGAAAAAGGAAAAGAATTGTGTGAGACTGATTACGGCAGCCAGAGGAGAGAATAACATCAAATTTACTGTCCTGTCCCATAGACGCTGCATTAAAAATGCCTTGCACAAGCGGTAATTTGTTTTTTTAAGCAAAGATGATATACTACATACATAAATACATATAAATGTTCATACATTTTTTTTTATATAAATATTAAAAACTTTAAAGAATTTTAGATGCTGATGACCGTTAAACGCGTCGTAACAGCCTTGTAAAAAGGGTCCATAGCATTCTTTTTTCCACTAAGTTACAGTTATGTTTGAGATTGCATTTTTGATTATTGGTCATTCATAAAATGCAAGTCAACGGCTACCAGAACTTTAGTACTCAAACAAAGATATACAGGCAAAACTAAATTAATGTGTTGTTCCTGAACATACTCTGAAGCCTTATGAAGAAAATCGATCTGCCTGTCCATGATTATAATTTATAATCAATATTTTTTTACAGATATGTGACAAGAAGCTTGTGCTCCATATATTTGTAAACACATTCAGGACCATATGACGATCCTGTGGAGTAATGTAAAAAAATAAATAGTTGAACTGTAATGACTTATTTACACACACTGATGAATTAAATAAGTCACTATTAAGCATGGGCTTAGTAAGATTCTGACGGCATGATAACCTTGGATAAAAATATCCCGGTTTAATGGTATTGTGACTACCACTCTATGTGTTTTTTAAATGTCTGGGTAAAGAAAAATTCTACTATTGAACACAATACATTTTATTTTTAGAAATATTTTCAATGTTTCAGTTTTCAACAGTAAACATGTCAGGCTAAATAACAAAAATCTTCATTAGATTTCTTTACTATTTTAAAAGGCATCTTTGGATATCTAGTTTTTTGGGTATAAAAAGTCTCTGCACTGTTCAGGTCTAAAGCATGCTTGGAAGTTGGTTTATAAGCGATTTGTTTCTTAAATATTTTCTGAATTGTGGGCTAACCAGTAGCTTTGGATGTGAAGGGTCCATTTTTTGTGCAGATACCGCTGCCCTAAAAAACGAAATAAAATAAAAAACACATAAAAAAACAACAACTTACAAATACCTTAGGAATAGTTTAAAAGAAAGTTTTACCAGTTTTAAAACCTTGACTTTTCCAAACTGTGGTAAACATTGAAACCAGTTATCGTCCCGTGCCTAGTCACTATGCAACTGGATGGCCTTGGACAGGGGTGTACAAACTCGGTCCTGGAGAGCCGGTGTCCTGATTTTAGCTTCAGCTTGCTTCAACACACCTGCCAGGAAGTTTCTAGTATATCTAGTAAGAGCTTGATTAGTTGGTTCAGGCGTGTTTGATTAGGGTTGGAGCTAAACTCGGCAGGACACTGGCCCTCCAGGAGCGAGTTTGGACGGTCCTAACCTTGGATTTACAGTAAATTGTCATTTTTTTTAAATATCCCTTTGAGACTTTTTAATGTAATTTTTACATACATTGTAAATGTTTACATTAATTTTCAGTTCATTAAATTAAATTGACATAAAGGTAATTTTTGCAATAAACATAATAGATATGCACAAATATATCTCTTGGCTGAAAATTCTTTGCATTTTTGCACTAAACTCTGTGCTGCTAAAAATGTATGTACAAAGTATTCTAGTAGTTGTTTAAGCCCAAATCCTTGCTCGGCTCGCTACGATTCAGTTCGGTTCGATGAGGAATCGTTCAGTTTTGTGAACCGGCTCAACTGATTCATTACAGCGGTCAGACTCAAAAGAACAATTCGCTCAGGATGAATCACGTCGTTATTAAAGAACGAACAAAGAAAAAACAAGCGTTTAAATGCACCTCTCGCCGAGTCCTACAGGTGCAGTTTTTTTTCATTTTTTATGGTAATCATTGTTATATGTATTCGCGCTGATCATGTTAGCCACGGCGCTAAACCCGAGCATCGCACTAGAAGTGAACCCGAGCTGCGGTTTAAGACTATCCCGAGACCACTGTTCTTAATTAAGCTATTGTGCATTTACACACACACTGCGTATGACAACTGATATTATATTATTCATATTGACACTACTTACATGCAATCATCAGGCTGTCGATTTTATGCCGAAAATATTACACTTTGTCCCCCACCCCCTGGGTTTAAGCGGTCCATAAGAAATTTAAACAACAGACCGGAGACACATGCGCAAAATGACGCTCAGGGCGTAAAAAAAAGGCAATTCACTGGTTTGTGCATTTCATATGATTTGTATACCATTCTCATGAGATCTGCTCAATACATATGGTATGTGCATCTGGCAAATTGCACAAATCTACGCGTTTTCACAATGGTAAGCGAAGGACTGGTTTCAGCCAATCGGTTGTCAGTGTGGTTCGATGTGTGTAGTATTGAACAGCGCGATTGGACGGTACGCAGTGTCAACGAGGAAGTTACTACACATGCAGACAGTACGAAACATGCTGGATTCAGAATAAACGACATTGCTTTTATTGTCTTTAAAATAAAGGCACGATCTCTACCGGAGACACGTTAGTGAAATTTAACTTGATTGAAGTTTGGTTACTACAACTGTACGAGAAACGTGTAGAATCACTGCTGGAAAATCCACTTAATGGTAACTATGTCTTGCTGATAAGTTTTTTGTCTTGCTGATAAGTTACTGACGTTTATTATTGTAACAAGTAAATCGATAATCGTCTATAAAAGCACATTTTATTGCTAGTGCCTTTTGGAAAACCATATATCTCAAATTGAATTTAATCGTAGAGCAGTTAACAATCATTTCATACCAGCTAAAGGTATTTTTCTCTAAGTTTAGACAGTGATGGTTATTTTCCAAAGCACAGCTATACGTTTAATATAAAGTAAAGTGGAATTAATCGTAAATGCGTGTTGTTAGTCTGATTCCAGGGTTTAATTATTCAGTTAGGAAAGTTTGTTTACTTGACATATCTTAATAATCCACATCAGGGCTTCAAGTTAGTATTCCCAAATATTAATTAAACACCTGTCAAATGGAAAAGATAAAGATAATGAAATACATTATTAAAGTAAGGGTGTTGTGGTTTTATTTCTATTATTGTAAAATAAAATGAATAAATCCAACATAATATTTGCATTATGATGCACACTACTCATTTTTATTATGCAATCATAATGCAGTTACCAAATTTTTGACTGATGTTTTCATTTATTCATTTATTTGTTATTCATTTATTTGTTTCTACATTATCTAAATTACAAGGGCTTTCATAAAGTGCTAAAATGGTCTTGAAACAACAAATAATAATCACATTTTTGTTGATTGTGGTAAAAAAATGACCGCAGTGAAAATGAATGGGAAATGACTTTTCTTCAAGCAGAAATATTTGCCTCAGCACATATATAATTTATTATATAATTTAATTAATACTATAATTTATTGCATTTCAAGTACTTTAATTGTATTAATAATTATACATTTTTGTAAATTTTAGAATGAACATCTTACAATAAAAAACATTAACAATCCCATTAATGATGCAAAAACATGCACTTTGACTTGATTTGCTTGCTGATATCTTCTGCGGTGTCCACTATCCATCAAGTGACTATTTATTTATTTATTTTTAAAGTCTGATTCATTCAAAACTTTTAATTAAAACATTTATTTCAGTTTTGCTTTTTTGTAGCTCGACAGTTAAAAAACAAAAGTTATGTTAAATTAAAAATGAAAATCTCTGTTAAAAGAAGAATCATTCTCTCTCTCGCTTCTCAGATGGGATGGAGGGCCAAATCAAAGGTTACCATGGGCCAACTTTGGCCCGCGGGCCCTAGATTGGGCATCTCTGTTTTATATTATTCCAAATTGATTAAACAAGTTTAGTAGCTTTAGTAACTGCCATGTGACCAGCAGCACTAGTGGGTTAATTATTATTGTATCATAACATCTATTAGATAGTGTAATAAATGCCATAGCAAGCGTTTTGCATTTGTCCAGGTTCTGTCTTTGAAAATTACATTTCAGGAGATCAGTCTGCGTGTGTGTGTGTGCACGTGCGTGTGTGTGTGTGTGTGTGTGCGTGCGCGCGCTTGTGCTTGTGTTCCAGAAGTCTACAGCCTGCCGTGCAGACTGTGTGAAATGGCATCTCCTGTAGAGTCTGCTGTGGTGAGGAGTGCTGTGCTTGTTGCTCCAGTCACTGCACTGGAATTCCTAGGGGAGGATTTCCTCTTGACAGGTGACTGACATTCATTCTTTTAATAAACAGGAAGCAAATCAACAAGCTAACAATCCATGTTGAAGTAGACCATGACTCATGGGTCAATTTGAATGTGGTTTCTCTGAGCAACCTGAAGTGTCTCCTGATGTCCCACTTAATATTTTATGTAAATTCAGTGCATTTAATAATCGCAATGACATTGTTTGCACCCAAAATAATCTACTAATACTCAGCAGGTTCTGCATTTGAATTTGAATTTACTACTCGACCATTAAAAGTCCATTCTATACAGTGTGAATGTGAGCAGTATGATTGAAACCTGGGCGTACTACATCCGCCATTTTGTCATCCTCACGTGACCTTCCCGGGTCAGTTGCGTCGCTTTTCTCCCATTAATGAATTGTCTCGCAGGGCATCATGTGATAGCATAGCGTGCATCAAATGCGCACTTCAGAATCTCGCCGTAAGTAGTAGGTCATCTGGGTACTTCTCACATACTGTTTTTTGAATTCTATGAATTTAGACATGCAGTACTACTCTGCTCTGACTTTTTTAACATATAGTATGAAAGTATGCAATTTCAGATGTAACTTTTGTTTCTATGTATATTTCAAAATAAGGTTGCTCTAAATTGCACTGTCAGTAATCTCCTTAATTGTTGTATTATTTTCTGGCTCATAGCATCGATTTTACAAATTCTCAATATGCAATGTCTATTTTAAATGTTTTAGATGTTCTGTCAAAACTGTGTGCTGTTACCTGCTGTGCACTACCATCAACATTTTCACTAAATTAATCGATTCAGCTTTAGGATTATCTTCTTTACTAATAGTCTCATATTATAATTAATTCAATTAATTTGTCTCTGTCAATTGTGTCATTTCGTAGGTGAGGGCCCAATCCTCTCCGCCTACAGTCTTCAAGCATCTCCTAAGAAATGTGCATCTATAAACGTTCTCGAAAACTACCGTATCCATGGGATACGACCTTTCAAAAAACATCAGTCTGGAGGAATACTGTTTAGCGTTGCAGGCTCTGTTTCAGACAACAGCTACAAGGAGGATATTATTGTTTTTGGAGGAAAAGGAGTTCGGCTTGTCAGCTTCGATTCTGGAGAGCAGTGTCTGAAACAGTTTGGTCCTTTCTTGGAGCTTCAAGACTGGGTGCTGGACATTCATTGTTTTAAAAGACCTCATGCACTGTTAGGCATATCATTGGCTCACAATGCTATCATGCTCCTAGAAGCAGAATCTGGTAACATTATCTCCTTCTACTCATGCATAGAGACTTGTCTTCTTTACTCTGCACTTATGGTTGGTCCATATTGGGACTCTGTAGTGCTGGTGGGTGGGACGGTCTTCAACCAGCTTGTTTTGTGGAGGCCCACTGGAACCAAGCTCAATGGTCAGTCCCAAGTAGAGAGACGTCTACTGGGCCACAGTGGTGTCATTTTCAGCCTTTGCTACCTTCAGGAATCTGGGTGGCTGGCATCTGCTTCAGATGACCGCAGCGTTCGTTTGTGGAGCATTGGCACATTGGGTGGAGATGCAGGTTGTGGAAAGGAATCGCCAACGTGTCTTCGGGTGCTTTATGGACATCAAGCACGTGTCTTCTGTGTAAAGCTTACACCAAGCCGTGTATTTAGTGCAGGAGAAGATGGAGCATGCCTGCTCTGGGAATGGGGAGGTGAAGGAAAGGTGGGATGTGCATTTAGAGGACATAAGTCAGGTGGAGTGAGGGCTCTGGCTATAAGCGAGGGAAGTATAAGCTGTAGGGAGGGATGGGTGGCTACTGGAGGTGGAGATGGTGGAGTAAGAGTGTGGAGAGTGCCCGAGGATAAGAAAAACAGTGAAGAAACTCAGGGAGAGACTCTGTTGGATCTTGGGTTCAAAGGGCAAGGTTGTCCCAAAGTGGTACGATTAGTGGGGGAGAGTGAAGCAAATGCAATTCTGGTCTGCACTGATCAAGGAGAGGTGTGCTTAAGTCAAGGTGAAACTTGGGATGTAATTTGGCAAGGGGGATCCGAATTCCAGTCCTATTGTGTGATGGAGATTGCAAGCATCCAAGTCCAGAATTCGGATTGCATTGTCCAGGTATGTGCAGTAGGTAACCTGAACGGAGGAGTGCAGGTGTTTCTTGTAGGACAGCCAGGGGTGGGAGTCTTCCTAAGAGCTGGTGAAGGGAAAGTTCACTCTGTACTTTGGGTCAAGGGACTGTTTGAGGAGTGCAGGAATGGGTGTCTTCTGGTATCAGGCTCTGAGGGATTGGTGTACCGATGGACAATAAATGTGACTGAGGATGAATCAGGCCTGCATATAAAAGAAGAAGCTCTTCTTCCCTTTCTGCTGCCACCCTGTGCCAAACGCTGGTTGACTGCTGCAGTTACCTTGTCACAGAGAAATGGGTTTTACCTTTGTGGTGACCGGAGAGGTTCATTACTTCTTTACATGGAAAGAGAAAATAATGACAGGATAAATGAAGGGGAAGAAAGCAGAATAGACGCGCAAGATCAAGAAACGGAGAACAGACAAACTGAGCTTGTCAGTTCTCTTTCTCCAATCAGCACTCTTTACGGAGTGCATGGGAAGCAAGGTGTGACTTCGGTGTGTGAGTACCAGGACTTATGCTACAGTACTGGTCGAGATGGATCTGTAAGAATACTAACTGTTGAAGAAAGCACCCTGAAGGTGCGCAGAGTTCAGCGGGCTTGCAAAGGCATGGAGTGGCTGGAGATGGTTCTGTTTTTGAATTCAGATGGACCAGAAAAGATGCTAAATGAGACAATCGCGAAGAGGATGAATGATAAAGACAGAGAAAGCATAGCTGAGGCTCGTTTTGCAATGGTTGGCTTTCATTCTGTCCACTTTGTTATATGGGAACCTCATCGACAAGAGAAGCTACTATCAGTTACCTGCGGAGGCGGTCATCGCTCCTGGGCCTTCAAACGCCCAATAAGCACCCACATAGATACTCAGACACAAGCTCTTGGACAGGGTACTCTTGTTTTCATTAAGCAAGGAGCTGTCATGGCATCACGTTCATTAGTGTCCACAGACACCAGTGTGAATGCACACACTTTAAAAGAGGGACTACATGGACGAGGGATCAGCTGTGTGTGTCACCTTGGTAGTTTGTCAAAGTCCGGAGACTTGTCCGCACTTTGGGAGGTTTTTGTTACTGGAGGGGAGGATACCACAGTGGGTGTACTTGCTGTCTGTCCACAAAGTGGAATTGTTAAGGTACTCGCGGTTCTAACGGATCATATCTCAATTGTTCGTGCATTGGCTGCAGTCAGAAGAGGAGACACGAACGAAAGAGAGAAAGATAACAGGATGGAAACCTCTGTTTTCTCTTCTCTTGTGTTCTCTGTGGGTGGCCGGGCTCAACTGCAATGTTACCGGCTCCTCATTCGTTTGAATGAGCTACAGAGTCAACCAATCTGTCAAGTCACTCAAATTGCTGGCCATCGATTAGATGAGCAGTGGGAACGGAAGCGAAACCGACACAAGACTGTCAAAATGGACCCAGAGACAAGGTGTGTGCATGTTTGTGATTTTTCATGTCAAAAGTTTTCTGTATTTTCCTAGTTTTAGAATAAGGATTGAGAAGAAATATTTTCTATAGTGATTAGACACTAATATTAATTCATTAGTTATGAATACCTTTATTGGATAATAATACTTGTTTCTTAGATACTAGTACGTATTGCTAGTATATATTCCTTAAATACTAGTACATATTGGATACTTGTATTTTTTCTTATTTCAATATTAACTAGTAGCAATTCTATTATTACTTGTAACAAATCAAAAAGCCATTGACTTCTCTATGTTTCTTTAATTGTGACTAGTGTACATTTTGCACAAATAATAATAGTTTTTCGTTAACTATTAGTACTTAATTTGATGCTCTTACCTTATGAAATGGATACAACATTTTATTTATTACATTAGTTTATAAGATAGATACTAGTACTTGTTTGTTAAATACTAGTATATATTTAATAGATAACAATAGTTATTAATTAGGTATTAGTACTTATTACACACTAGTATTATTTGTAAATGTTACTAGTAAAAATTCTTGTTTTAACTGCTTTTTTTACTCATCAAATGCTGTGACTTGTCTGAATAACCAAAGTAGAGTTCAGTTAATACAAATCTTAGTGTTAAACAAAAAACAATATATCATCTTGATACAGTTAAGCTTGTCAAAATAAGACATTTTTGTTGTGCAATATATTGTCATAGAAATTGTTGCGATAAGTGATGTTATTGTAATTGTGAGATCATTTTATGCCATTGATTATATAATGATTATAAAACAGCATAATAATAATAATACAAATACCCATAGAAACTTTAAAATTCGTATAATTCCTAATGTTCGATTCTATAAATTGATGTTAAAAAGGCTTATTATATATACTAATAAATGTCCTATTAAGTAAATGTTCAATTATAAACTTTGACACTGCTGAGGTATAATGTAAGTGTCAGTGTAAAGTGGCTTTAATATTATTTGTGAATTTGTAAATGTATATTGCAACGGCAAAAATTATTGAGGTCATCTTCAAGTGTTGCATGATAAATCAATATGTTAATTATTGTGAAAGGCCTTAATACAGTATCAGTATCTTATAAGCATGCACAGTACAAGTATCTATTGAATTAGTACTAGTTCTAAATGTAAAATATTTTAGTGGCTATACATGAGTACTGGTATACTGTTACGTTTTTAAAGATTAAATGTTACCACAACTTGCAATATATGACCCTCATTCTTCACAAAAGAAATATATCTGGAAACATGCCTGACTGTTTTTTTTAATATATGTAGAAAGAAATGTAATTAAAATCAACTGAGTTCAATGCTGTCTGATGGTTGGTTCAGAACATTTCTGACCACCAGATGGCAGACAATACAATGTACCCCTTCACATTGCAACTGTGCTTTATACAGAGGGATTTTATTGTGCAAATGCTTTCTCATGTTTGCAGGTACATGTCTATTGCTGTAGTGCAGAACGAGAGTGAAGGAGTCCTGCTGGCTCTGGGGTGTAGTGATGGTGCAGTGAGGTAATTTAATGTGAGGTTATGAAATTTCATCAAATAAAAGCCTCGTGTTTTTGTCTCATTCCGAGCCTGTCTATCTTTTCTTTTTCAGGCTCTTCACTGTGAATGAGAGCTGTAGGAGTGTTGATGTGCTTTGGGAGTGTTTTTATCATCAGAGGTGTGTGCTCAGTGTCGCCACCTACAAACTGGAGGACTCCCAGGGCAGAAGGTAAGAGAATTATGTACATTAAGACTTATTTAAAATATTTTTCTTCTTCTTTCTTTTTTTGAAAAACTTATTTTTCAATGTCTTTTTCTTACTCAGGCTTTTGTTGCTGTTCAGTGCCACTACAGATGGTTGTATATCTGTGTGGGATTTAACAGCAGTTTTGAACAGTAAGGCTAGTGTCAGCTGGCCGGGTGAGTCATACATACACCAGAACATAAACACTTGGGGTTTTTAACGTGATTATTTTACATGTTTGTATAACTGTGTCATCTTGCAAATTAACGAATATTTCATACGGTAAAATCCGCGCTAAATCAATTTTTTGACTCTTCTAAAGCATACAAATGCCATAATATGGTTGCAGATATTTAAGAAGCATGCTAAGTAAACATGGTTGTTTATCTGAAAACAATGCTGAAGTCAGATATTTTGCTTTGAAAATGTGTTACGTGCCAGAATGCTGTCTTTGTTTTGGTTCTTTTTACCTGCCCATGGCCAGTTTAGCCAATTATATTTCAGCACCCTGGGTTGCCATGGAAAACTAATTCATTCATTCATTCATTCATTCAGAAAGGCTCTGAAAGCATGCTTCCGTGACCGAAATGCGACCTCTGGTGGAGAGTAGCAAACTCTTAAATGAGACGCAGATTCAGAGCTCCACTTGAGGTTATTAAGTAGCAAATAATATAAATATTACAAACATGAACATTAGTTGAGCAGGTTACATTGTAACCCCTTGTCCTAACAACATGAAGGTATTTGCAGTGATGAGCAATTTGGCTGTTTGCACCAGACGAAACACGACAGAAATTTAAATACAGCCATTTAGAAGCACAGAATATGCACTCACTCACGAAATGTTTATAATCTAATTAAAACATATGAATCCTCTTTAACATTATTAAATGCACACACTGAATCGCTGCTATTTGTTTGTTTGTATTTTTCACAGTTCTAAAGTTCAAATTCAACCGGTTTATTTTATTTTCAAGATCTGAGGTGAACTATCTGCTGCTGCTTTCAGTTGTATGGCAATAAATGTAATGTAAAATGGCATTCAAACTCACATTGTTAGCATTTAACACTGAATAAAGCACATGAGGTGAAGCTGAGGTGATCATTGTCATTTATCCTGTTGTTCACCTGTTAAAAATAGAAGCCTTTTCTAAAATATAAATTTCAGGTATTCGTTAGGACAAAAAAAATGCTTTTATTATGAAAATATTCCTTCTATTGCTTTTATTTAGAACACGATTTAAATCAGCCTTTAGGCTCCATAGTCAGGCACACACATCAATCTGGCAACCTGCACTTGAATGTGTTTGACCTAGTTCAAGCACTGGGTGTCAGACTTACATACTGCACCTTTAAGATGAATAATTAATCAATAAAAGTTAAAAACATTTTATTGGTAATCTTAAATTAAAAGACAGCAATTTGCTGGTGAGTTTGGAGTGGTGGTCCTTCTGTTGTCGTCAACTTGATGACTTCCATAGCAACTGCATTGCAATATGTCTAGCCATGCCCCTCTTACCGTTAGTTTATGATGAGGGAATGATGCACAAAAGAAAGCTCCGCCCCTACTCAACATACTGAAATAAAAGACTCAGCAACTTTTATTTCACAGGGACTTAAGGTTAAGTTTTCGTTTTTGGATCTTGTTATTTGTTAGCTAAAATTATTCAGAAATCTTTTTTGTTAAATCTGAAATAAAATATAATATTAGATAAAAACCAAGGCAGTATGGTGCCTTGAAACATAGTTGAAAAATGTGTACTAAAGTACTAAAATTGTTAACATTTTAAGTACAACAATAATTACACGCATATATATATATATCACGATAATCAGTCACGATGCTGGAATTCGGTCCCAATCGATACCAAAATTTTAAAAACGTCTTATTTCCCTCTAACATTTGAGCGCAGTTGACCACATTCTTAAACAGCTCTGATTTGCCATTGTGTTGACATGCTCAACAGAAATGACTGTGATTGGCCGTGAAGGTCATCAGCTCACCGAACTCACCGCTGTTTACTGCATGTAACCGCAGATACAGGGACACTGGAGCTTTTTAAAGCTGCGATTTATCAGCAGATCTCTTGAATGGTAGCTTAAAGACAAACCAGCTGAATGACAGGACTTTGAAATGCTTCAGTGTCCCTCGATCTGTTTACACTCAGTAAACAGCAGTGAGTTCAGTGAACTGATGACCTTCACGACCAATCACAGTTATTTCTGTTGAGCACGTATAGTTGCAATCAGAATTTTTCAACCACCTGAATTATTAGCCCCCCTGTTTATTTTTTTCCCCCAATTTCTGTTTAACGGAGAGAAGATTTTTTTCAACACATTTCTAAACATAATAGTTTTAATAACTCATTTCTAATAACTGATTTATTTTATCTTTGACATGATGACAGTAAATAATATATGACTATATGTTTTTTAAGACACTTCTATACAGCTTAAAGTGACATTTAAAGGCTTAACTAGGTTAATTAGGTTAACTAGGCAGGTTAGGGTAATTAGGCAAGTTATTGTATAATGATGGTTTGTTCTGTAGACTATGAAAAAAAAATAAATAGCTTAAAGGGGTTAATAATTTTGACCTTAAAATGGGTTTTAAAAATTAAAAACTGCTTTTATTCTAGCCAAAATAAAACAAATAAGACTTTCTCCAGAGGAAAAAAATATTATCAGACATACTGTGAAAATTCCCTTGTTCTGTTAAACATCATTTGGGAAATATTTAAAAAAGAAAAAAAATTCAAAAGAGGTTCAATATTTCTGATTGCAACTGTACATGTTGGTGGGAAATGGACATTTTCAAAATTTCTGTATCGTTTGGTACCGAATTCCAGTATCATGACAACGCTTATTTATTAACTAATTAATTTGTTTTTATTCTGTAAAAATGACAAAAGCACATAAAATAGTTTTAAAAATGCAAGATCAAAAAGGGTCAAGTTATTATAATGCAAAAACCCTATATTACTATATTAATAACTAACTTTTCAATTTGTGTGTCTGTGCTTCAGGTCCGTCGGCCCCGTTCTTTTCCATACCTGTTCATCAAAGTGGAGTTAATACGCTTGCCTTATCACCAAGGATAGAGAAGGGACAAACAGAAGATAACGTTATCTCTTTGGCCAGTGGTGGAGATGACGGACAGCTGTCTCTACTGCACATTAAGATAGATCAGGCTGAACAGGAGAATGGAGGTGTGTCTTTACAGGTGCTTTCTCATTGGTCGATACCCCTGGCACATTCCTCCCCTCTTACTGGCTTATGTTTATTAAGCCCCGCCCTCCTGGCGTCCACTTCACCGGACCAGCGCATGTGTCTGTGGAGTGTGGAAAGTGACGGACTCCGCCCTCTGAAGGTGCGGTTTTCACACATCGCAGATGCTGCTGGGTTGTGGGCGTGGCGTGGTGCGGGGCAAAAAGAAGGGGCCTGGATTATAGTTTGTGGACAGGGCTTAGAGTTGTTTCAGTTAAAAGAAAGAGAAATGAATGAAGCTGATAACAGGAGAGCAGAAGAGGAGGAGAGAAAGAAAGTGATGTTTTCACATTATTGTTCAAGGACATGACACTAATGTTAGTTTATATTATTTATAAGAATTTTAACTGTAAAGTTTGAGATTTCTTTTTAAAAAATAAAGATATATTATACAAATTTAATACATTTGTTTTTTCTACTGTGTCACAGGAAAAATTAGTCTTGTGAGGACATTTGTTTTCAGTATAGAATAACAATGAAGCTACTGTATGCAGTACCAGACATGTGTTTGGATTTCTATAGATACAGAATAACTATCGTAGTTTCATTAATAATTTTAATTTGAGTTCTTAGTTGAGTTTTTGCTCATTCAAACAATTTTCCCCCCTTAGTATAGATATGTTATTATTATTTTTATTAGCATTTTATGTAGTTGTAATCACCTTTTTGTTTTAGTTATTTTAGTTTTAAGTTAATTAAGGTAGATATTTTCAAAATATAATGAAATTAACAAAAGAACTAAATAATTACAAAGTTAATTTAGTCATCAAAATAAGTCAAAGTATTCATATTTAATACTATAATAGCATATAATCAAGTCTTTGAGTACACTTCTGTAGAAAATTATTAAATTATAAAAGTGACCAGATATAAATGATACATATTTGTAAATACTAATTGTTTTTCCAAATGTTTATGGATTTTTTTTCCTTTTCCCCCATCAAGTGGGCATACAATAACAATGCAGTCTACAAAACAGCACACATTTACACCCTTCTTATATATGTATATACACATATACATACACATATATACACATTCAAATGACATAAAAAATAGTAATAAAATAATAATGCATGTTAACAAACACACAGTTTACATATTCATATATGGTTCCCAAAGATAGTCAAAGTCCATCTGCTCCAGTCCAATACAGTTCAATATCTCTTTTCCCCACAATTCTATGGATGGAGCAATCATGTGTTTCCAGCATGATGCAATAGCCCTTCTAGCTTGAAGAAAACCAAAATCCAAAAATTTTGTCCTTTCAATTGTAAGTTCTATTGGATACAAACCAAGAATACAGAGCTTGACATTCAAAGGGATTTTAATGTTAATCATGTCTGACGTACTTTCAATTATCTCTTTCCAAAACTTTTGTATTTTAGGGCATTGCCAGAGGCAGTGATGTAGTGTCCCTTTATCATCTAAACA
>CAIGQZ010032240.1:4976692-5000985 GCA_903798205.1 Danio tinwini | reverse complement strand
AATATAATATAATATAATATAATATAATATAATATAATATAATATAATATAATGTAATATAATATAATATAATATAATATAATATAATATAATATAAATAAAAATCTATTAAACTAATTATTTCAAGTTATGACCAAAAAGGTAAAAAATACAATAACAAAACCTATAATTACATAAATTAAAGTATAAAAATATCTATATTAACTCAAATATCAAATATAATGAAGAATAAAATGTGTATAATATAAAACTGTAAATAAAAAATTTATTTATTCAACAAAAATATGTACATTTTTATAATAAATAAATGAATAAAATAACAAAAATTTAATTGTATCTTAAACATTACTTATTATTCACACACATACACTACAGACAATTTTAGCATACCCAATTCACCTATAGTGCATGTCTTTGGACTTGTGGGGGAAACCGGAGCACCCAGAGGGAACCCACGCGAACACGGGAAGAAACATGCAAACTCCACACAGAAATGCCAACTGACCCAGCTGAGGCTCGAACCAATGTCCTTTCCTGCTGTGAGGCGACAGCACTACCCACTGCGCCACTGCTTCGCCAGTCCATCAAGTTGTCCATCAGCTTTTTAATGATCTCTCTGATAATCTGTCTGATCCTCAGGCACTTTTGCCATCATGTCTGTGATGGTGGGCACAGTCACAGCTGATGTGCTTCTGCCCGGCAGCGGAGCAGGGGATCAAGATAATGATAGTGCTCGAGTGGCTCTTGCGTCTCAGCTGACCATCCTGTGTGGATTAATCCAGGTAAACACACACACACACCAGCTGTATGAACTCAGCCTTAGTGTATGTGTGAACAGTATAAAGCTCTCTCTCTTTCTCTGCTCAGATTGTGTTGTATGTGTTGCGCTGTGGAGGAGTGTGTCGATGGTTGTCCAAGCCGCTGGTCAGTGGATACACCACAGCCGCTGCCGTCCATGTGGCCATTAACCAGCTGCCTTTACTGATGGGCATCTCCATCCAGAGACACAGAGGCCTGTTGTCCATTGTCTGGGTGAGCATGAGTCAATTTCAGTTCATGATTTTTTTTAATCTTCAAAGTGCTTCAAAGTTAAATTATGTCGCTAAATGAGTTCATGTCACTGAATTGCAGGCTGAGTAAATGAAAAGCCACTGTGACATGTTACCATTTACAAAATCATGCTAAAAAGTTGAAACATTCATAGAGCATATGTTATTATGATGTATTACTCATACACCATTTCTTATTCATAAAAACTGGGGGACTCATATGCAACTGTTACAGAGGGTTCAAGCGCTCGTGAATGCTCCACAAGGAAAAAACATGCATTAACATATTGGGAGGGGGTGAAAACTTTTGAATGGAATGTAGATGAGCAACTGAATATACTTGCATGTCGACAAAACATTTTCCAGATGTCAAAGCGAGTCAAATTCACCCAGATCTTCAAATTTAAAACATATTATTCCCCCTGGCTCTGAATGAATAGTTTTTTTTCTGAAGAAGAATCATAAGAGTCCCTCAGATGTCCTCAGTGACAACAGATGGGTTCCAAAATCATACAATGCTAAAAAACCAAAGAATTTGTGGAACCTGAAGGATTTTTCTCAAGAACAACAGCGATTCAACTGATGAAATGATGGACTCATGAACAACCATCAGTAAACAAAAACAAACACAACTGCTGTTCATTCAAAGAACAATCAACTATGTGTAAACTATTATTTTCTCTTGTAGACTATATGTAATGTGCTGAATTCTTTCATTTAATACCCCAATTAAATAAAGTAGTCTCAGGATCCTCACTTCATTATGTTTTTTAGAGTTTTGTTTTGGATCGTATTTTGTATTGTCTATCAAGGAGTAATTCGATTTATACCTTACCACAGGTATCTTAATGTACTCTGCGAATGAATCAAATGTTCACTCCAGGAAGAAGATGAATAAAAATACACTTTTATTACCTGAGTAAATCCAGTGAGACGATGAATAAAACAGGACGATGCGGTGGCGCAATGGGTAGCGCTGTCGCCACACAGCAAGAAGGTCACTGATTCAAGCCTCAGCTGGGTCAGTTGGCATTTCTGTGTAGAGTTTGCATGTTTTCCTCGTGTTCGCATGGGTTTCCTATGGGTGCTTGGGTTAAATTAGATGAATAAAACAAATGCAAGGACAAAACTAAATCCTCTACCTTATTCTCCGTTGAGAACAAGGGCCCTAAGACTTACAATATAATTAAGCACGCTGCTAGTCTGTATGTTCCAGCCTTTTATACAGTATTCATGCCCATGAATAGCGTGTGCCTTCTAAGTTAGTTTAAAAATGTATGTATTACTCTTTCTACCAATGTTAATTAAACCATTGTAATGAAATGACTTTCCTAAACGACACTTAATGTAATTAAAGAAAAAAAAATCCTTTTGTTCTTCAAAACAAAGTAATAAGTCCTTCTGCATGAACTAGGGTTATACATTTGTACAGTCTACTACAATCAGAAGATATATGTGTCAGGAAGCACAATTAAGCATAGCAAAGCATTTGTTTATCAGCCCTTGGGCAGGTCGCCCAAGGTCTCCTTATCCAGGGCCATTGCTCCTAACCGGTAAAGAACATACTTCTCTTCTGATAAGTCTCCCAAACTTCATACAGTCTTCGATTGCAGTAATTTGAAAGGAGCTTCAGTTGAGCCATGTTCTCCTTTATTGTAGCCATTTAACTGACCATCCTTAGTAAATCACCCTTGACCTCTTCAAACTCTCTGTTAAGACGTCTCTGCCGTCTCTTACACTCAAAAAAATTATGTTTGCTGTTTGTTCAAACTACTTATTTAAAATGAGCTGAAACAACACAAATCTTGTAAGAATAATTATGTTCAATTTACTTAAATTTGTAATAAACTAATAAGATAACTTCAGTTTTTGATGTTGCCACAACACAAATCGATTGTGTGGAATCGAGGATTTGTTTTACAGTGTATGCTTCTTCTCGTCTCTAATAGCTGTTTCAGCAAGCATAGGAATATCAGAATATGTAAGTAATGTTTTGTGTCTCTTACAATTAATGTCATTAACCATCCAGAGACCACAGTAAACATGTTTTTTGTAAAATATATTCTTATTATTTAAAATAATTCACATTTTGCAAATTTGTTTAAGGTATTCGTGTAAACTGTATATAATTAGTCTTTAGTAGGAACAAATTGTGATGCAGTGAGTTCTGTATTGTATATAATGAGTTGCATTTGTAGCCATTATTATTGTACATTTCTTTACACTCCTTAGACTTCCTGGCTGTGGCCATGGCTTAATGTGCATGTGTGTTTTTCAGATGATTTCCAGCATCGTGTCTGGGATCAGGAGAGTTTTACCGGCGACACTGGTGGTCTCCTTCATCTCACTGGTGGTACTTGTTGGTGGAAAGATGGTGAATTCACGCTGGAACACTCGATTCCTGGTTCCATGGGAGCTGGTGCTGGTGGGTACACACACAAACAAGCTCCGCAATCACTTTTTATATTAGTTTAGTTATATAGTCCTGCCAATAAGGAGAATGTTTTTTCAAAATCAGCATGATATTAATTATTCTCCAAGTGTGCGCAAATTTTTTTGTGGTTTACAGAGAAATAAAGAAAAATAACGCTATATGATTTATGTATATTTTTATTTACAGTGAAATAAAAAAGAAAATGACAAACAATAAAAAATAAATATATATATAAATTTATTTTGTGCAATATTTACATTGTTGACTGCTTTAACACACACTCTTATTTCTATATAAGTAAGAAACTAAACTATGTATTTACATAAGTGGCATTTTAAGGTTGCAGAAACTATAAACACATAGTAATGTATTGTTTATGACCATAAAAAACAGCTAGCAACTAATGTACTAACTATATTTAAGACCTGAGGAAAAAAATGCATGCCTAGATGTTTTAGTGCAAAGAGATCTGTAAACATTAACAAATCTTCTTTTGTTTATATATACTTTAATACAAGTAATAATTCCTTTTATTTTTCTTCAGCTTCTATTTCAGAGCTTTATTTCAATAACCAACTATTCCGGCATATGTTTTACACAGTGGATGCCCTTCCAGCTGCAACCCATTACTGGGAAACACATATACACACTCATTCACACACTATGGCCAAATTTAGTTTATTCAATTCACCTATAACTCATGTCTTTGGACTGTGGGGGTAACCGGAGCACCCCGAAGAAACCCACGCAATCACAGGAAGAACATGCAAACTCTACACAGAAATGCCAACTGGCCGAGCCAGGACTCGAACCAGCAACCTTCTTGCTGTGAGAAGACAGTGCTAACCACTGAGCCACCGTTCCGCCATAAGTAATAATGTTATAATATAATATAATTCATGGAATTATATACAGGAATAATATATTAATGTTTTTTTTGTGCTTTTCTCAGTAAAGTCCAGTGCCATTTTTTGTTATATTTTTTTATATACTATATGCATTGTGTGTTTTGCAAACTTGTTAGAGCTCTCTCAGCCACCAAAGGTAACATTATAATACGGTTCTATAACTTAATGTTAGTTAATGCAATACCTAACAATAAGCAATATGTTTGTTATAGTGTTTGTTTTAATATAAATACAACCGCTCATTGTTTGTTCACATTAGCTTTGGATTTTCAAATAGCTTCACATGATGACATGAACATTTACCATGATTAGGGCCAGACGGAATCTGCGGACGTTTTTTGCTATTTCTGTGGAGAATTTTGGTAAAAATCTGCAGATTTCTGCGGAATTATTCTAGGAGTATCACACTAAAACCTTAAAATGTGAAATAATAAATAATATCTTTTTAACTTTTATTTAATGTTTAAAATGCAAATCCAGTTAGATTAACAGTAAATAGTTAACTGTAAGTAAATAAACAGAACTAATGATGGGCAAAAAATCTGCAGAAAATCTACGGAATTCTGTGCGCGCAGATTCCATGTGGCCTACCTATGATTAATAAATGCTTTAAAATAGTTTAGCTTTTATTGTTAGCGCAGTTAACTAATATTAATAAACGTAACTGTATTCCAAAGTGTTTAAATAGTTACTCTTAGTAACTCTGACTGTATCTTTATTTGTTTCTTAATGTTTCTAGATTATCTTTGCCACTCTGTCATCAGTGCAGTTGGATTTGTCGGGTCAGTATGGAATACAGATCATTGGACCCATACCGACCGGGTCAGCACAGTGCCAGATTTCTTTACAAAACTATTAGCACCAAGTATTTAGCTGTTAAAACTAATTCTCTCTCTCTTCCTCTTCATTTGTTTTCTCTATTTCTGTTGATCTCAAAGTCTGTCACCTCCCTCCCTTCCATCATTTTCCTTCTCTCAGGAGCTGGTATTAACAGCTCTTGCGCTGGCGGTGGTTGGCTATGGTTTCCAAGCTTCACTAGGCATGATGTTTGCTCATAAGCACGGGTATCCCTTTCACAGCAATCAGGTAATTTGTAAATTTAACAGTTTGTTCCTATACTGCATGTGCTCATATAGCAGCGTCCCCTCTGTCGTATGATGAATGTAGGAGCTGTTGGCGATGGGTCTGTGTAACTCTATTGGAGGGGTGTTCCAGTGTTTTCCAGTTAGTGGATCCATATCCCGCAGCACAGTGCAGGAGAGCACAGGAGGAAAAACTCAGGTGAAAAACAATCTTGTGTTACAGTCAAATGTACTGTACATGCAGAACAATTCACTTACCGTTTGCATATAAATCATTTAACCGGGGAGGATTGTGTTTCTGCCTGAAGGTAAGAAAGTAAATGCTTCTGTACTGTCAGTTGTAATACATTCATATAATATAGAACTTATTTCAGTAAGATTCAGAATAAATTAAGTACATACTTCACAGAGGGGAAAATATTTAGTTCGCAATGCTTTTTATTGCTGATTTGAGTGATTTGAGTGACCCCTTTGAGATGGAGGGAATTATTTAGATTTTTTTAAATTATATGTAAATTGTTTTGTTTTAGCAATTAATACTTTTCTACAGCCAGGATGCACTAAATCGATCAAATATGACAAAGGAGAATGTATTTTTTCTGCTACAAAAAATACATCCCGGTTTCCAAAACAAAGCAATCAGCCCAAATTTGTGATCAAATGTACTTAAAAGTGAATTATCAGTCACTCGGATGGATTTCACATAGGCAGTGATCACATGAAACGCAGAGATTTAATTCGATGGATAGTTTATCTAAAATTGAAACTCTGTCATTGTTTATTCACCCTTTACTTGTTCCAAACCTGTTTTAGTTTCTTTCTTTGGTTAAACACAAAAAGGTAATATTTTAAAGCAAGCTGGAAAACTGTAACCATTGACTTTCATTGTAAGTAAAACAAATACTATGAAAGTTAATGGTTACCATTTTCCAGCTTTCTTCAAAATATCTTCTTTTCTGTTCAACAGAAGGGTTGAGGGTGAGTAAATCGTGAGTTAATTTTCATTTTTTGGTGAAATACTTTAAAAACTGCTGAGATTGAGACTGTTTTCATTCATTATTTTATTTATATTTTCTTTTAAATTTAAACTAATCTTTACTGTAAAAAGGCCTACTTTTAGATAAAGATCATTGTAGTAAGACTTTTATTCCGTCTTTTCTCTCAGGTGTCTTCTCTTGTGTCTTCACTGGTAATTCTGTTGATTTTGCTGAAATTTGGTCCACTTTTTCAGCAGCTACCAAAGGTCCATTTTCCTCCTACGATTAGAAATGATTTATTATAGCCTTTTAACATGCTTTTATGGTGACATTTTGTCTCCTTCAGACAGTTTTGGCTGTCATTATTTTAGTGAATCTCCAAGGGGTTTTTGCACAAGTGAAAGAAGTGCCCAAGCTTTGGAATACAGACCGCTTGGACTTGGTAAGTACAATTTATCTAACTTAACTGCCAAAAGTGGAACATGTATACCTGGATCAGAATTCAGCTCCATGTAGGCCTCTGATCCAGGGTGTTTCCTGTGTGCGCTTCCCACTGAGGCTGCAGGTAGTGTGGGTAGTGACACTGCTCAGTGCCCTGGTGTTTAACCTGGACCTCGGACTTGGCATTGCAATTGTGTTCTCTCTCCTGACCATCGTCTTCAGGATACAAAGGTAAGTCATCTGCATATTTATCCGTAATAGTTTTCTTCTCATCGTTCTCATGCTAACACTTGTTCCTCTGCTTTCTGAATAATCTCAGGCCGAGGTCTGCAATTCTTGGACATATTGCTGGCACAGACTGTTACAGGGATGTGGATAAATACTCAAAGGTAAAATTTACATAATGGCCATCTAAAAACAAGGTAATCCTGTGTTTTTAAATACGATTAACCTCTAGCTGTCAGTCCTATCAGCTCTTTTCCAGTTGAGCAGCCACCTTAAGCAGCTAATGGCTGTAAAGTACCAATGTAAATACAGACACAATACCAGAAAACACCAGTTAATTTAAAACATAGGGCTGAGATGCAGAAAATTGTTCTTTCAAAATTGCATGCAGAAGTCCTTTCACACAGTGATAGCGGTAAATATCCGAAAAATTACCGGAATGATTTTACTGGCGAATTCAAATAAGCTCTGTTCACACAGGTAAGGACGTTCCGCAATCTTTCTGGAAAAGACCGTTCACACATCCATTCCAAAATACAAGTAAATGCTGACATCATTAACCAGAAATGAGCTCTAAACGGCAGCGATTGTATTTGTAAATGTAATAGGGATCCGGCTTGATGGTTTCACTTTTATTTAAAGCTTTAGCATTCATGTAGCTTATCTCAGAGACATCTAAAGGCAGAAGCACTAACTGCAGCTAAATGTTTACACATTTGCCAACATTTCAAATTCTATGGATGGATAAGTATTGTGAACAACTTTGATGAAAACATATGGAGTAACACATTCGCATATCAAGATGTGCTGGCGCTTACCGGAGCACTCCTGCACTTCACGTGCACGCGCGTTAAACAAACGGCAGTTTATCTTAAGCATCTTATCGATAACTGTTTACACAGTTGGTGTTAAGAAGGAACATTAAAACATTATCTGACTAACATCTAGCAGCTAAATGTGTCTGGAAAAATATGTAAAGGTTTTTATTTTCATAAACAGCGTAGATATGAATGCATCTGAATGCTCAGATTGGCTAAATTAGACGTTTCACGTCAGCGCATTCGAGACGTGAACGCGGTCTTTCCGGCAATCTTCTTTCTGCGTTCACACAGCGCAGCTTTCTGGCAAATTACCAGTAATGATACAACTTCTCTGTCTGGAAAATTGCCGGAATGAATTTACAGGTATTTTCAAAAAGGGCCTGTTCACAAATGCAGACCTTTTCGGAATTTTTTTTCGGCTTATTTTCTGAAAAGGTCTGTATGTGTGAAAGGGGCTAGTGTTTGTAGCAATTAATACTTTTCTACAGTCAGGAATCACTAAATTGATCAAATATGACAGTGGAAAAAGCTTTTCTGTTACAAAAAAATACATCACGGTTTCCACAAAAATAGTAACCAGCACAAATTCCTGATAATAATCAACATTCTAATAAAATGCATTTAAAAGTGAATCACTCATTTAAAAAGATGGAAAAAGGCAGAAACAAACTGGATTATAGATTCTGTTATCTGCAGATATCACTGAATAATCAGTTACTGATATTTTTTGAGTGTAGTATCTCGGTATCAGTAAATGCAGTATGATATTACAAAATATTTACATTTTTAAATAACATATAAGTGTCTATGTTTGTTCTTTGGAGAAGTGAGACTGAAGTAATGATTAATGTTTTAAAAATGAGACTGTATTTTTGAGCAAATATATGTATCATAAGAGTCTTATTGTAAAACAATAATAAATGCTTATGATTTCCCGAATGTTGTGATTTTAGGCAATCCAGGTTCCTGGAGTGACTGTATTCTCTTGCTTTAACCCACTTTACTATGCCAATGCAGACCAGACCTTCGCATCACTTAAACAGGTAAATGCTCCACTATATCTCCCTGTTCTCTATTTTTTTCTACAAGTCTATATTTTTCATTTTTATGTGCTATATATTAAGGCAGTCACCAAAGGAATTAAGGAGAATCCAGAAATGCATCCTCCAGACCAGCAGGGGGCTTTAAGTGCCCAACACTGTGTGATTCTGGAGCTCAGCGGTGTCACCTTCATGGACTCTGTGGCCATGGGATTATTTAAATCAGTCAGTGGCACAAAAACACATAACCACATGCAAAAGTGATTTATTTTTACCGGAGAGGAGCAGAATTGGTTACCCATTACTGACTCTCATTAAATCCTCACCAATGAATAGCAGCTAAAATTCTGCATGTCACTGTGTGTGTTTAAGTTTGAGCGCAGACATGCGTGTCTTACTGCTCTCTCTGGGTCACAGGTGCTGCAGGACTTTAAGAACAAGCAGACTTTGTTTTTCTGTGCTGCATCTCCAGGTTATGGTTTTATGTTTATTTGTTATGTGGCTTTCAGTGGGAGTTTAACCATGTTTTACATGTTTAAGATGAGACACTGCAAACTATTTTATCATGCACCTTTAAATTTTGAGATTTGGAGCTTTTGTTTAAATATATTTTTTTTAGTCAAATCCAAAGAAAACGTCTCAAATATACTTTTAAGTGCTTTATTTATTGCACTTTATCAGTTAGTGTCTGTAGACATGGATACATATTTTAAAGACTGTAATCTGTATTAAATTAGAACTTACATTGACCACACTTAACAGTTCATATTATTAATTTTTACATTCATATTTTATAGGTATTTATACATAATTTATAAAAAGAGATTCCCAAAATCCCTTGTTTAAAAACATTTTTGAACCCTAAACGTCTGCAGTGTTTTGCCATAATGCATTCACATATTTACTATACATTTTTATTTATTTACTGTGTTTGGCTTTAGATGGTTTACTGTCTCGGATGAAGAGTCATGGTTTAGTTCCAGATCTTCTGTCTCTTTCTTCATTTTTCCCTTCAGTGCATCATGCACTCCTGCACTATCAAGGGCTACAGGTGTGTTTCTTTTTTAAAAATGTATTTTGTACTCTACACTTTTTTTCCCTTTGGGTTTGTGTATTTCTCTGTAATTTAATATAGTTTTCTGTTCTGATTCAATTTCACATCTATTTATAGAACACTGGCACAGAAGTTACAGAGTTGTGAACTTTATGACCTCTTCCTTTAATGAACAATGGCAAATGCATGAATCTACAAACCTGCAATAACCTTCATAAAAAGAAATGTAAAGTTATTACCATTTTTATCAAATTATTTGGATCAACTTTTATTATGATGATGTGCAGCAACAGGTGTTTGTTTATGGACTATTGAACATGCCATTACTGCTGAAATCATGAATCTTTTATGTGACCATGATAAGTCAATCTTTTACTCTGTAATATAAAGTGTTCTTAAACATAATTTACTTCATATCTATGATCTTTTATGTGGCATTATCATTTGTTATTGTCATGTTAAGTTTGATGATGGTATACAACATTGTCCACCTAAGGGCCATTTGACAAAAGTATATATATATATGTGTATGTATGTATGTATGTACGTATGTACGTACGTACGTTTGTTTGTTTGTTTGTTTGTTTGTTTGTTTGTTTGTTTGTACGTACGTACATACGTTTGTTTGTTTGTTTGTTTATTTATTTAGTTCACAAACAAGTGCATTGCAGTAATGTTTTTGTTGTACCCCCAGTGAATTGAACCATAAATGTCTTTAGAGGAGACTTTGTTCTCTGGGCAGGTGTTGGGGAGAGGCCACATTAATATTTAATACAACTCATCTGTTTACTAAGGAAGCTAATCACATTTACTACAGACTGACACTAGCAACTAACAGAAAACATTTAGTGTAGCTTAATATATTTGTTACAAAAAGCATTTAATATGAGGCCAAAGTGCAACAGGCTTGGTACAAAGACAGAATATTTTATTAAACCAAATTGAACAATCACCACATTTCTAAACATAAATTCAAGTGTAAACGGACAAAAAACTGAGCAAAACCAGGAGTATTTATGCACACACCCAGGGCTGATTGGATAAAGCAACAAGGCACAGGTGAACACAATACAAATAGGTTGCTCTAGCAACATATAGTCATATATTAGAACTAATATTCTAATATATCATATATTAGAACTAAAACCTTAACAGATTTTTTTTCCTTTTGCGTTTTTAAAAAGTTGTGTTTTCAAAATAATCCTCTTCATATAGTTGTTGTGTAAATGAATTGCCGAAAAAAATTGATTTTGGTGTTTAGCCAAAAACTAAAACATAATCCTAAAAAATTTGTCTTTGGACTAATTATATAATATTTTTCAGCCTCTTTTGTCCTCTTTATTTGCAATATTTGATGCACACAGTTTTATGCTATACTTTTTATTTGTTAAATAAAATAAAGCCTGTACTGTACATTCTCAAATAAAGACAAATCAAAACAAAACAAACACCTCACGTGAGAGTCAAACATCCACAGTTAACACTTCACTCATGTAAAACCACATGGTTCGGCAGGATTAACATGAGGTTTTCTATCTAATCAGACTAAGATAAGCTGGCACTAGTCTCTAGTGTGAAGGTGTCCGACACTGAAACCCCCCTCCCCTCTCCTCTGTCTTTTTGAGACTTTGCTCCCCATATGAACACATTAGAATTCTATCAGTGAGTGTGTGAATGGATCAGATGGATATTGGAAAGGACAGGATACACAGCCTGTGATAAAAGAGAAGAGCCCAGGACATTAATCAATCCATTAAAGCTCAGAGCTTCACTGCACCACCAGCAGATCTCATGAGAATCACTGGAGAACATCCTTCAGATCTGTTTCCAAGGACAGTCCGGATTAAATTTTAATTGTGAACACGTGCTTTTGGGATTTGTATTTTGGAGCTGATTTTTCTTTTTAGAAGAGTCGTTTTATGAAAGTTCACATCCACATTTGGGACTGAGAAAGACTTCAAAAATGGAAGAAGGCATAAAAGACTGTGAGCTCAGGAAGAGAGTCCCTTATCACATCCAGAGAGAAGTGCTGGATGAGCTCAGCGTCGACCAAGTAGCTGAGAAATCAGATTTCAACATTTCAGTGAAGGAAAAACTCAAGGATGCTGTCAGGTGTGTCAGTATTGGCTTTTTTTTTTTAAACTTTCTGAGTGTGATGAACAGAAAATCGGAAAGTATTCTGAAATTATAAATCAGATTATGCACAATAAAGAACATTTTTGTAATATAATGCTTTGTATGACAGTTTGTAGAAACTTAATCAGTAAATAATAAAAAAAAATCTAAGCCCAGTTGTTAAATTGTAAATCAGACTATGAACTTATACATTTTAATAATTAAATGCTGTTTTCTTTGACAGTTTGTAGAAAATTTTAACCTTAAGTGAAGAAATTAAGAAAATTTAAGAGCACTTGTGATCTATGAGCAACTCCCATGCACATTTTTCTAATTTAATCCAAGACAGTTTGTAGAAACACAATAATTTAAGTTTTAATTTACAACAACTTACTGTATTTAAATATTGTATTTAATTTGGTGCCTTGATTATTTAATTTAATTTGTTACTAAAGTTAGCATAAAAGCCTGATGATTGTGTTGTTCAATATCATTTTGAAAATGATTTTTCAGCAGCCTCCATAGAAGAAGTACATTGCAAAAAATGCTTTTCTTACTTAGATTTTTTGTCTTGTTTCTAGTCCAAATATCTAAAAATTCTTAAATCAAGAAACATTTTCTTGGCAAGCAAAACATATTGTCTTGTTTTAAGAATGGGGTAAGCAAAATAAACTTGTTTTTCCTTTTGACATATTATTTTGCTTACCTCATTAGCAGATTTTTTTTGTTCTTTTAAGGAAAACTCACTTAATTTTGGGATATTATTTATTAAAACAAGACAACATGTTTTGCTTGTCTAGAAAATTCTTCTTGATTTAAGAATTTTTTGACATTTGGACTAGAAACAAGACAAAAAATCTAAGTAAGAAAAGCATTTTTTGCAGTGTAATTTCTCATTTTTTGGTTTGAAAACATCTCTATCTTCTTCTTTTTGTTTGTCAGGTGTACAGGCCCAAAGGCTAAAAGCTGTTTCCTATCCTTTATTCCTCTCCTGGCTTGGCTCCCTAAATACCCATTTCGAGAAAATGCTATTGGAGATCTAATATCAGGAATCAGCGTAGGAATCATGCACCTGCCTCAAGGTCCAACACGTGCAAAACACTTGCCTGATATTGACCTAATGAGCAAACAATCGTCATGTGTAATGTGTTTTGTGTGCAGGTATGGCATATGCTTTGCTGGCTGCCGTCCCTCCTGTTTTTGGCCTGTATTCGTCCTTCTACCCCATTCTTATATACTTTATATTTGGAACATCCAAACACATCTCTGTCGGTAAGTAGCTCTCTTTCATTTGTATTGAAAAAGGAGGAGAAATAAAAAATATATATATCATAATTTGCAGCCTCCTGTGTCTTTTTATTTATTTTTTATTATAGTTTTTGCAAACCTAGAAAAACAAAGAACAGACAAACAAACCCATCATGTAACAATATCACATGTCATTTTAAACTTATTCATTTCTATGCAATACAAAATAAGAACATTGAAGAATGCTATATACTATATAACTACAGGTTAACAATGTAATATACAGTTAAAGTCAGAATTATTAGCCCCCCATTAATTTTATTTTTCCTTTTTTAAATATTCCTCAAATGATGTTTAACAGAGCAAGTAAATTTTCACAGTATGCCTGGTAATATTTTTTCTTCTGGAGAAAGTCTTGTTTTATTTGGGCTAGAATAAAAGCAGTTCTTAATTTTTTAAAACCATTTTAAGGTCAAAATTATTAACCCCTTTAAGTTATATATTTTTTCGATAGTCTACAGAACACACCATGGTTATACAATAACTTGCCTAAATACCCTTACCTGCCTAGTTAACCTAATTAACCTAGTTAAGCTTTTAAATGTCACTTTAAGCTGTATAGAAGTGTCTTGAAAAATATCTAGGAAAATATTATTTACTGTCATCATGGCAAAAATAAAATAAATCACTTATTAGAAAGTTAAGAGTTTTTTATGAGTTATTAAAACTATTATGTTTAGAAATGTGTTGAAAAAATCTTCTCTGTTAACCAGAAATTGGGGAAAAAATAAACAGGGGTGCTAATAATTCAGGGGGAACTGTATAATAACTTTAACAGATAAATGTATCAGTAATAAATTAATTCATTAGTTATTTGTAACTAATAAAGTTATGGTAAATAAACTCTTGACTTTTTAGATTTTAATTGTAATGCAATAATGTGCACCTTTTGTAAAACCACTTTAAAACAATATGTATTGTGCAAAGTGCTATACAAAAAAGTTCAATTATTAGTATAATTATTATTTTATTAAATGTAACAGATATTAAAGATATAAATAATACCAATACAATTCAAATAATAAAATTGCTGTATTTCAAGTCTTCCAACATCCTAGTTTAGTGTGATTTTTGTTTACATGACAGAGGTGTACTAAAATGATTATTTTTAATATATGCTAAGTTTTGTGTACAAGCAACATTCCCCAGTTCACTTATGCATGCAAAAAATCTTAACTTAGACCTTTTGTAGCATTTATATACTGCTACTCTCTGATGAGTAAAAGCATCGGCTAAATGAATACATTTATAAATGTCAAACATATCCATTAAATTGACTAAAAATGCTCTATTATGCATGCCAGGCCAGTAATTGGCAATGCCACTTTGTAAAGACACAATATGTGGACTTTTGTCAGTTGTCTGCATTTGTTGTTTTGGTTGTTGAGTACCTGTTCATGCCTATATACTGAACATTTCAAGAGTTCACACTTAGATATGCTTGACGCTAATAGCAGGTTTGGCATGGTGTCCCTGGAGAGAACCCTGAGCTCTGAGATAATTGAGCCCAGGGCTCACGCCCGGTCAATAAGCATATAAGTGGGTCCAAGATTAGGTAGGTCTCAAAAGCTCCCCCTGGTAAAGGGAGAAAAAAGAGGAGATGGGGTGGAAGGGGGGATTCTTTCAAAAACTAAGATAAGGTAGTAGGGTGAATACAGTCTATTTATTGTAAGCCTGAATCAGTCAGATTGGATTATTGCTGAATACGGATAAGAGGCCAGCCACGATCAATCATATCATGTGCTCCTCTTGAAATTAGTTTATAAAACTACACATAATATTGTCAATGTTTTTACAAAATTTAAAAATATAAAAAAGTATATAAAGAATATTGTTTTTTTAGTAATATCAGGTCCCTATTATACAGTTAAATGGCCAAAATGCATCAAAAACATTTTAGTTGAAAAAGGCTTTGTGTAAAAAAGCCTCATTGATGATACTTATCTCCATTTCAACTTTTTAAGAGAAAACTGTGCCATTTGAAACCCCTCATGTCATACCTATGTGACTTTCTCTGATGGAAGATATGACTGTAAACATAATTCTATATTTCTTCAATTTTTAAGCAAATTATTTCTTCAAATTCCACTCTACAGATCAATCCCACAAACATAATGTAGTAAAACAAAATGGGAAGCACTTTCTCATATTCTCATATCTGTCTCCAGGTACATATGCAGTTATGAGTGTTATGATTGGCAGTGTGACCGAGCGTTTGGCTCCAGACTCAGACTTCACATTCCCAGGCAATGAAACCAACAGCACCTATATAGACTTTAGCAGCCGTGATGCAGAGCGGGTCAAAATCGCTGCCACTGTCACTTTCTTATCTGGCATTTTCCAGGTAGGCTGTCTGTCTTTGAAGTATGCTCAGCTCTGAAGGTGTGTTTGTGACTGAAGTATTTCTGTGGCATCTGTGTGTTTGTAGTTGCTCCTCGGTGTGGTGCGCTTTGGTTTTGTGGTGACGTATCTCTCAGAGCCACTGGTGAGATCTTATACGACAGCGGCTGCTATACATGTCATCGTGTCCCAGCTCAAATATTCCTTTGGCATCAATCCACATCGATACAGTGGACCTTTGTCTCTCATATATGTGAGTATGAATATACAGCAGTTTATTTCAGGTGAATAACGGTTCTAGAGTACCATTTGTTTAGTGGAAAAACTGATCAAAATTAGAGAACAGCAATGATTTTTAGAAAGATTACAACGTACATTTCTGAAGGTTACAGAAGTCAAAGATTAGTGTATACAGGACATTGCTTTCATGACTTACTTTAGCACATCTGCAGCTACAGGACTTTACTAGTCCTCTTACAGGACATCACTAGTTTTTCACAGGGCATCACTACCTGTAGCTATGTTTCCATCTAAAGATGTCACTGCCTGATAAACTGACATCAAATACTTACAAGAAAAAAGGCATTAGGTGTGGTATGAGAAGCCACTGTAGGCCTTTTTTCTTGAAAAAATTAATTACTTGTGCCACAGAAGATAAAGACAATATGCAATGAATATGCAGTGGCATTTGGAGGTGCAAGACCACTCTTTGGGAGCACAGCCCCAAGATAATTTCTAGGACATAACACTAAACCACTGTGATGATGGACATTGGCTAAGAGCCCATTTAAAAAAAAATTTATATGACTTTTTCATGTGGAGTTTGCATGTTCTCCCTGTGTTTCCTCCGGGTGCTCTGGTTTCCCCCACAAGTCCAAAGACATGCGCTATAGGTGAATTGGGTAAGCTGTGTAAATGAGAGTGTACGGGTGTTTCCCAGTGATGGGTTACAGCTGGAAGGGCATCCACTGTGTAAAACAAATGCTGAATAAGTTGGCGGTTCATTCCGCTGTGGCGACCCCAGATTAGTAAAGGGACTAAACCGAAAAAAAATGAATGAATGAATGAATGAAGGAATGAATTACTTTTTTATTAGGCATGCTGGAATTGTTTTGGTAAATGTGTTTCCATCATAGTTTATGTGCATTTGTTCCAATTAGATAAAAAGTTTGTCATATTTTCAAATAGTATGTGCATCTAGGAGGTTCCATTAAGCTTGGAGGTTATTCAATGTTACAAAATGTGCATAAATTATGTGGATGAAAATATATATCTCTCACAGGACATCAATAGTCTTTCACAGGGCGTCACTAATCTCCCACATTGCTCTGCTGTGATGTTGATCAGCTTTTCTTTAGTTTCTTGCACAGTTCTGTGACTAATAAGTTTTGTAGCCATAACTTTGTTGCCAAGGATTTTCCACAGATTTTCGATCAGGTCTATTAGATCAGGACTATGGGCTGTAATTTTATTTTCAGTGTATTCAGCTTCAAATAACTGCTTTACCCATTTTGCTGTGAAACAGGGTTTATTGTGCTTGTATAAAAATGCAGACGGAGCTTCTGATACAAATTTGCATTCACTCTTTCATCTAGCTGTAAAAGAGGCCACATTTCTGCAGAAAACATCCCCAAACCATGGCACTTTTAACTGATTTTTTTCCACGCCTTTGTATTTACAATAAATGTAATTTGTGTTTACTACCTCCTAGTGGCGGGGTTATTACTTGCACTTGTAAACTATGGATGAGGTATAAAGCTTTTCTTTATTTTCTTTCTCTCTCCAGACAGTCATAGAGATTTGTGCATTGCTTGGAAAGACTAACATTGGTACTCTGGTTGTCAGCATTGTAACTATTGTTGGCTTGATCATTGCAAAGGAACTCAGCGCCTTGGCAGCAAAAAAAATCCCTATTCCGATTCCAGTTGAGCTGATTACTGTGAGTAACATCATTTAGTTAGCCACACAAACACATGCATAAACATTTATATAGTCTTCTGAGAATATATAATACATACACACTAAGCCTATAAGTCTTAATTGCACACAATGAAAAACAAAGAGCCATTTAAAACCAAATTTGGATAAATTATGTACATGGTACATACAAATGGTTAAACTTTAAATGCAATTTTAACCCAGTAGTTGGGTTTGTCTATATTTTACCCAAATTTAAAATTAATCTTAAAATCTTTTTTTTTTTTCAGTTTTGCTTGCATTTTTGATCTCGCTTTGTTCTGTTGCTCAGAGAGTACCTCAAACCTTTCATTTTGCTGTGGTTATAGATTATTATAGCTACTGTGGTATCGTGGTATATGGATTTGAAGACCATTTACAAAGTCGAAGTTGTTGGCGAAATCCCATCAGGGTGAGTAATGCACAATTTTGCAGCTTAAATACAACACATTTGCATTTAAGTCGTCAAATTTTGGGATCTGCATGAGAATAAATGTACAAAACTGATTTTATATAAATGCAAAAACATATTGAAATGTCTAATTTAAAGTTTCAAGGAAACAAATGACAAATACATTTGAAATAATGTTGCATCATAAATCAACTTAGCAAATACAATATGTAAAAAATAAACTACATAATTATTCTGTGCTTATTATTAAAATATATAAACCAATAGGTGATTATGTGCTACTACATTTTAAATTATTAAAATTACATTTTGGATTAAAACCATCTTGCTGATGAATGGGTTAAACCTAGAGGTTTAAGGATAGTGGAAAGAATTTGGAGCTGCACTCTGATCCTTAAATAAAGCCCTGTATTATATCATTATTATTTTTACTTCAAAAACAATTATCAAATTATAATGTACAGTATGGGGGAAAATAAACTGTTCATCAACTTCAGCAACATCTTGTCTGTATAATCAACTGTATCTCTTCTTCTGATTGTAGTCTGCAGGCTCCAGTGGCACCCAAGGTTTCACAGCTGGGTTCGATGGTCGGGGATGCTTTTGCACTGGCAGTGGTTGGTTATGGCATTGCAATTTCACTGGGGCGAATTTTTGCCCTCAAATATGCCTACAAAGTTGACAGTAACCAGGTAAGAGACTCTCAGAGCATGTTTTATGTTTTTATGTGTATAAACATGATACTTTTGTGCTCAGGCTGAGTATTAAAGGTAACATTCTTGTAAATAGTGTTTTGCTAGAGGTTTTGCTTCATTAAACCTCAAAGCATTGTCAGGTAACATAGGTATTGATTTAGTTTGCCTGTATGTGTTGATTTGATTCTCAAAGTGTCAGCATCTGTTTTCACTCGCTTTGAATAAATTACTAACCACCCCTGCTTAGTGATTTATTAAAGGATTTTTCTGCTGAAAAGGTTTTTTAATGTGTTACTCGAAAAAGTCACCAATGTCATGGATGATCTATCTTTTTAGGATGTCTTTGAGTTGCAAACACAAATGAACAAACTATCAGTCTACAGCAGACAGGATGTATCTTCAAATTCAGGAAAAAAGAGTCATATATTCACAAAAACTGCCATTACGCAACATTTTCCGGGATTTTAGATCTTACTTTTAAGCTCAGTTTAACAGAATGTTTTTGTATATTATTTTGTCATTAATCTGTATACTTTTATTGTTACACAGATTTTCATTTTTAAAAACTTCCTGTTTGAGCATCTAATGTTCTTCTATTCAGGAGCTCATAGCGCTGGGTCTGTCTAACTCCATTGGAGGCCTGTTCAGCTGTTTTGCCATCAGCTGCTCTATGTCTCGCAGTATGGTGCAGGTCAGCACGGGGGGGAAATCACAGGTGAGAATGCTTGTATGGTTCGGGCTTGTAGAGCTGAGCATAGATGGATTTGCTCCTCAGTGTTTGGACTCTCAGCAGTGAATATTAAACCACACTGAACCGAACTGAACTGAACTAAACTGAACTGAACTTAAACTCAGAAAACAGACCTGACACTGTTTCCATTCACTATAATCTTCTGTGTGAAGCTGCTTTGACACAATCTACATTGTAAAAGCGCTATAGAAATAAAGATGACTTGAAATTGAGTTAGAACATCAGCAAAGTGCAAACTGACATCATTTCCTTTTACACCATTCTTTCAATACACTGTTGAAAATATATATGCAAAAAGGGGGCATCACCAAAGCTCCAAAACTCTGAATTTATTAACTTAAAAATACAATCCCAAAGCGAGCGGTATGGTGGCTCAGTGGTTAGCACTGTTGCCTCACAGCAAGAAGGTCGCTGGTTGGCATTTCTGTGTGGAGTTTGCATGTTCTCACCGTGTTCGCGTGGGTTACCTTCGGTTTCCACCACAGTCCAAAGACATGCGCTTTAGGTGATGTGAATAAACTAAAATTGGCCATAGTGAATAAGTGTGTGTGAATGAGTGTGGATGGGTGTTTCCCAGTACTAGGTTGCGGCTGGAAGGGAATCCGCTGCATAAAACATATGTCAAAATAGTTGTCAGTTCGCTGTCGCGACCTCTGAAATAGAGACTAAGCTGAAGGAAAATAAATGAATGAAGAAATACTATCACAAAGCATGTGATGTTTCGAGCGCATCGGCTCTTCATCAGGCAATACTGATCACAACGTGTCACTCTTTATACTCACTTGGATCACATTATCTTACACATTATCTTACAACAAAAAATAAAAGACAATAAATTGTAAAACATACAATATATATTCAATACACTATAATTATAATAATAATAATGATGTTGAAAAAAGGTCCAATTACTGCCAGCAGCACAGTAGATGCCAAAGAAATAAAGTAAAATAATAGTAATATTTGTAATTCTAACACAGCACAAAAAACACCATTTAAAGCTTTTATAATAAAAGATATTTACAGAAAACACGGTTGTTTTACAGGTATTTCTAAAAATTATAAAACAAAGTGACGGCAATAAATGTTCTGCCGAGAAAAACTGTTATTTTACTGGTATTCTTTTAATTATTATGAACCAAAGCCTTTAATAAATTGACAGCACTATTTGTTGTGAAGAGAAACACTGTTATAGATTACCTTTAGTTAGCATTAGTTAATTATTTTATCTATAACTCTGTTATAGATTATTTTACTTTATAGATTATTTTTCAATATGATATCAGTTTGTTGTCTAAAACATGACATTAATTTTTAAATTTGAATGTAACTTGGACTAAACATACATTATACCTATACTACCGGTTAAAAGTTTAATGGATTTTAAAATGTTTTAAAATAGCTTATCCTGCTTATCAAGGCTGCGTTTATTTCATCAAAAATATAGTACGCATTGTAAAATTGTAAAATGTTATTGTACTATAAAATAACTGTTCAAAAGTAGTTTATAATTTCATTTAATAATTTATTCCAGGGATTTTAAAGAGGTATTTTCAGCTTCGTTACTCCAGTCTTCAAAGTCACATGATCCTTCTAATATTAGTAGTGTACATTATATTTCAGTGTGCAATTAAATTTTGTTTAAATCACCCAATCACAACTGGAAGAAATTGCCTTCCAAACTAAATTTAAAATGCATTTAGATCATTTTTGATTCAGACAACCAGTCAGTATCTGGCGTGACAATCATTTCCCTCACGCAATGCAAAACATCTCCTTTGGATAGAGTTGATCAGGTTGTTGATTGTGGCCTGGATATTGCTGGATATGTGATGTTGCTGGATATTAGCAGAAACTGGAACACGTATACGTTGTATACGCCAAAACAAAAGTGTTGCCTATATATTTTGTTACATATAACAAAAATATAAATGCAACACTGTAAGTAAAACTATATGTATTTATGTGTGTGTGTGTGTATGTGTAATTTAAGATAACAGAAAAAATACTGTCAAAATAATATAGTAATTGCTTGTTTAAAGTATTTTATATTGGTAGCAGTTACTGTAAAATGTTATTAATGGTAAAAATCCTTGTAGTTGATTTGGTAATGACATAAATTGAATAGAAAGTGTTGCTAAAAATGAGTTATTTCCTGTGAAATTTAGATTTTTCCTCCAGTGCACCCAGTTCAGTTCTGAATAGATATGGATGATTTGATGGCTGGTTGATTTATTTTTATGTGAAAGTTGAAATCCTTTCTCTGTCAATCTCAGGTTGCAGGAGCGATTTCTGCTCTGGTGATTCTGGTGATCTTGTTAAAGATTGGAGAACTCTTTGAAGAGCTGCCAAAGGTTAGCTGCTGAATTTGCTCTTGTGTGCGCATGCATCATATCTGTGCTCAATTCATGAATATATTAATGCGTCTGTTTACATAGATATTTACAGACATGTGTGCTTCTGGTCTGTTTAGGCAGTGCTGGCGGCTATAATCTATGTAAACCTGCAAGGCATGATGAAGCAGTTTGGAGACATCTGCTCCCTCTGGAGGACCAACAAAGTGGATATGGTGAGAGAGAGAAGGAGATGGAGAAGGAGGGAGCAAATCTTATGCAACACATTAAAAATAGACCTATACATAAACAAAATAGGACAGAGAGCAGGAGGAAGGGAATAGATTGACAGAAAGAATGAAGGGGGAAATAATTGACGCTTCGCCTATTCTTGATGTTGTTTGTGTGTTTAGGTGGTGTGGGTGATGACTATGATCTTGACCATTTTGTTTAATCCTGACATGGGACTGGCTGCATCTATCGCCTTCTCCATCCTTACTGTGGTCTTCAGAACTCAGCTGTGAGTGACAGAAAGCAGAGAAAGAATTACAGAGAGCTGGATGATTTCACAGATACACACACAATTGTGTCACTTGCACCACATTCTTAAAGTAGATTCTGTGCAAAGGATCAGAAATGTAGGTGCATTCTCAAACATTCTGTGCAAGCACACCCTTTTCGAAGAGTATTCTTAATATTTATACATTTTTATGGGGATAAAATGAAAAGAGCTAACTGGTAGGTGTGTAAATAATACAAAAAGTGTTTTAATATAGTAATAAATCAATATAAATAATAGACAACAATATTGAGCAAAATAAAATGTGCAAATCCTCATAAGATAACAACAAATTTGAGGTACTGTAATTGGGTATATGTACACAGACTTTTAATTTCAGTCGGCCAGCCCCAGGGCTTCCGGTTAATTGTCATCCCATGCAAAATCTCTGCGTTTAAGATCTGATTTCTTTAAAAAAAACAGTGATCTTCACTGCCTGGCTGATTTACGATATAAAGTGGGTATCAGACCTAACAACAAGCACTGCATTAAATTATATTTTGAAATATTATATAAATTATGTCCCTTTAAAATATGGAAATTAATTTTTTACTCTAATATTTTCCATGGAATTTCTGCTCTAACCTGCTGCTAATGACGGTGCCTCAAATTTTCAAATCTTCAAAATTTTTGCACCGCCTCAGCCACTGGCTAAACACCCCATGGCTTAGCCTGCCTTTAACCTGATCGTAGCCAAAATTCTCGCTACAGGTCAAGCTGGAAAGTGATCAAATACCTTGATTGTGCCTTCAAGTCTCATAATGTGCACACCTTTGGATCTTTGTTCGGAATACTTGCAGCTAATTATATTTTTAAATATTATATAAAATATATGCCTTTAAAATATGGAAATAAATTTTACCCTAGTATTTTCAATGGAATTTCTGCTCTAACCTGCTGCTAATGACGGCGCCTGCGTTTAAATGGTCTTTCGTCTCTTTTTACTCTTTAACAACTAAATGAATGCTTAAGTCTATTTAACTGATTATTTTTGAAGTACATTACAACATCAATGCTGTAAAAGGAACCTCATGAAATTTAAAATAGTCACATAAAGCTTTCACCAGAAGTTCATCGTTGGCTGAAAAACACTAGCTGTGCATATATAGCCCATTGCAGGGCAAGAAGGTATAAATAATTTTTTTAATAAAATGTATGTTACTGTGTGAAGTTTGCATGTTCTCCCTGTGTTCGCATTTTAGCAAGTCTTCAAATTTTTTGCAACACCTCAGCCACTGGCTAAACACCCCCTGGCTTAGCCTGCCTTTAACCTGACAGTAGCCAAAATTCCCACTACAGGTCAAGCTGGAAAGTGATTAATTACCTTGATTGTGCCTTCAAGTCTCACAATGTGCACACCTTTGGATCAAATAAACCAATATTCGGAATACTTGCAGCTAATAGTTAATGAACAATAAACTCTGAGAGAATTTATTTGGACAAAAACGAAAATCTTAAACACTTTGAATTAAGAATATAAAACTGGTTCTGCAGGCAGTTTCCTGATTATCTGAGGTCTGCTGAAAATCCAGAAAGAATTTTTTTTGACTGTCATATTACATTTCCTTTTAGTTCCCCAAGCTTGGCTATATGTACCCTGGGCTTAGTGTCTGAAATTAAAGTCCTGTTTTTGACAGCATCTATATTAGATGGATAAAAATTCTCCATCTGTCTCTCCTGGTGTTGACATCTTCTTCTTACCTGTTTTTTCCTCCCTCCCTCCCTCCCTCCCTCCCTCCCCCCCTCCCTCCCCCCCCCCCCCCCCCCCCCTCCCCTCCCCCCCCCCCCGCCCC
>CAIGQZ010032240.1:4966179-4976592 GCA_903798205.1 Danio tinwini | reverse complement strand
CTCTCTCTCTCTCTCTCTCTCTCTCTCTCTCTCTCTCTCTCTCTCTAACAGACCGAAATACTCCATCCTTGGGCAGATTCCTGGCACTGACATCTACAAACCAGTAGAGGACTACAATCAGGTGACCACAGCCATGACAGCACCAACACCCATACCATCAATATTATAGCATAGACTAACTGGCAGCTTTATTAGGTACACTTTACTAGTACTATAAGTTACACCACTTTTGCCTTGGATTTTGTCGATTTAACAAAGTGCTAGAAACCTTCATCAGAGATTTTGGTACAAATTGGCTGAAAAGGATCAGAGAGTTGCAGCAGATTTTGTTAGGGTGTGTTCAACCTAAAAATTTTTAATGCTTTACTCATTTTATTTAAACAACAAGGGTGTTGTTCACCTGCGAAGTGGTTGAGCTGGAAATAATGGAAAGTTTATTCTAAAATGTTATCATGAAATGTCATCATTTCTGCGTTCTTCATGAAAAACCAGCCATACTACTCTTTGATTATCTGTTCCATTACTGTCACATACTTGCAAGGTCATGACATCTGCTTTACCTGTTTTGGTTTGCTACTATTTGCTTAAAAGTTCTCTGGGGGTGTTGGAATGAGTGGCTCTTGTAGTTTCAACATTGCTGTAAGTTCCTGGTTATAACAAGCATCTAAAATATGTTAAGGAGTTAAGCTGCAGCTAATCAGGGACATAAAACTTGTTTTTGTGAATGTTTTTATATTTTGGTAAACAAACGTGTGTGTGTGCTTGCAAGTGTGTGTGTGTGTGTGTGTGTGTGTGTGTGTGTGTGTGTGTGTGTTCATGCGTGCATTTTTTAAGACACTTCTATACAGCTTAAAGTGACATTTAAAGGCTTAACGTGGTAAATTAGGTTAACTAGGCAGGTTAGGGAAATTAGGCAAGTTATTGTACAATGATGGTTTGTTTTATAATAATTTTGTTCCTTCAAATGGTTCTTAAAAAAATTAAAACTGCTTTTATTCTAACCAAAATAAAACAAACAAGACTTTTTTTAGAAAGAAAAAAATATTATCAGACATACTGTGAAAGTTTCCTTGCTCTGTTAAACATCATCTGGGAAATATTTAAAAAAGAAAAAAAATCTAAGGGGGGCTAATAATTCTGACTTATATATCAGAAACAGAATCAGTTTTATTGCCAAGTGTGCTTCACACACACAAGGAATTTGTTCTGGCAACAGAAGCTTCCAGTATACATAAAGTAACAAGTGACAACACAAAATTAAATATAAGAAAAAGGCGATAAACATTAAACAGAGATGCAGTAAGTAAAAAAAATATCTGGATGTTGAATTGTATGTACAGATATGTTGTGAATATACAGGTTATAAGGTATGAGGTAAATGGGGGTATTGTGGGGTTTGTATACTCACTGTGTATAAAGATTGTCTATATAGAAATAAAACATAAAATAAAAAAATACAATAAAAAAACGAAATATTTACATAAATTGACAATTTTATTATATATATATATTCTCAAATCTGATTGGTTGATGGCTATGCGATATTCTGCAATATCAGAATTCATACAGCTTCCTCACCCTTCTGTATTACTCCGCCCACATAGAGTGACAACAGATCAATAAACTCACTACAGTTTGACAAATATTGCAGCTGTTGGACAACATAATGCACTTTTGAGGATTTTGGGCCAGAATGTAGTTGTTTAGATTGCAACTATGCAGTTTATTTATAAGGACAGTGCCTATTTGAATTATTTATAATTCCTGAGATACAGCGCGTCGGCATCCATCAGCCTGTCATTGAGCAGAGCAAAGATGGTTGACGTTATCCATCCACAAGATGGTGACAGAGACCGCATAATAAGCCCTTAGAGGAGAAAAGATTGATGTGTTTTAAACTACAGCCGATCAAAACATTATAAAATTGATGAGTGACATTCTAAGTCAGTCTCTCTTTTTAGTATGTTGTAGTGCTGTATTTATACCATTGTAGTTTATTGAGTGTGAGATGGGACTATCAGAAATGTGTGTATTTTGTGTTGGCCACGCTTTGTATAACCCTGAGTTATTTTATGGTTGGCCATCTGTTTGTTTCTAATGAGTCTCCTGTTTCGTTACCGCAGACCAGTTCAGTAAACAAAAAGAAAGAAGAAATGCCCGCATGTGTGTAGCGTTATTCCTTATCACAAACACATTTTTCAGGGTAAATTATTATTATCTCTCAATTGCAACAGAGAAATACTGAGCAATCTTTGTAGACTGATGGCATTTCATGCCGTTTAGCCTTATAATCTTAAAATGTGAGCAAAATCACCTGTTTTGTCATCACTTTAGACATTACGCCGGAGAGTCATTCAAATACTAGCTCTAAAGTACAATTTGTGAAGTAGCAACGGTTTCTGCTGTTTTGATGTCAGCTGCAGATGTGAAGAAATGGTAGAAGAAAGTAGTTCCTTGTACAAAAGGGTTTTTAGACTCTCTGTGTTTGATTTTCATTTTTATATACACGATTATGCCATCGAACTGTTGTATAAACGCAATATCACACTCGTAACAGTGTGATATGGCTGTATATCATTACTGGTGGGAAAACAATGCCTCCCACCAGTGTCGATATACAGCCATATTGCACTGCTACTCGTGTGATATTGGTAATATATATATAAATATTAGTGTTGTCAAAAGATTAATTACAATTAATCCAAAATAAATTTACTGTTTATATATATAAATATAAATATATATGCACAATGTAAAAAAATGCAGGGTTCCACACAATTTATTCATGTTGTCCCAAAACAAATTAATTAAGTTAACACTTTTAACAAATAATGTGGATTAAAAATAAAAAAATTAAGATGTCCCAATGAAATCTCAAGAATTGTGTTGATTCAGCTTTTTTTAAATAAGCAGTTTGAACAAGCATATATATATATATATATATATATGTGTGTGTGTGTACAGGGTGGGCCATTTATATGGATACACCTTAATAAATTACATAGACAATTGCCTTCAGATGACCCCAAAGATAAAAGTCTAAGGAGGTCAGATCGAGAGACCTTGGGAGCCATTCAACAGGTCCACGACGACTAATACACTTTTCAGGAAACCATATAAATGGTCCACCCTGTACAATAAAGATGAACAGTAAATTTATTTTGGATTAATCATAATTAATCTTTTGACAACACTAATATATATGAGCATTGATAAAATTGCTTAACTTGTCAAATATGTTTTACTTGGTTATCTCTGTGTTTTACAGGTTAAGGAGATTCCTGGTATTACGATTTTCCGTTCATCTGCAACATTGTACTTTGCTAATGCTGAAATGTACATCGATGCCCTCTATGAGAAGGTAAACACCCATAAACAATCCTACATGTGTACACTCTCATAAATATTCATTCACACACATTTACATAGCCAGCACTAAACAGGCAATTATCCCAAACATATAATCTAACATAAGCATTAACTGTGAAATGTTGAGACCAATCAAGCAACATTCAAGCAAAACACCCACAAGTCAGGACATTTATTCATGATTAAAGAGGAAAAAAACTGTGTTTGTTTGCAGACTGGTGTAGACGTGGCTAAACTTCTCTCACACAAGAAAAAACTGGAAGCAAAAAGACTGCGAAAAGAAAAGAAAGCTGCCAAGAAAGCAAAAAAAGAGGCCAAGAAAAGAGCAAAAGAAGCTGCACGTCAAGCTAAGGTCGGCTGTTGACAATAATACACTACTCTATCTATAATATGGATGTTTATTTGTTGGTTTTATTCCAGTTATGCATCTATATGTATTCTAAAAGCTCTCTGTTTTAACCAGGAAGAGCCAGCGTTTTCAGACACAGAAGAAAGCGAGGAAGAGCCAGAGTTGGTTTCACACTCACAGACTAATGGGAATGTGCACGAATTATCGGTTAAAGAGCCAAAAGATGTGGTTGTAGTAGAAGCAGGGCCTTATACTGACCCGGACACACCACTTCCAAAGGCAATCATTCTTGACCTGAGCCCAGTCAACTTTCTGGACACAGTTGGTGTGAAGACGCTACGCAATGTGAGAGACAATCTGTACTCAAGAACTGCTTTCTAATTGTTTCATATGTTTTAATCCTGTTTGTTTAAACCTTTGCTTATTGGCAGATCTATAAAGATTATGGAGAGGCTGGTGTGCAGGTATACTTGTGTGGCTGCCAGAGTGAGTAACCAATACATAATATATAACCAATACATACCAAAGAGTTTGTTCTACAATGTATACACTCTTTGGTAAATGTAGATGATTTTAGTGAACAGATCTTTAAGCCATAGTTCATCCAAAAATTAAGATTTACTCACTGTTTACTCACCCTCAAGTGGTTGCAAACCTTTATAACTTTCTTTTTCTCTGATCAACACAAAGGAAGATATTTTGGAGAATTCTGGAAACCATGGTAGTCATTGTCTTTTATAGTAGCAAACTGGATTTCTACTTTATCAGAATTATCTTCTTTTGTGTTCAACAGAAGAAAGAAACTCACACACATTTAAAACAACTGGAGGATGTAGTAAAAGATGACATAGCTTTATTTTAAGGAAAAAAGGGGCCCTTTAAAATAATTTTTTTCAAGGCCATGTTATGGTTGTCCGCCTTGTATTCCAGTCTTTTTTTATGGTTGTTCACATGCTGTTTGGCTATTTAGGGGTGTTATAGATAACCATATCCTTTAACATTTCACATTGTGGTCTAAACATGTCAAAAGTCCCTTTGTTTAATATTTAATATGGAAATACACATATTAATAAAAAAAACTGTTAAGAAAAAGATTAACAATTTTTTTTACATAGCCTTTAAATTTGTCAGAGTGATTGCTCTATAAGTTCAATTAGAAAGAAAAAGTTTGAACATTGCCATCCAAGCCTTGCATAAACCGTGCATAAACGAGCAGATTGTGAGTGAAAAAGACTGAAACATGATCTCCAAATAGACAAAATACATTTAAATCAAAATGTCAGAAGGCTCAAGCCATTTTGTGGTTGTGGTTATATTGTGTCTTTAGGTTTGAACTTAAAAATGACAATATGAACACCAAGTAAACCAGGGATAAATGTATAATTTTCATGTCAGAACCAAATGAACCGGAAAAAAAATGCAGTGTTTATATGCAAAAACCTCTGAGTGCCATCCAAAAAAGCATTTTTCTCCGGCTTCTGTCGGTAGGTTTAGTAATTACACCTTTATGTCAATGAATTGGTTGTTTTCATTGCCTTTAAAATGGACCTGTTATTCCCCTTTTTTCAAGATGTAAAATATGTCTCTGATGTGCCTAATGTGAAGTTTCAGCTCAAAATCTCCCACAAATATTTTTTTTATGACTCTTTGAAACTTCCCCTTTTTATATTTTGATTTAAATCGTGCTGTTTTGGTGACTTCCACTTTAAATTCAAATGAGATTGTGCTCTTTTCAAATGCCTGTGTGTCAGCATAGCGGCAGATTTAAAAACAGGACTAACGTTATCTTTGTGAAAAACTGAAAATGTCAAAAGAAGTGGCTCAGAAGAAAGGAGTGTATGGAGAATATCTGCATCTTAAAACTCGACATTTATAATGCCTCTTGGAAGAGGGAGATATCTCTATTAATGGACTGGACTTTCTCCCTCAACAAAGTGAGAATGTCAATCAGACAATAAAGTTTAATTATAAAAAATATAATTAATTAAGTTTTACCATTAGTGGCTGGCTATATTCACACACTGTTGCCACAGTAAAGCCCTTATAAAAGTGATTTTTGCTTATTAAGTCCCCTTTAAGGTGAAATTATGGAACATAAACATAGTCAGTTGTATAAATTTCTCAATTTGGAAGACATTTTCAGACTACACAAATTAGGTCTTCAAATGGGGTGACACGATGGCTTAGTGGTTAGCACTGTCACCTCACAGCAAGAAGGTTACTGGTTCGAGTCCCAGCTGGACCAGGTGGCATTTTTGTGTGAAGTTTGCATGTTCTCCCCATGTTAGCGTGGGTTTCCTCTGGGTGCTCTGGTTGCCCCTACAGTCCAAAGATATGCGCTATCGGTAAATTGAATAAACTAAATTGGTCGTAGTGTATGTGTGTAAATGAGTGTGTATGGGTGTTTCCCAGAACTGGGTTGCAGCTGGAAGGGCATCCGCTGTGTAAAACATTTGCTGAATAAGTTGGCGGTTCATTCCACTGTGGCGACCCCTAATGGATAAAAAGACTAATCTAAAAGAAAATGAACAAATGAATGAACTCTTAACATGTAAACACACCCTTATGGTGATGATACATAGCAACTATTTGAGCAATGTTACAGAGCAATATCACATTGCTTTTTGGCTACGTTCTTATTGTGAATGGGCAACCTTATTGGATCTGCATCACATTGGCCTATAGTCGCCCTGTGTCTCACATGGTTTGCTGTATCATTTTCCAAAGTTGCAATATTGCTCAAAAAGTTGCCATATGTATCATCAACGTTAGCATTTTTGATAACCTAAATTATATTTTTGAACTTTGTTTGTACAATAGAAGGATTTTACAAAGATTTTCACAATAAAAGAGCTTCATTTTCAACAGCGTACTCCTCCATTTATTCTGCTTGTTTTGTTGTCTTCATGACGTCTGAGATTTTATGTGAAAAACGAGCACGTTTCAAGACGGACCTGTTTGCCATCATTGTTTTTAATCTCTCATTCAGGAGGAGTTGTAGAGAGTATGGAGAAGGGGGATTTCTTCAACGAAAAAGTGACTAAATCGATTCTCTTCTCAACGATACATGATGCGGTTCTATACTGCCAGCAAGGAAACAGTGAGAAGGTACATTATGTCTTTATCTCTCACACATAAACACCAATGTCAAGAGATCTTCTAATCTTAATTAGATACGGGCTGAGGGTTGTTGGCATTTCGACACAATTATGCATGAATAAACATCATTTCTTGTCTTATTTTATTGCAGGTCATGCAAGGAACACATTTGTAAGTCGAATGTGAAAACAACGCTCTGGAACACAAAGCTGGATTTTTGTGTATTTCGCCATAAGGATGAATACGTATACAGGAGATGTTTTGATTAATAATGTGTTATTTAAAAAAATAATAATCATCTTTAAATGGGAAATATGTGAGGATGGATTTGCTATAGAGCTTTATTATGCAGGTAAAATAAAAAATAAGTTTGAAACTAGTAGTTCTATACAGGTTGTGACACTGCAGGTGTAGTATAGCGCTAAAATATTACACTTTAAGTTTCTCTGAAATATAATCAGAATTCTGGGAAGCTTTACTACATTAAGTTCCACTTTTAGCACTAGCAATGTATACTACAGTTGAAAAGTTTGGGCTCAGTAATATTTTTAAAAGAGCAAGGATACATTAAATTCAACATAGGCTCATTCTGAAAACGTAGCCCTATATACATTTCTGGAGATCACAAATTATGTAGCCAGAAGTATGAATGGCTGCATAACGTTTTTAAAATGAACGCTACGGGGTGGTATGACGGCATTCCTTTTCTCGCTTTCCAGCGGACCTCTGTATGGACGGCTTTTCCACTGTTACCAGTTTGTCTGGTAGCTTGACTGGTATGTTGGCGGACTTGAGATGCAAAGCGGAGTTGACCGTGACAATGGGGTTTGAGTCTGGTGAAGAACGGTTCAAGAAAGCAGGAACGACAAAAACAGAAGCCAAAAAATAAAATAAACAAGTAAATAACAGGGTGAGAATGTGGTAAAATCTGAAAACGTGGTAGAAATCAGTGGGCTGTTGCTTTTTCTGGATTGCTTTTTCAAAACACTGCGGTTAGGTTTAGGGAAGAGGGTGGGTGGGTCAGTTGGTGCTTTATAAAACACTATTGGTTGGGTTTAGGGAAGGGGGAGGGTGGGTCAGTCGATTGGTCAGTCAGTCAGTTAGTAGACAGTCAGTCGACAGCGGTGGATTTACATGAGAACAGCAGGCGCGAATGGCACTTGCGAGATATATTTGAGCATACACAGCAGCCTCTGGTGGATTCGCGAAAACAAAAACATGTATATAGGGGTGTACAAATGTATATAGGGGTATGTTTTCAGAATGAGCCTGGGTTGATTAAATTTGATCAAACATAATCATAATAAATTGACAATGTTATAAAAGTTCTATTTTAAATGAATGCTGTTCTTTTTAAGCTCTTATTCATCAAAGAATCCTTTGTTTTTCACAAAGATATAACACAGCAACTGATTATGAGAAATATTACACTGAGTGAGACCCTGAAGACTGAAGTAATGACTACTGAAAAGTCAGCTTTGCCACCACAGGAATGAATTTAAATCATGCAAAATTAAATATTTGATTGTTAGAGATTATATATTGAATTATATTTCACCCCTTTGACTGTGAACAATTAAATGCAGCCCTGGTGAGCATAAGTGACTTGCTGACCACAAACTTTGCAGTAACGAACGGTTGTTTCAAAATAAATTTGAAAGAATGTGAACAAACACAAATCTTGGTTTTCATTTTTTTTTAAATGAATCTAGGTTGGGTTTGTCCATATTTACACAAAATTCTAGAGTGTAAATTGCAATATAAACTCTATTCATTTCATGTACTTTATTATGTATGCTATTAACTTTGTATTTGTGTATGTTTGTGAATCAGTTTAACTTAAATAAACTGTCATTTTCTTACTCTTGTGGTACAATTGTTTGTAAATTCTATCCACCAAGTGATATTTAATTCAAGTTTTAACTGGAATAGCATAGTTCTTTTAGAGAGTATTACTTTTTTAGGTAATTGCTAAACATGACAATTCAATAGCATATATTTTATTGTATTAGTACTTTGTTGTATTTCTGTTCTATTGGTTGATTTCCAGAATTGTTCATGTTATGGCTGCTGTATTCCTGGATGAAGACATATTCAGAAACATTATCAAAATGTTGTTGAATGTAGATGTAGATGTTTACATGTACAGTGCTCAGCATATATAAGTACACCCCTCACAAATCTATCTTTTAAATTCATATTTTTTTTTATCTGGAGCTTATATAACAAAATAACTTATGATAATGCTCCAAAAAACTAGTACAGCCAAATTTAAATGTTATAGAAAAATATTAAATACAAATTTAAAAAGAGGAAAATCAAGAGAAGCAAAAAAAAAAATGAAAAATTTAGTTGATATTTTGTAGGTTGTAATTTTTTTTTGCAATATTTTGCTTAAATTTAATTGTATTATCTTTCAATTTCTAAATATGTTTGGTGACTAAAATATTGTTTTAATAAATATATCTGTTTAATAAATCAGTTTTGTTTAAATGCACCAAAATACATTTCATATATTAACTGAGAAATGGATACAAATATTCATTTTTTTTAAAGAGAGTGTACTCAGTTGAGCACTCTGTATACAGTCGAGAACAAAATATTAAATCTTTTTTAATTTTTTTAGCTGGAATAAAAGTAAAATTACCATTTTAAAGTCAATATAATTAGCTCTCTTAAGCAATATATTAAGCACTGCTGTACTAATATCCAAACCTAGTTAAGCCTTCAAAAAGCTGAATACTATATTGAAAAAGATCAAGTAAAATAGTATGTACTGTCATCATAGCAAATAAAAAGAAATCAGTTATTAGTAATACGTAATTAAAACTATTAAGTTCAGAAATCAAAAAATCTCTCTGTTAAACAGAACTTGGAAGGAAATTATTAAAGAATTCAAACTTAACAGGAACTGACTTCAACTGTAGCAACATATAAACACAGAGGTATTTCCATAACAGGTTTCAAAGAAACTGGTCTGGACATTCCAGCTTAATCCCAGCAGAGGATCTAGATTATAGAACCTGTTCAACTAGCATCACGCTGCTTCACAAACAGATGACACCTTTCCTGTTGCACAAAGCACAACAATGGACTTACTGTGTACACAAAGGGTGTTTAGAATATTATGTATTATGTAATATAAATGTAAAATGTTTCTAAACCTTAACAAGTTGTAAAAAAATTTTTTTCAAGAATATTGGGAGCCGGTATTCATTGTCTTTCATAGAAAAACAAAACAATGGAAGTCAATGGCTACCTGTTGTCAATTCCTTTTCAAAATACTTTCTTTTGTGTTGACAAAAAGAGTCAAATAGAACAAGTGGAGGATGATGACATGATGACTACATTTTCTTTTTGGGTGAACTATCACGTTTAAAACATAATCTGACTATTGCTATCAACTGCTCAAGAGTGAATCACCATTAGTCCTTTACCTTTACTGTCGACATAGCCTAATAAGATGAATGAATTTAATCACTCTCATTCAGCTGTAATGAGAAAAAAACTGGAGTGAAAGAGCGAGAGAGTCAATAAAGCACTTAAAACAGAGAGAGAGAGAGAGAGAGAGAGAGAGAGAGAGAGAGAGAGAGAGA
>CAIGQZ010032240.1:4939896-4966169 GCA_903798205.1 Danio tinwini | reverse complement strand
AGAGAGAGAGAGAGAGAGAGAGAGAGAGAGAGAGAGAGAGAGAGAGATGTGTGTGTGTGTTGTCAGGAGAGAGTGTATGTGTGTGTGTTGTCAGTTTCTCACACAGCTCTCCTTTCAGTCTTTCTCCACCCATCAGGCGGCCGCTCAGCATCTGTGGTGCGCGGATCAGACTGGAGCCCAGTGCGGGAAACAGCAGCAGGCAGAACGCCGCTGTCAAACACCGTCTCCGGTACCGGACCACTCACTCCATAACCTGAATTGATTTCTGCCTCAAGCATTCAGCCTGTAGCAGGTTCTGGTAAGTGGCTGCCTGGAATTGTTTTTGTTTGCTGTCTAGTTCGTTGAATGTGCTTCTAAATTAAATATTGGGGAGTCACTTTTGCCAAGCACAATTTAATACAGACTAATCCGAGCCAGACACGCGCACAGAGTCACGGGAACTCGCATTTCTTAAAGCTACTGCGTCTATATTAATATAAACAGATAAACTTATATATTTAAATCATACAACAGGCTAGTTCCTCATGCTTGAAGGTCGGCTAACCTTTTATCCTTTTTACATGCGTAGCCAACAAATAAAGTCAACAAATAGAAATTGCACTTAAAAAGTAGTCATGCTCATATGCTACTAGCCTAATGAAAAATCGGTTTAGTTAAACATAAATAGGTATATGCTATATACAAAAAAGACATTTTGGCTACAACTTTTTTACTTTTAACTAATTAAATAAAATGAAATAGGCTCAAATAAAATTCTAAATTAAGCAAAATACGTAAATAAATGGAAAACTTTTAATGTCGTAAATAATCAAATATTCTCACCCATTTTTGTGGTGCTGTAGGCTATGGTTTTTGTCAAATCAGTTTTGCTTATGCAACATTATTGTAGGCTGTGGTGAACAAAAATAAACGGAGAACTATTCATTTAACAGATGAAAACATCTAAACGTGTCATTTAGTATTGCCAGTCAGCATAAACCAGTGCTGGCCTCGATTCATCATCGACCCAGATACGATTGGGCTCAAATTAATTGGCAAGTCGATGCTCCTCTTACCGTCTCCTATATTGCATGCTGACAGTTACAATCACTACCGCAGTGCGCGCGCTATTTTTCTCTTCGCTCTATAGAAAACCAATTAATGCCATGACAATAGACTCTCTTTGGACTGTCGGTCCATTTAAAAGAGCGCGCGCGTGCGTGTGTTGCGGAGGGTTCAGGACAGTCCGCGTTATCTCTGGCTCCCCTGACGTCAGCGGCTGTCATTGAAAACATTCTGCCGGTCGCTGAACGGTGCGCTGCACCAGATGAATGAAATCTCCGTAATGCATATGCTGGCCAGCTGCCTCTTGGTCGCCGCAGTTTCATACTGGTACAGCAGCGAGCTTCTGACAGCGCTCCGTTTGTTTATTTCAGACTCAGCCCTCAGCGGGGACATGCCGGAACCCGAGGGGACTCGTCGGACACCGCAAGGTGTTCCTTACAGCGACTTGCCGCACATCGTCAACGCCGACGGACTGCACTTGTTCTGTCGTTACTGGGAGCCCGACGGTCCTCCGAAGTAAGTGCGAGACATGACAAAACAAACCCAGAGATTAGGTCAGGCCTCTTGGGATAAAGCAAAGGATCCCTCCGTTACAGGCTCCGGTAGAGCTGCGCGAGTGGACTGATACGCGCTCACTTGCTGATGTTTCCTTACGGAGCGTATTTTTAGCGCACTTTCAAGAGCCTGCGTTGCCATTCCAGCACTTCAACAGTTGCCAAACGCATTCATAACTACAAACAGAAGTAAACAGTGCAGGTTCATGTTAAAGTAAACGTGTGCGTTCATTTGCGGTTTTCCGCAGAGCTTCTGTTTTATCACACTGCATACTGTTGGCACATCACATGATGTCTAAAGCTGGCGAGTGAGGAAATAGACGAAGGAAGTATAGCTTTTCTAGTCAAATCCCGTTTTCAAAGGTGCTAAATTTGCTGCTGAATAAAAACAAAAGCCGAGTTTAGTATACCATGTCCAGTATATCAAAATTAATTGGTTTAATTTATTGACTGAAATAATAGACAAAACAATTGCAAATGTGCAGTTTTAACAATGTTAAATATTAGATAGCTTCTGTCTGGATTGGGGTTAGCTGTCTGCAAAAGTTTTAAGATGAAACTGCACAACAAATAAACTTATTATGTCTTAAAAATACGTTTTGACCAAGTAAAATATTTTGTCAATTAAGTTATGTTAGCCATCACCGTTCATAAATAGTAATTATATAGTAATATTTGCCTTAGGAATTATCATATTAGGCTTTACGATGGCTCAGTGGTTAACACTGTCGACTCACCGTAAGAAGATCGCTGGTTTAAGTCTCTGCTGTGCCAGTTGGCATTTCTGTGTGGAGTTTGCATGTTCTCCCCATGTTCGTGTGGGTTTCCTCCAGGTGCTCTGGTTTCCCCCACAGTCCAAAGACATGGGCTATAAGTGAATTGGTTGAACTAAATTGGCTGTAGTGTATGAGTGTGCTGGAATAGTTGGCGGTTCATTCCACTGTGGCGACCTCTGATAAATAAGAGACTGACCCAAAGGAAAATGAATAAATGAATTATCATATTTCTATTGTTTTCACTTGTAAGTCAGTTTGTTTAAAAGTGTCTCCCGAATGATTAAATGTAAATGCACTATCTCATGTGGCCACAGGAAAAGACTTGGCAATGGAAAAGTATAACAGCAGATGCTGTAGGTCACATAAAAACGATAGCAGTTTGTCCAGATTACCTTCATGCTGCATTATACATACTATTTTAACAGCCAGTAAATTAAGCACTTAAAAGAAGTACCTACTCTGAGATTCACAGCCTGAGCTATCTTCAATCATTTATTACAGGAATCGGCTCAAACGAGTCATTCCTGAGTGAACTGGACTAGAGGGGTTGCATTAATTGCTGCTGAAAAAATGAGAAGATCACATTGGTGAAATAACCTGATGTAAACTACCAAGAAACAATGACCCCAGATCAGTCTTCTAGAAAGAGCTGTGTTATTTTAAGCTGACTCAGTCCAGTTCTTCATCACGTCAAGCATTTGATTGACTTGCTCATAATAATGTTTACTTTATAGTGAATTCAAATCATACAGACAGTGCCTGTGTTCACTCACAATGATTTTCAATTGATATAAATCTGGTTTCTCATAAACACTGTCTAAGCGACTGTACCATCAGAGTTACTCGTCTGTTTAAAGTGAATGCAGAAGGGGCCCACTTGTATCTCTGCAGTAAATGCTGAAGGGAATGTATTGGTTTCCATGCAAAATGCAAGTAAAAAAAAAATCCCCCTGCTTGTGGCCCCTTTACGACCACATAAAGACACACAGACTCTGAGTATAGATACACTTTTACACTATGATATGATAAGCTGTAGTTCCTCTAATTAGAAAAATAGGTCACATTTTGGCTTTGTCATTTGCTTCCTATATCTAACCACGGTGCAAACATTCAGTTTGTGTGCGTGTCATGATTATGTCAGACAGGTCAAACACAAAGCTGTTGTTTTGCCATCAGCGATTCACCCTGAAGTGGCCATATAGCCAGCCCAGGGGAGCATGCCGTTACCATAGTTACCACCTCTTCCCCTTTCTCAGTCTAATTTGATCTCTAATGCTTGTCAACCATGATGTGTGAGTGTGTATGACAAGAGTGAGTGTGCATCTGTACAGGTTTATGAGCATATCTTGGCATCTCATTAAACCACAGACCAACCATGTGATTCTCGATTAGACATTTTGGTTTGCGGTGTGGAAGATGTTGCCTTTCCCATGCGACTGACTGTGAAGGATTCGTAGCAGCTAAAGTGAAGCGAATGCAGTGATCTGACATGTTTATATCAGACATCTGAAGGAAAGCTACCAGGATCCCCTCTAGTCCTGCGCTCCGTCGTTCTGTTTACGGTGAAATATTTAGCTTGCGTTTGATCGCTTGAAGGTTCTGCGGATTTGTTTACTTGCTGTTTAGAAACATTTCAGCTGAGGGTTGTAGGATGTGGCAATGGGCTCTATGCATAGCTAGAGTTTTAAAGCCAACTATAAACTTCCGGTGAAAGCTTAATGTGACTATTTTCAATTTCACAAGGTAGTTTTTACAGCATCAATGTTGTAATGTAATTATCAAAACATTCAGTTAAATAGACTTAAGCATTCATTTAGTTGTTCAAGCGTAAAACGATATGAAAGACTGTCATAACCACTAGCGCCGTCAGCAGCAACCAATAAAAAATGGAAAATGGAATTAAATGCAGTGCTTCTTGTCTGATCTGAGACCCACTTCATATCGTATATCTAACAGGCAGTGAAGATAGCTGATTTTTAAAGAAATCAGATCTTAAACGTGACAATATTGTAATGGAAAGACAGTTCACTGGAAGCCCTTGGGCTGCCTGGCTGAAAATTAAAAGTCTGTGTGCATATAGCCCATAAAATGACCCAGTATGAAAGTGTTTTTAGCAATTCATTTTTATTGTAACGATATCCAAATGAGGTCAAATAAATCAATTTTCAATTCCATCTGAAAAAAATCAAGCTGTTTTGTACTAATATGGTCTATAGCAGGAGTTTACAAACTTTTTAAGCCCCAAAAAAAGCAGCTGCATATTTGACATCTAAAAAAAACACTTTATACTGTTCAAGAAAGATTTTATTCTCAATTATGGGAATTGTGAAATATGCACAATATTTTGAAATAATTTTAATTAAATTATTGTTATTGCGAATATTGTGTATACAAAAGCCAAGCACTTGTGTGTTGCGTGCATTGGTTATTTATCCAAATTTGGCCAATCGGATGGCACCTTACTATTTAATACCTGCCTTCCTAGTAGGTGCTACTATGCTTTTGGTTAGAGCCAAAACGAAAGGTGAACCTAGTGTCTCAAATACTAATGGCTGAAATAGTGAATAAGACTCAGAATATCTATCAAGTTTTTCACTTATTCTTATAGGGTTCTATTTTAACAATCTAGGCACAAAGTCTAAAACACGAGGATAAAGAATGAGCCTCCTCCATTCGGACTCTTTCTCTTTACTTTACTTTTACTCCGTTACTTTCGTGGATAAGGAAGCGGTGTTGTACGCACTCCACTAAAGATATTCATTAGCCTACATATTTAATTTAGTTTGCTAAGCGCAAAGATTTGTTTCAAAACGATTTCTAAATTCAGTTCTAATTTCCAACTACTGAATAAATGAACGATAAATAAATAACGAAGTGTGGTCAAAAAGTGTCCTATCCAAACACACGTCCTATTCTTATGCCCCATGGTGATGCATACGTCTCCAAAACCCGACAGATGGACAAATCTAAACTTGTTTTTCATTCATTCATTTTCTTTTCGGCTTAGTCCCTTTATTAATTTGGGGTCGCCACAGAGGAATGAACTGCCAACTTATCCAGCATTTGTTTTACGCAGCGGATGCCCTTTCAGCCGCAACCCATCTCTGGGAAACATCCATGCACACACATTCACACTCATACACTACGGACAACTTAGCCTACCCAATTTACCTGTACTGCATGTCTTTGGACTGTGGGGGAAACCGGAGCACCCGGAGGAAACCCACGTGAATGCAGGGAGAACATGCAAACTCCACACAGAAACGCCAACTGACCCAGCTGTGGCTCGAACCAGCGACCTTCTTGCTGTGAGGCGACAGCACTACCTACTGTGCCACTGCATCGCCTAAACTTGTTTTATTAAAACAAATATAAATATGCATGAAATAAATAATACTGCTAATAATTATAACATTATATAAATGCAAATTGTCATGAATAAACTGAAAAAGTCCCCTGAGATGAAGAAGGCATAGAGGTATTGGTTTTTATATTTATGTAGAAAATAATAATTTTTGTAACATTTAATGTAACTATAGTTTTTGCATAACTAACACGCTCTGCACTGGACTTTAAACCAGCTTTTAATTGGTCAGTGGTACGGTCTATTTCAGTTTTTTAAAATAGCAATGCACCAACAATGTGCCTTAACACACAGTCCTTTATAGACTGGCACGCCCATGAGTGCACAAAGTGGCTAAAAAGAGATTTGCTATTTAAACAATGTGGCGCAAAACGTAAAAATTAGGCACGTCTTGTGCCTTATTGCACCCGGTGTATGATAGGGCCTATTGTTTTAAAATCTAAATGTGTGCCTTTGACAGTATTTTTTTAGCTGGAATGGTTGAGAAATATATGATCAATACATTACATAAATTATTTAAGAATACATACTAATAAATAGCATTTCTTTAAAGAAATATGTTGTGGCAATACTCAATGATATTGCACATTGCATATTTTTCAGTATAATGCAGCTCTAATCTCATAATACTATTATTAATTTAAATGTAAAATATTATAATGCAACACAATAACATTTGTGTTATCAAATCAACTGGTTGGTGTGTAGTTGATGTAAATTCACTTTATACAATGGCCTGTCTGAGTATTTGATTCCTTTTGGCTGCATAGTGTGAACTAAAACTGAAATACCTTAAAAATAATCCTGTATGTATGTATCCTGTATTTATAAGCCTTTTTAAAAATGCAAGGGGACATAGGGCATTGACCTTATAAGTTACAAGTAACCTTCTCCTTGTAATACCTATGTCATACCCATGTCATTATATACATTTGTGTCCTGATATATCACAAAAACATGGGTGCGCGCACACACACAAACACACACACACACACGCACGCACGCACGCACGCACGCAAGCATGCACACACAAACACACACACACACACACAAACACACACACACACACACACACACACACACACACACACATAGACAAAGACGCACAAACACACACAAGCAGTAGTCTCTCTGTCTATAAAGTAGCTTAAAAATTGAATTACTAAATAATATTTTAACAAATTTTTTATCTAACTAAACTCCAACTTCCCCGTGTTGGCGTGGGTTTTCTCAGCGTGTTCCGGTTTTCCCCACAAGTCCAAAGACATGCGCTATAGGTGAATTGGATAAGCTAAATTGTCTGTAATGTATGTGTGTGAATGAGCATGTATGGATGTTTCCCATTGATGGGTTGCAGCTGGAAGGGCATCCTCTGCGTAAAACATATGCTGGATAAGGTGTCGGTTCATTCTGCTGTGGCGACCTCAGGTTAATAAAGGGACTAAGCTGAAAAGAAAGTGAATGAAACTCCAAGTTCATAGTTTGTTGGAAGAAATGCAGAAATACATGCAATTCACACATGCAAGTTTTATATATTTTTTCAATAAATATATTATGCTTTATAATTAGTTCATTCATATAAAGATTATCTTACCACACTACCTCATCTATGTGTCTGATTTAAAGTAGACTGAAAAGATCTAACGATCCATAACTAACAAAAATGCTTCCGGTCAAACATTGCACTGTATACACCATTAATGGCTTTAACTTGTCAGTGCTGTCAAATAAACAAATAAGCAACATTATTCTTGGCTACCTGTGCACTATGCATTAATGCATTAGCTTTCTAAAATTAAATTATTCAATTTCATCCTGCAGCTAGAAAAATGGCAGTAAAATGTTCATATGCATCATCTGATAAGGCTCAAATAAAAACTGTTGTAATAGTCCTTTAATTATGTATTTTATTTAACGCAATACATGATGTTACCTCACACACACTCATAATCTTATCTCATTAACAAACTACCAAAGTGTTGTTTCCCCAAAGCAAGTGCATTGTTTTTAATAGGAGTGCCACTTCTTTTTAAAACAGCAGCAGTTTGATGAGGTGCGAAGTGTCAGTTTCACAGGGTTTTGTGTTTTTTTTTTTGCTGTGTGCCAAGTTGAAAAATGTTGAAAAAAAAGTGTTTAGGAGGTGCTCTCAAGCACTTTTAGATGTGTGTTTTAGTTTAAACATGTTCAGTTGGTTGCATAGTCTGTGTGACATTTTAAATAATATAATAATTTACCAAAATAATTTCGATTTGAAAAAAAAAAAAAAAAGCAGTTATACAACAGCGCCAATGGCGTAGTTGTTAGTGCATCGACACATAGCACTCTGGTGTTCGTGCAGGCCTGTGGCTGACAAAGGTCCAGAATTTGTCCCATGCTTGAGATCATTTGTCCTATTTTAACTGCTATTCCATCATAAATAGTGAAAATAACCCATCAAAAAAGGCTTTAAGACCAAACAGAGTCCTCTGTTGGCTGTTGCTTTCATGTGAAATCAGCTAATTAGTTTTGACCAATGCAAACAAATATTTTTCATGAGTCCAACATCCAGCTGTGCAAAAAAAATCACAATCTGATGCAAGTTAAGTCATATTTTGCTACTGTATTGTTTTTAAATGGTGAAAACATTTGACAAGTAACTTTTAATCTAAATCTTGTACCTTGTTGTTCTTGAAACAAAAAATGACCAATAAAAAGGTGTGAAGCACCAAAAGCGGCCCATATTAAAATGAATTTGAATACTAATTTGGGTATCGTTGTTGTCCATGAATTTTCAATTGTACTTTTTTTTACAAGAGAGGCTTGAAAATTGTGAAGCTCTACACAATATTATTATTATTATGTTTTAATTTATTTTTTATTCAAATGGCCAAATTCTGACTGAGGAAAATAGGGTATATGCAGAAGTGTGCAGAAGGACTTTTAATTTTTAATCGGTGCGTTTAAGGTCTTTTTTTCTTTAAAAATCAATGATCTTTACTGCCTGATTTATAAACGATATAAAGTGGGTCTTAAAACGTACAAGCAAGACTGTGTTAAATTACATTTTTTAATCTTTATATATGAAAATGTATTTTACCCACTATTTTTATGAGTTTCTGCACTAGCCTGCTGATCCTGATGGCGCGTGCGTGCACACAGATTTTTTCTCAGTTTAAGCTTGAACAACTAAATGAATGCTGAAGTCTATTTAACTGATTGTATTTTAATTACATTACAAAATCAATGCTGTAAAAGGAACCGTATATAATTTTAGAAAGTCACAATAACCGTTCACCAGAAGTTTATCGTTATGGGAAGAAACACTAGCTGTGCATATACCATGTTGAATGTGCTGGCCAGTTTGTTATTTGCCTAATAAATGAAAATAGGCTACGGTTTTTAATTTAAAACTTTAACAGATTCCTATTTTTGTCTAATGATATATCATGTAATAAATATGTATTTTCAAAATAGTATTTTTTTTCACATTTCTTTATTCTGAATCTTTCGGAAATGTGGTGATGATGATTATCTGACAAGCTAATTCAGCTAAAAATAGTGCTTAAAATGTCACTAAAATGCAGTATTTAAATCTCATAATTAAATAGAAAATGAGGCGTACCGTGCATCCGGAAAGTATTCACATCGCTTCACTTTTTCCACATTTTTTTATGTTACAGCCTTATTCCAAAATGGATTAAATTCTTTTATTTCCTCAAAATTCTACACACAATACCCCATAATGACATAATTATTTTTTTTAATTGTTGCAAATTTATTAAAAATAAAAAACCTGAAAAATCTCATGTACATAAGTATTCACAGCCTTTGCTCAATACTTTGTTGATGCACCTTTGGCAGCAATTACAGCCTCAAGTCTTTTTGAAAATGATGTTACAAGCTTGGCACACCTGTCTTTAGGAATTTTTGCCGGTTCCTTTTTGCAGAACCTCTCAAGCTCTATCAGGTTGGAATGGAAACGACATCTCCAGAGATGTTCAATAGGATTTAGGTCTGGCCTCACCAATATTTTGGTGGTGTGTTTTGAGTCATTGTCCTGCTGGAAGATGAACCGTCGCCCCAGTCTAAGTTCAAGAGCACTCTGAAGTAGGTGTTTATTCAGGATGTCTCTGTCCATTGCTGCATTCATCTTTCCCTCTATCCTGACTAGTCTTCCAGTTCCTGCTGCTGAAAAACATTCCCACAGCATGATGCTGCCACCGCCATGCTTCCCTGTAGGGATAGTATTAGCCTGGTGATGAGCGGTGCCTGGTTTTCTCCAAACGTAAAGCCTGGCATTCACTCCAAAGAGTTTAATTTTAGTCTCATCAGACCAAAGAATTTTGTTTCTTATGGTCTGAGAGTCCTCCAGATGCCTTTTTGCAAATTCCAGGCGTGGCTTCCGTCTGGCCACCTTACCATACAGGCCTGAATGGTAGATTGCTGCACAGGTTGTCCTTCTGTAAGGTTCTCCTCTCTCCACAGAAGAATGCTGGAGCTCAGACAGAGTGACAATCAGGTTATTGATCACCTCCCTGAATAAGGCCCTTCTCCCCTGATCACTCAGCTTAGATGGCCAGCCAGCTCTAGAAAGAGTCCTGGTGGTTCTAAACATCTTTCACTTATGGATGATGGAGGCCACTGTGCTCATTGCAACTTTCAGAGCAGCAAATTAATTAAATGTAATCAATTTAATAAGGCTGTAACATAAAGAAGTGGAAAAAGTGAAGCGCTTTGAATACTTTCCAGAAAAAAAAGAACTACCCCTTTCACCAGGCTGGCTACGGGCCTGTCACGGCGACCCGAGTTTGATTACCACCTCAAGTTCCTATGCTTATAATTTCTTTCTCTTTGCTCCCATGCTTTACTATCAACGTCCAACTGTCAAATGTGGAGAGTCTTTGCTTTTTATAATTAGCTAAAATGAACATGTCTACATTGACAGCTCTAATATTTGTCAAAATATTTTTAGTTTTCTCTTAAATTTATTATGAACTCACACAAACTCACTCACTTAGGTGTTTACACCAAACTAACCTTTGACAGTAAATATGAACATCGTAAGGCCGTCTGCAGGAAGTTGACCTTCATTTAAAAGAACTGTCAAAACAGATGTGCACTGGTGAAGTGGCAAGTTGTTCATCGGAGTGCTTAGTTTAATATTTAGCAGACTTGCTCTGGTTACAGTCTAGACTTCTTCTCAGACTGTCCTTATACAGTAGTCTCATGTCCAGGCTAATGCCGCCAGCGAAACAGGAAGTGGGTGAAAGTTGAAAAGACCACAGTAGCCCATTGTATGACCCCTGTAATGATTGACAGATCGTTCAATAGATAATCTGGGCATTGAACCCACGCGAGGTGAAGTGAAACGTACTCATGCACTTGCCTATATGTTGGGTCATGCCGGTCATTTTGACTCATTCTCTTGTATCTAATGGCATTCGGAGAGAGGAATTCCTCAACCAAACATGGATATTTATACAGCTGTCTATAGAGCAATGCCAATAGACATTCATAAATGTGTTCCTCCTCACAAGCACAGCCCAAACTGTACAAGTACACTGAATTTTATTATCTGTTTATCAACTCTTGCTTTGATGCTGTGTAGTTTAAATTCTTCAGATCTATTTTGGAATTCCAAAGACAAGCTAACACACACACACACACACACACACACACACACACACACACACACACACACACACACACACACACACACACACATAGACAAAGACGCACAAACACACACACACAGTAGTCTCTCTGTCTGCCTCACAAACTCCATTCCCAGGCTTCAAGGACTCAATCTTTTTATGTGAGGATGATCATGACCACATACACACACATAAACACTTTGTTGCCACCAAATGGAACTTATAGTGAGAGACTTTATTTTTAGCGAATACATTTCTGAGCATGACAGAGAAATAGATGGAAAGATTCCGCAAAGGGGTAAAAATACACACACTCGATCCTCTGAGACCATGTGAGCTCATTATGTTTTTACAAAGACTCTTTTTGTTACTGATTAGAGGCTGCATTGAGGTCATTACAAATCTGCACAAGTTTGGACCTAATAAGGCTTTTCGCCATCTCGCTTTGTCCCTCTTTCCTCTCTTTCTGTCTTTATTGATCGGTTTAGTGTGTGTTCTTCTAATAAGTATATCACTTTATTCCCATGTGAAATTATTTTGTAAAGATCTATCTATATTTAGGAAATGAGAAATGCTTCTGAATAATATCAGAACCAAATGACTTTCTCTTCCATTTACAGTTTTCATACGTGCATTTTTGCTCAGACAGAGTTCACTCTGGTCCTCATTTAAAATAGTTTTCCATTAGCATCTTTACTTTACTTTCTTTATTGTCCACAAGTGGAAACCACACAACCACATCAGCGTTCACATTACACATATGACAAAAACAGTGGCGGATTTAGGTATGGGCAATTTGGGCGATTGCCCAGGGTGGCATCTTGCTGGGGGCGGCATGGGGAGATTGTGCAAAAAAAGTGCCCCAGTAAAAGCTTTGAGATAAGATTTACTTTATACAAGTGTATTAATTTAGAGTGGGTATCCCAGAATAAAGGGGTTAGGGGCTATTCACATTTGGCATCTTTTGCACACGCAAGTTTGTTATGTGCAACCCAATACAACGCTGATGAAAACAAATTGTGCGCAGCATTGTGCTTGTGCGCAGAAAGCCATTCCTGTGCGCCTCACACGTGCTGGTCCTAATCCCGGATGTTTACATGCACGCCGATATGCGTCGACATGCAGAAGACAAATCTAAAGTTTATATCATATGATGATGATGTTACTTTGACTAAGCATGGCTATGAAGCAGAAAGAAGGAATAATGAGTCAGGGAGGTAACTGAGACTTCATAACATTAATTCCCGGCCATGAGTCGGGTATAAGACAACAGACAATTGTATAAAACTTTTTTTTTGTATTCTATACAACTGTCATAATTAATATTTATGCAAAAATCTTAGAATAGTACTCTAGTTGTGTCTTTTAGTTACATTTAGCATAGATTTTTGTTATTTATTTAGAATAGTAATTGTATAATAATAATAATAATAGTAATAATAAACAGATTATTGAAAATATAATTTGGGGTGGTTTCACCCAGGCTCCCATTTAAACTAGAACCGCCACTGGACAGAAAAAACAGGCAACACAAATACATTTAATGCCATCACATAAATCACATAAAAAAACTCAATTTTAAACCCTATAGATACTTAGAACCCAGTTTACAAAATTCTAATGGCAGTCGGCATTTGATACATATTTTTCTTTACTTGTTTTTTTATTGTTGCCTAAAATGTCTTTGTGATGAAAAGAGCTGAAATTTTATATTTAAATGATGGGAACAATCTTCAATAATAACATGTGCTTTCTGTTTAATTCTCATTGAATAAAATTCAGGGCGTGCTCACACTATGCTATCCGAACCGTGCGCAGGATCATTCCTGGATCGTTTGAAAAGTGTTAGTGCTCTGAATCGGGCTCAGGCGCGGTACGCTTACAGTGTGAGTGAGCCCGAAACTAAAAGTGAGACGTGACTTTTAAGGGACTGTTTGATATGGATTAATTATTCATTCGTAGTGTTCAATGAACGCAAACTGTCGTAGATTATTAAAGATGCAAACCCCTCACTGCATGACAGCTGCGCCTTCAGCAAACCTCCTAATTCCTGCAGCACGAGGACTTTATGATTGTTTATGAGCGTCAAAAGTGGCTGATCTGTTCGGCGAAATATTAGACTGCATGTCACCGCATATCAAACGACTTAAAGGATATAACTAAACAAAAATCTCTACTGTGCTGAGCGAGAGCGCTTACTGAGCAGCACATCATCGATGACGTAAGCGCGCTCAGGAATGTAATTACGAATGTAATGTGAGTGCGGCCCGTCGGGGGAGACGGGAGGGGGGACAAGCATGCTTTGGCCCGGTTCAAGGCAACTGTACATAGTGTGAGTACGGCCTTGTATTTGTTCTTTACCTACAATTGCACTGGCAATTTTTACTACTCGACAGAGTTTTTGCTTTTCCTTAATTGGCAACAGTCCATACTGTGCAATCATGTTAGAACTCTAAACACTTTCAATTAAGTTCTCGTATACCATCTCCAGAATATCCTGACTCACACCAAATTGTTGTAACCTCCTAATACGATATAACCTCTGCATTGCTTTTTTAAAAATGCACGCTACACTTGCAGCAAATGTCAATCCACTATCAATTAAAGTTCCTAAATATTTAAAACATCCAACTGTCTCTATTTCATGTCCCTCAATGACCAGAGGTTTTAACCCTGGAGTAAGAACTAGTTTATTTCTATTAACTATCATCTCCTTGGTTTTATTAAAATGTATCTCCAATTTTACACCAATTAACCGGCCAACAAGTGCCATATAATCTGCATATTTAGATAACTTAAAGCCTAAATCCTGGATCTTAAATTCCTTTGTAAAGAGAAAAAAATCAAGAGTGATAAAAATGCCTCCTTGTGGAACTCCTGTATTTACAATAATTGTTTTAGACAACATATAGTTAACAACTACTCTTGGAGGACGATTTAAAAAGGTAATCTTTAATTCACCAAATAAGATCACCATTCACTCCTAAATCAAGTAATCTTTGCAAGAGAGAATCTATCTGAACTGAATTAAAAGCTGAGCTAAAATCTTTTAATAGAATCCTAACATATTTTGTAGTCTGTGGGATATGTTCAGCAGCAAAATCACACAAAGTTATTACAGCATCATCAAGGCCCGTCTATTGGATAAAACTGCTTTCAATGTTCGATTTATTTAGCCTGACATTATTACTGCTCCAAAATACTTTAAATGTTTCTCAAAATAAAATATATTGCATTCAAAGGGAAAAAAGTTTTTGTTTTTTACCCAGACTTTTTGAAAAAACATATTTTCAAGAGTTCACACTTAGCTGATGATTGATTATAAAGTGAGCATGCTGTCCCGGGATTTAGAGCTGATTATAAATTGCTATATAGAGATACTGCTGGTTAAGAGCTCGACTATAGTGCTAATTTAGTTGATCAATTCACTTATTACATGTTTTTGGACTGTGGGAGGAAACCGGAGAACCCCACGTAAGCATGGGGAGAACACATAAACTCTGCACATAAACGATGACTGGTCTGTTATGGATTTGAACTAGTGATGTTCTTGCTGTGAGGCAACAGTGCTAACCACTAAGCCACCATGCCCCCCTATAAAGGAAAATGTGGAGGAGTAGGGGTGGAAGGGGGATTCTTCAAGAAGAAGATACCTAAAGTAACAAACTCTGGTTATTTCTAATGTGTTAGAAGTAATCTAATTGGTGAATCATGCGTTAGTTAATGCAGGACCAGCCATGATCACTCATAAGCACATGCTTCTCTTAAAATTTGTATATAAATAAACTTCATTTAGAGCAGTAATCAAAATACTGTACCGTAAACCCGTGAAACTGGAATATTTTTATCCTTGGTTATCATACTGTCAGAATCTTATGCCGGCACATGCCTACATATACAGATACAGATACAGATTAGCTTGAGACTTTTTTGCTTTTAATGATTCACAACTGTGTTTTTGGATTTTAAAATGTTGTCTGAAGTCCACTTATAATATTAACAAGAGTTTTACATAAAAAATTGTCTTTTCTATATTGTTTTTGATCTTCTCCTTGTTTTGTTCTAATTTAAATATTTATTATTACAAATGTCAACATATTTTCATCATATTTGTTATTCAAATATCATTTGCTAAAAAAATGAATGCTGTTGTCTAATTAGTATTCTATAACTATTGATTCATGACTAAACCCTTTAGTCTACCAGTGTAGTCTACTTTGCAATTATGAAAAACTTATTTGAGACTTCATCATTACTGACCATCAGAAAATAAATCTACATGTGTTTAAAAATATACGTTTCCAGATTTATTAGTAGTATTAGTAGTACTACATATCTTTTTTTTTTTGTCTACAGTAGTCAAACTTTGAAATTGTCTTAAGACAAAAAAATTGTTTTAGGACAAGTTTGATGAAAGGTTTTGACCCACTTCAAATGTTGACTTCTATAGTATTGTTTAATAGACAGTTACTGAATACAGATTTGCTTACCAGCTTTTCTTGTCAACAATTATGTACCATTTTGTCACTTTTAAGTGCAAATAAAAGTGTAAAAAATCCAACTTAAAAAGAGTTGAAATTACTTGGGCTTTTTGTTGTTGTTGTTGTTGTTGTTGGTTTGGCAAAAATCTGTAAAAATGTCTGTACAACTACATTTAACACGTTTACTTAACCTACATCAAAATGTTCCTCAGTAAGTAAAAAAGATTAGTTTTGTAAGCAAGTTCACCCAAAAAAGCTTCTGCCAATTTGTTATTTTAAGTTAAGTTAACCTCAGACCTCCTTACTTGAAAAAGTAAAGTTTGCAATATTTCTAACTCTAACAATGACAAAAATCATAGTAGCACCAATAATAACTTTAATGTCATTAACAACAACAACAACAACAAAATACTACTGCACTAATGCTAATGTATTTTGAAATTATTATTCATTTGTAATTTATCTTTTTCATTTACCTAGTTTACTCTGCAAAAAGAAAAGAGGACTTTTTAAATTACTTTTGTGTCTTTATTTTTTATAAAAAAAATGTTTAGACTGACAACAGATTAATCAATATTTTTCTTTTGAATGATACCATATAATGGTAATATAATATATAATAAATATAGTGCGGGGGCTCTGCTCCAGACATCTGTCTAATAATAAGTCTAGACATGCCACAAGGAGCTGGATGCGTATAGAAGTTGTGAAGTATATTAAAGATAAACTTAACTGTTCAGTTCTGGTATGCAGAGAAGGGTTGTAGAAAGAGGAAGTATGTTTGGGGTACAAGAGCCAAAGGACTGCAGAATGACTGATAAGTGATGTTACACCAAAACTCCACCTGTTAATATCAGTTTTGTATATATGCTGGAGTCAGGGAAATGTAAGTTAGTTGCGAACCTCCTGAATGTAATTCTGGTATTCCATTGGGGTAACGTAACCCAGAGCTCTGTCCTCAAATTATTCATTTGTATCTAATAATTTACTAATATTTTTGGCATTCAAGAAAACCCTCTCTTGACCTTTTTTATTGAACATGCATGGAATTGACTTGATATTCCAACAAAACTCTTAGTGCATGTGGACTATTAATTTGTATTTAACTGTAATGTATATATGGACGTTTTTTTCCTAACAAAATTCAAATAAAAATTAAAATGCCTAAAAAGTTCAAATAATAAATCAAACTTTTAAAACAACTAACCAAATGATAAATCAAATGCTTAAATAATAAATCAAGATGCATTCTCAAATGAGAAATCAAATGTATTTGATATTTAATTTTCATGAAAAACCTGTAATAATTAAATGACAAATCAAATGCTCAAACTATAATTCAAATGGAGGAACCAGTTTCTCAGTACACACACACACACCTGGAAGCTCATGATTGACCGATTACTAGGTCTATAAAGACACCTCATTCATGCAGACTCTTTGCTGAGTCTTGTTTTTCCCTGTGAAGCATTACAAAGCATTTTTCCCTGTTTGTCCTGCCTTGTCTTGTTTACCATTATTGTTGTTTTGCCTCCTTTCCTGTTTCTAATTCTGTGTCTAATAAATGTTTTGTTATTTAGTTTTTTTATTTTCAATTAAACTGGAGTACGTTCCCAACCTGTCGTATTCTTCTACCACTCCCTCAAACTCTTTTGATGTTGCTAGTTTGAACATGGCGCTAATAAACAGCAGATCTATTTCAAACAAGACTTTTTTATTATATGATTTTATTTCCTCACGAGAACTGGACATTTTGTGCATAACTGAAACTTGGCTTAGTGCTGGTGACTCTGACTGCTTATTGGAAGTTTCTCCAACGGACTTTAACTTTTTAAGCACTCCCCGTCTCTCTGGCAGGGGTGGGGGAGTCGCTACTATATTCAAAAATATGATGAAATGTCGCCCGCGGGCAGTTCAGGACTACTAGTTTTGAGTTACAGCTTGTTAGAATAGACTGCTGTTTTCCGATTATTTGTGCACTCATATATAGACCTCCAAAATACAATAAATTGTTTATTCATGAGTTTTCAGAGTTTTTAACTACAATTTTACCAAGGTTTGAGAAAATCTTAATACTTGGTGATTTTAATGTGCATATTTATTGTCCCAAAGAGCCTATGGTGAAGGAATTTTTACATATTATTGATTCATTTAATCTAACTCAATTTGTCTCAAAGCCTACTCGTGAATTTGGACACACTCTAGATTTGGTACTATCTTTAAGGATTCCTATCTCAAATATAGATATTGAAGATGGTTATCTGTCTGATCACAATCCAGTTGTGTTTATTATTTCAATTCCCAGCCCCTTTTCAAATAACAAACCACCAGACCGCTTTGTTCGTTGCCTGAATCCTTCAACGGCCAGTGATTTTATTAAGGCTTACTCATTATTTCCATCTCTGCCCTTTGGTTTGGAAATAAATGAGTCAATGTCAATATTTAATTCCACTTGTAATGATATTATGGAGCTGTGTGTTCCTTTGAAAATGTTAAAACCTAAAGCCAGACGACAACCTTTGCTAAATGGTGATACCAGTAGTATTCATCAGCTACATGTATGGAGAAAATCTGAGAGAACATGGAAGAAAACTAAGCTACAGGTGCATTATGATATTTTAAAATACTCTATGATTAAAGATCAAAAGGCAGTTAAAGCCGCAAAAACAGAATATTTTTCTAATCTTATAAGAAAGGCTCCAAATAACCCTAGAGTTCTTTTTAAAACAATTAACTTAGCCTTAAACACTGAGAAACTACTGGTCTTGTTATTTGTCAGGCAACATGCGAAAAGTTTTTAGAGTTTTTTATTAGTAAAATTGAAGCCCTTAGAGCTGGGATTCCACCTCAAGACATTTTTACTTGACTGTACCATCCCACCTTCACTAGCACATAATTTGATTGAATTTAAACCAATCACATTATCCAATTTAGTGGACTTGGTCATAGGCCATATGAAGCCTTCACAATGTTCACTGGATATTATCCCTCCTCAGCTTCTTATTCAGGTATTGGAGGTGGTTGGATTAGATCTTCTGTCAATAGTGAATTCTAGTTTGCTGAGTGGAGTCGTACCATCTTGTTTCAAGCATGCTATAGTACAATCCCTTTTAAAAAACCCAACTTGGATTCATCTGATTTTAAAAACTATCGACCAATTTCAAAATGCTCTTTTCAGTCCAAAATTTTAGAGAGAGTTGTCTTTCAACAGCTTTCTACTCATTTAATTGCAAATGACATTCTTGATAAATTTCATGCTGGTTTTAGGACACTGCATAGCACTGAGACAGCTCTCCTTAAAGTGTCTAATGATATGTGCATAAATGTGCACTTTTAGTTCTGCTAGACCTGACTGCGGCATTTGACACAATATATCACAATATTTCGATTGAGCCTTTAAGATTGTGGGCTGGGATTCAGGGAAATTTTTAGAATTGGTTTAGTTCTCATCTCTTAGGGAGAACCTTTTCTATTGAATTAGGAATTTTTTCTTTCTCATCTGCACGTATGGAGTGTGGTGTCCCCCAAGGATCAATTTTGGGCCCAGCTCTCTTTTCTATCTATATGCTTCCCTTGGCTGCTCTTTGCAAAAAAACATAATTTAAACTACCATCTTTATGCTGATGATACTCAGCTTTATATGCCCATAAAAATGGGACAAAACTCTGTTTTACAGTCCTTTTTTTTATCAGTTTTAACGAGATTAAGGAATGGTTGGCTGGTAATTTTTTACACTTAAATGAATCAAAAACATAAGTACTAGTGTTTGGCCCTCTGAGTGTCTGTGAATCTACAATTAATCAATTAGGTTTGTTTAAGCCTAAGGTCCACAGTCACACAAAAAGTCTTTGAGTTATTTTTGACACTAAGTTAAAGTTTGACAAGCAAATAAATTTAGTCGTCAAAAGTGTTTTTTATCAATTAAGGAACATTGCCAAATTTAAGCCTTTTCTGTCTTTTAAAGAGTTGGAATCCATCATCAATGTTTTTATTCTGTCCAGATTGGACTACTGCAACTCTTTGTAGTAGAGTTGAACTTAGAAACTTAGAACTTGTAGAAACTTTTTAGTAGTTTCACAGGCTTCGATTGTACGCCTGCAGCTGGTTCAGAATGCAGCTGCTAGGCTTTTAACTGGGCCAAAAAAAATTCTAGTATCTCACCAGTTTTATCATCCCTTCACTGGCTCCCAGTCCAATTTAGGATTTAATACAAGTTATTGTTATTTGTTTTTAAAGGTTTGAATGGTCTGGCACCTACTTACATCGGTGAGCTTCTACACTGGCATACTTCATTGAGGCCAATCAGGTTGGAACAACAGTTTCAGCTAGTTGTTCCTTAATCATGGTTAAAATCAAGAGGTGACAGGGCTTTTTCTGTCAAAGCCCCTCTTCTGTGGAATAATCTGCCTTTACATATTAGGTCATGCTCTTCCCTTGGTGCTTTTAAGTCTCATTTAAAAAAATCACATTTTGTCTCTTGCTTTTTGATTGCTATTAATGAATTTTAACCTGTTTTACATATTTTACTTGTTTATATAAATGTATAGATTTGTATGCTGGTCTTTTTGTAAAGCCCTTTGGTCACCATCTGTTGTTTTTAAATGTGCTCTATAAATAAAGCAAACAAATAAACGTGTCCGTTTGTTCTGATAATGTATTATTTCTTAGTACCAATTTCCAAAAGAGTTTTGTTCACTGAACTTCAGACATTTTAGATCAGTGCAGCTGATGTTTTCAAAAGTTGAGTACACAAGATCAATCGAAAGGAATTTGAAGGGATGAGTTTTTTGTTGTACTGGCTTAAAACATTTTACAGTGTGACAAACCAAAACTCCTAAATCCTTTACAGTTCCCATCCCGAATCAATAACCTGTCTTTTCTACCATCAGGGCGCTGGTGTATGTTGCCCATGGAGCAGGAGAGCATTGTGGGGGATACGCTGACATTGCTCTGAGTCTGACCCAGCATGGCATTCTGGCGTTCGCCCACGACCACGGTGAGTGGCAGAGTCCCAATCAAATGGTTGAAATCCCCAGCGCTCAGAATTTGGTTGGTGAACAGCGATGCTTTATGGGTGATGTAGGAGGGCGTGCTCTTTATGAGGCTGCGCGAGTGTGGGGTGAAAAAAATTAAATTTACGCCCACATCGGATTCCTGGTAATTCATCCACCCAGTTCTCCTGTCATTTATAACAGATGTTGTGGGGTGGGTGAAGAGTGGGGGATGTAGTTGAGAAATGACAGAAATGGGATGAAATGAGTGGAGAGTATAGAAAATAGCAGGTGCTATGTGTACAGCATGTTAAAGAGGTTTTGCGGCAGTGCCATGGTAACTCATGATTCACACAGAGAGACTGCGAGTCGTCTTGTGATGAGCAGTTGGGGTTTTGTGAGCGTGTGATTTGACTGTCTGCTGTCTCAGTGTGAGTAATTGGTCCTATTGAAATACAACAAACAGAAAGCATTACAAGTCACTCTCTCTCTCTTCTCCTCTACACACTCAGTGTGTCTGTACGCCACATGATTTTGGGGGGAATTATTCTAATCTATTCAATCTGTTTGTTTGTTCCATTATTCATTTTATGTTAATTTGGCTGATTAAATGTCGTGTCATTTGTATCCTGGCATTTCCTGAGCTCTTCTTTGTGAGTTGTTGGCAATGTGTTGTGAGTGACAGTCCTTGTTTATTTCCTCTTTTTAAAAAGAAAGCCAATATACAAAGACATGGGTGAGTAGAAAAACATGTATGGGGTGTAATTCACTCTCTTATTATTTCAGTTGGTCATGGTCAAAGTGAAGGTGAGAGAATGGAGCTCAAAAACTTCCAGATTTACATCAGAGACTCCCTCCAGCACATTGACATCATGAAGGCTCGGTATCCCAAGCTGGCCGTCTTCATCGTTGGACATTCAATGGTAAGATTTCAAGCAAACCAAAAGAATAGTTTATAGCATGCCAAATACTAACACTAGAGGGTTCCCTTTGGGGATGCACCAAATTTTTGGCTGCTGGAAATTATATTATTTTCAGCCAATAGAGAAAATCTGCCAAAAATATGAGCCAAAAAAGGCTATGATGCTTTTTGTTTGTGTGTTTTTATATCTACTTAAATTTAAGACATTAAGTTAAATGTAAAAAGTCTTTCACTGTTTAATAAAATAATCAATAATTATTACCATGCTGTTAAATGATTTAGATTTTTGGCCAAGTACATCCAGAATTTTTGGTTTCCACCCAGCATTTTTATTTAGGTGCATCTCTAGTTCTCTTTAGAGATTCTGTTGTAACTACATTGTAAGTACGTTGACCATACGTTAATCATATTTCATGGTATTAGTAAACAGAATGGATTAATTAATTTATTTTTTACCTTACTATCTCTACCAGAACTCTACTAATACTCTAATCTAATAAGAGTTAGTTGACAGGTAGTAGTCGCAAAGTAACTTATTTATTCAAGAGAATATCTAAGACCCTGTTTACACCAATCAGATCACAATGGGGGGTTTACAACTGGTGCTGTATGTGTCTTGTAAGGTTTGGTATTGAAACCCTATTTGAAAATGTAGCCAATTAGGCTGAATCGGAACATTTTGGTCTCTCATTTTAGTGCCATTTAAATGTATGAGCTGTCAATTGAAATCAAAGAAACTGGAAGTAAAGGATTGGGAATGTGCTTCTTTAAATGAATATCCTGTAAGTAATTTGTATAGTTAAACCTGCTCTCTGTAGATTTGCAGCTCGATTTTTCCATGCATATGCTGTATGATTAGCTCGCACATGCAGTTTCAGGATAGTATGCAAAAGCAGAGGCAGATGTGCTGAAGCAGGTTGGACATAAACATTGCAGCAGGGTTAAAGACTGTAATGTTTGAGAATGAGGTCAGTAGGCGAAGAGTAGGTGGTCTTATGTGGCTGTTTGCACATTTTGTTTTTGACTACCTCCGGACGTGGTTGAAAGCAGACAAGCTCGAAATATCTTTGACCCTATTTACAGCAGTATTTTTGATTAAATTGATTAAAATGCATCTTAATACCAAATTTAACCCACATTTATACCAAAATTCATTAAATTACAGTATAATACTGTTGATGCTTTGCATTTAAACCGTAGAAAAACTGATGTAAAATTATAAATTTAAGATTTTAATGAGTTATTTTGTAAAATTGATCTGTGCATTTACAGTAATTTACTTTAAAAGTAGTCTTTCCATGTGCAATAACTAAGAATTTGCTAAATTAAACCTTATTTTTAAAGAAAAAACGCAACTACCAATCTTTGTAAAATAAATGGTATTTCGTTATTTTATGTGTAAATAAGGCCTTTATAGTAAAGTGTAACCTTGCAAATTAGCATTTTCAATATTTATGAGGGAACAAAATCAGGCACAAAGCTAAAAGAATTAGCAAAGAATTAACAATGAGAGTGAATACACATATATGTTAAGGTAAGAGAAACCACAGTTGCATTTCCCTAACCAGCTGGAGGGTTTTTGCATAGGAAGGCATTTTATGGCACATTTTCCCTTTTTTATTTTGCATATTGATTTGTATTGCAATGTACCTATTGTTTCACGCAGCCTGATTTTGTCAGACAATTTTTCAGCTCATTTGTTTATTTGCATTGTCACAAGTGTGGAAACGTCTAACATTCAGATTTAAATGTTTCCTACATTCGTATAATTTTTTTTCTGATAATAGGACTCCAAAAGATGTAAATATTATTTCAGGATGGAAATTGTGTATGCAAACACATAACCCTCGGTTTACTAACTATTCAAAGCAACTACAACTGTTGAGAGTGATAAAGTAAACTAGTTGAAACTGTGATTCATGGGGTGGAGGCCACAGGAAGACCCGTTTGCTTTTGCTTTGTTACATTTTCCGTGTGTTCAACCAGACTATACATGGCTAAGAATCCGCTTATAATGAAAACAAGAAAGCAGCTGGAAGCTCTTTACTTTTCTTTTTTACTCGACTGTTCCTATTAATAAAACAGACCAGCTGCATACTCAAGAAACTTTATTAGCCATATCGACTAGAAATGGGTTTGTATGTAGGTCAAAATCAAGACATAGAGTTAAATTATAAATGCAAAAGTGATTTTAGATGCATTGAAAGCACATTAAATGCAAGATTCTGTATTAATATATTTTTTGAATATCTTCATTTAGTGTAACAGACGTATTAATGCAAAAACATAACCGCATACTTGCAGTTGAAGAGAAAAACTTTTTTTTTTCTTCAAATATAGAGAAGATGGGCTATATACACACAGACTTTTAATTTTCAGCCAGGCAGCCCAAGGGCTTCTGGTGAACTGTCTTTCCATTACAAAATTGTCACATTTAAGATCTAATTTCTTTAAAAATTAGCGATCTTTACTGCCTGTTAGATATACAGTATATACGATATGATATAAGTGCGTCGAAACCCTACATTAAATTACATTCCCCCCCCGCCATGTCTTTAAAATATGATGTTTATTTTACCCCAGTATTTTCAATGGAATTTCTGCGCTAGCCTTTTGCTACTGACGGCACTAGTGGTTACGACGGTCTTTCATCTCGTCATGCTTGATTAAATACCTGCATGCAATTACATCTGTGATTCTTTTTTGTATAATTATACTGTTGATCATCCCTAATACTTTGACCTACCCTCAAACCTACCCTGCTGCGTAAAACATATGCTGGATAAGTTGGCGGTTAATTCTGCTGTGGTGACCCCAGATTAATAAAGGGACTAAGCTTAAAAGAAAGTGAATAAATGAATGAATGATTGGACAATGGTGGTTTGTTCTGCAATAGAAATTGCAGTCGGTTATCCTCGTCTATAACAATGTATGTGACATTATTTCCATGTGTTTAATTAAAATTTGATCACAGTAAAAAAATATAAAAAAAGGTACGTTTTAATGGGGTGGTTCACTACAATATATTGTAAACTTTAATGGATGTGTAATGTAGCTGTGTGAACATAAACATCATCTCTGAATATAATACGCACAAAGTTCAATGCAAAGGGAGACATTGGCTTTTACAGAGTTAGCTTAGCAAAGCCTACAGTGAACAAAGTTTGGGGACTACAAAAGCAAGTGCTTGTAGGGGGGTGACTCTTTTCCTGGTGACCGATCTGCGAATCACAGCACATTATGTTAGCTGACCAATCAGAGCCCCTTGAGGGCGGGCTTTCAGAGGAACTAGGAAATATGACAGTCGTTTTCATGTTAGCTGAGTAGGTGTATAAAATTAAAGTAAGAGCTGAAAAAAACACGTGATTTTTATTTTATTTTTTTTACAATTGAAGCATAAGCACAAATTGCTTTGCGTCTTAAAAACACAACCAAGCCTTAAAAATACACTTTGGACCACCCCTTTAAGTGATGGAATAAAAACACTCAGGGATTCTGCATTCTGAATATCAGAGGGTAGAGAGTTCCACAATTATTCTCTAATTTAATGATATCATCCTTAAAACATCTTTTTATTCCATCCAAACTAAAAGAAATAAGACTTTCTCCTGAAGGAAAATAAAAAAAGAAATACTGTGAAAAACTTCCTCACTCTGTTCAGCTTTGCTTGGGAAATATTTGTAAAAGAATTACAGCTGAAGAGCTAATATTAAGTCTTCAACTGTATTCTGACCTGTACTTTACTAAATTATTTTAGTGTTCATTCTAAATCCTATATTTTAAACAATTGAAACTTTGTGCTGGCAAATGGTTGAAATTGAGTGGTTTAAAGCATAGTAGCAAATTATAGAGATTTAAAGTGATAATTATTGTGTATGTTAGGGCTGAACCTCAATTAGAGTCTTTTAAAATGACTCATCAAATTATCTAAATACGCCTGACAACATTTTTAGGTATATGAACTATTATTACACTGAATGACATTTTAAAGAGTGTCTTGTATAAATCATTGCAGAAAGGTAATTATTTTTATTTTACTCAAAACAGAATGCACATTACTGCAAGGAGACATCTACTAATAATACCCATAATGCATCTCCTTCCTTCCTTCCCAGCAGATTCTCAATCTAAATATTGAAGTGCATTATTTTTTGTGCTTCATCTCCGTTACTTTTATTTATTTCTTCCCCTCTTTCTCTCTCTAATCTTGTCCCTTATGTAACACACCAGCCTGTTTGGTCTTTATATAAGCTTCAAGTCGTTGATAAGAAATATAGAAAAATGAAACGACCTTCCATCTTGCTTCTTGTGTAAATGACGTGCGTATTGTTTAATAATCATGGGATTGTCTGTCCTTGTGCTTTTCACTTCCTGAGACCTGAGGAACCCAAGTTACTGGCTGAATAAACATTTGCTTTCCTATCGCATGTTTACAGATGAAAGTGATCAGTGTCATATAATTGTGTGTGTGTGTGTGTGTGTGTGTGTGTGTGTGTGTGTGTGTGTGT
>CAIGQZ010032240.1:4901858-4939886 GCA_903798205.1 Danio tinwini | reverse complement strand
GTGTGTGTGTGTGTGTGTGTGTGTGTGTGTGTGTGTGTGTGTGTGTGCGTGTGCTTGTAAAGGAAGTCACGTATACAAGCTGTTATAATTATCCATCTGTTAGGTGTGTTTAAAGAGTTACTCCCAGGGATGCGATTTATTGTAATTAAAAAGCAATTTCATTATATAATCGAATCAAAGCAAACCACCTATTTATTTGGTGATGGTGTGCATTTGGTTGCGTGTGTCCAGAATGAGTGTGTTTGGGTTTGTGGATGTGGTCTGAAAGTGTGTGTAACTTCTCGCTGGCCATTATCAGAGAGTCTTTGAAATGTGCTGGGAACTGCTCTTTAATCTCTCCACCTCTTTTGAATGCTGGCCTCTGCTCATGAATATTCATGGACAGGTTCATAATAGCGACGAGATGAAGCAGAGCATCAGAAAATTACCAATTAGGGGCTTTTCGCCGAGAGGAAGGCTTGTGAGGAAGAAAAACATGTTTTTTGTATTTTTAATTCAGTAAATAGTCAGATTTAAAATCTTCCCAAATTTAATAACCATCAACTTGTGTTAAAAAGAATCCCTCAAATATATATATATAGTAAGTAATATATAAATAATAAATTACAAAGAAACAGCAAGTAACACTGTTAATTAAACTGGAATTTCTTTTGAAGTATCTTAGCGCAGCCCCAAAATGCTAATTAATTTTCATTTTAAAGTGTTATACTTTGCCAGCATTCTTCAAACCAACGTTTTGTTACCCATTTGTAAGTAAGAAGTTTTAATCATTCAAAATATCATAAGATGTTGTGTGATCATTTATGTTTATTACATAGTGCTCAGTATAAATAAGCACCACTTTTTAAAAGTTATATCCCTTATGTATTTCCAATTTTGGCTTTGGTACTAACTAATCTAATGTGTAGACCGAAGATGCCCAAAGTAGGGCCCACGGGCCAAAGTTGGCCCATTGTGTGCTTTGATTTGGCCCACCATCCCATCTGAGAGAAGAGTGAGAATGATGGAGAGGGTTGGGGTGAATGCCTTTAACCATGAGATCATCATTTCTAATTTGACATAACCTTTTTTTTTTTACGTATATCTTTTGTTTTATTGATGAGCTACAAAAAAGCAAACTGATATTAAAATACTGTCTCTCGAAGGACAGAGGAAGACATTGGCGAGCAAATCAAGGCAAAGACCAGTGCAATTCTGTTATAAATGAAGTCTGGTGAGATTATGAGAAATTTTTACTGCAATAAGTTCATTATAAAATGTAAAAAATAATACTGTATTAGTATAAAACAATGTTTTCTAGTCATTTTTAAATATTATTAAATTAATTAGAAAAATACCCAATCCAACTTTATTTACCTTCGGCCCACTAGTCTCAATCAAGTTTGGTTTTTGGCCTTTCATAAGAAAACGTTTGGGCACCCCTGGTATAGACCATTTTGAAGGATGTAAACAACAATGATCCTAACGTATTTGCTGTTTTACATTTTTTTTTAGCTTCAGAGAATCCAAAAAATCCACACATATTGATAAATAATGTTATGAGAACTGTTTTAACGTCAAGTAATGATTGAGTTGTGACTGTTAGGAAATAGTTTAACTACAAGCAGGAAATCGTTATATACACAAATATATTACTGTAAAGTGCCCTATAGAAGATATGAGTTTAAAAGCGAGATCTGTGAGTGGTGTACTCATATATGACATATGCCTATATAAGTCAGAGTTAGTATGCTCTTTCTTTTTCACATGAATATATATGTTACGCTGAATTAATATTCACTTATTCAATTTCCTTCGGATTAGTCTCTTATTTATCAAGGGTCGCCACAGCGGAATGAACCGCCAAATATTCTGGCATATATTTAACGTAGTGGATGCCCTTTCAGCTGCAACTGAATTGTTAATTAAACATTATTTTACCTATAATTTGACTTTTTAATCACAAAAGTAGTTTGTAACATTATGGTGGACACTGTTGGAATATACAATTCTGTGCGTGTTCAACAAAAAGGTCAGGAGAGGGTTTCCTTCAATGCCAAAAATACTAGTAATTTTTAGATACAAATGAATATTCGAGAGCATCACTGTGGCGCAGTGGGTAGCACAATCGCCTCAGAGCAAGAAGGTTGCTGGTTAGAGTCCCGGCTGGGTTTGCATGTTCTCCCTGTGATTGTGTGGGTTTCCTCAGGGTGCTCCGGTTTCCCCCACAGTCCAAAGACATGCGCTATAGGTGAATTGGGTAAGCTATATTGTTCGTAGTGTATGTGTGTGAATGAGTGTGTATGAGTGTTTCTCAGTGATGGGTTGCAGCTGGAAGGGCATCCACTGCATAAAGCAAATGCTGGATAAGTTGGCAGTTCATTCCGCTGTGATGACCCCAGATTAATAAAGGGACTAAGCCGAAAAGAAAATGAATGAATGAATAATTCGATAATCAGAGCTCTTGATTACGTCTGTCACTTACACCAATACAATACAAGTATCAAATTTGGAAGGTTCGCAACAACTCTGCATTTTCCTGACTCCAGTATTTATACACAACTGATATTAAAAAGTAGAGATTTGGTGGAATTCGTCACTTGTCAATCATTCTGCAGTCCGGGCATACTTCCTCTTTCTGCAAACTTCTCTGCGCACATAAGCTGGCATTATTGTCAGATATACTCTGCAAAATTCTGCCTTCACACCTTTAAGAATGTCTCATTGTACAGGAACGCTAAGTGAGAAATTTAAGTTATTTCATATATCGATGTCTCTCTGTCTTTCTAGCCAGTGGCAGAAAACTTCTACTTCTGCAAAAATGCTTTATTAGTATGCAAAGTGTATCACACTCAGAAAAGACATTTGGCTAATAAACCACCTAAACAATACAAATGTTTAATGAAAGGTAAAAGACAAAAGTAGTAAAAAATATTTGATATATAGCACATATTTGATGTATGTGTATATGAAACCACATTTGTAAATTCAAAATCACTGACAGCTAATTTTCTTCAAATAATTAATTGTTATTACAAGAACATAAGGGTTGTCGATAAAATAATCACAATTAAATCAATAATACACTATCTGCAGAATTAAACAATTATAACATCTATAACATTTCTTTACACACTAGCCTGGAAATAACTTGTATGACCAGTAATTGAATTTATAAATGTTAAAATATATATAAATTCCAGTAATGGGTTGGGGCTGGAAGGGCATCAGCTGCGTAAAACTACCTGCATATATACTGGATAAGTTGGCTGTTCATTCCGCTATGTGGTGACCCCTGATTAATAAAGGGACTAAGGCAAAAAGAAAATGAATAAATGAATGGATTTTTTTTCTGTACTCCACAACTAAACTAGTATATTTTTGCTGTTTTCACTAACATGACCGGGTCTGTTTGTTTTATTTTAGGGTGGAGCCATTTCCATTTTGACTGCATGCGAGAGGCCACGGGATTTTACAGGCGTGGTTCTCATCGGCCCTATGGTTCAGATGAGTGCTGAATCTGCTACACCCTTCAAGGTAAAAACATGTAAAAATCACATGAGAGTGAAAGCTAATTTCTCTTCTTCCCAAGTGTGCATTTGATTTCAATCACAGGCGAAACATGAGGCTATAAATTAGATTTGCTGCCCTCTGCAGTCAGACACTTAAACGCAATCAAATAACAATGGCTTTTAAATGTCAGCTGTCAAATAGCAGCAGTAAAGCAATCAATAACTGCCTCTCTACAATGACTTTTTATTTTGCTTTGGATGTAGTGAAATCATCACGTTAACCATGAACATGTTCCAATTGCATTGATGACATGAGAGTATCGTTTATCATTTAAATGAATCGCTTTTGTAGATTGTTCATTTTTTACAGCAGTAAAAAAAGTACAGTAAGCTAATATAGTAATATAACAGCAAATAATTCTAATTATGAGTATTTTGATATGTAATATCAATAAATTATATGTCCATATTTGGGCCATTATATGTTTATATAATATGTTGTTAATTAGGGCTGCATAATATATCGTTTTAGCATCAATATCGCAATGTGTGCATCCGCAATAGTCACATCGCAGGATCTTCAATGTTGAATTGTGATTATATCTGACCAGGAACCACAGGTCAGAACATGAAATCATTGGAGATTTTTACCATAATGGAGCAAAAGTTTTTCACTTGCATATGTTTTTAAGGCCTGTGACTGTATGAGCATCAAGAGAATTTAAAGCATTCAAGCATTCATAAAAATGATTTTATTGATTTATTCATGCAATAAACACTGTGCAGTGCTATTTTACATTGGATGATTCAAGTTCTGTTCCCGAAATTGTTAGCAAACAGAGCTTTTTAGGTCATCTGGTGAAATTGTATTTATATTGCAATATGTATCGCAGAAAAACAAAACATCGCAATGTCAGATTTTTCCAATATCATGCAGCCCTATTGTGAACACTATTGTTATTTTTTTAGCCTACGTAATGCATTTGGCCCAGCTTTGTACATACAATTTCTAAAAATAACAATCATAATAAAAATATTGATAGTTTTTATGAGAGAACAGAATGTGCAGAATTTGTTGTAAGATCCTCAAAATACACTTAATTGTTTAAAATACATGTATATATAAAATAATAATTTGAAGTATAATCAACAGTATGTATGGAGCACCATATTTATTATAAAATTACAGGTTATATTTTAGATTATTTAGGTTATATTAGTGTGAAAATAACTTAATCTTGTTAATAAAGATGAAATACACCTATAGTGACAAACCATTATAGCAATAAATGTAACGCTTGATCTGACAGTGAAAGTTTATCCAAGTAAAGTTGCTAATTGCTAGTGACTCAGAATGTGAAAGTCCTCTTTTTTAATGCATTATGACGACTAGCTGTTCATTTGTAAAATTGGGAATGTAAACTATTTAAATTATAAATACTAAAAATGTAGTCCTATAGTGTCTGATGCCACAGAAATGTTACTAGAGTGTTAAAATGTTCAGTTTTCTACAGTAAATTGAAGTTTGAAATGTATTTTATTTAACGGGGACATTGCTCATTAATCAACAGTAAAACTGTAAATAATCCAGAGTGAGTCCCAAGGGCAAATTTTCCTCTAATTTTAAAAAGGCAACCTAAAATCAAAAAAACACATACACAAATTGATTATGTCTGTGGATTCTTTTGCAGGTTTTTATGGCCAAAGTTCTAAACCGCTTGGCTCCTAAACTCACTCTCGGCCCAATCGATGCAAAATTCGTCTCACGGGATCCTAAACAGGTATGTGGAATGTATGTGAAAGGTCTTCTGTAATGTATATGTGCGGTTAATATAGCTAGTGTTTAAACAGACAGTCCGGCGGGGTTATTTGTAATAATAATGTTATAATGTGTTGAAAAAATATTTACACTGTAAATCTACTCTTTCAGAGTGAACCATAAGCAATGCATCGAGATGATAACATATGACTTTCATTTTCAGCTTGGCCATGAAATACTGTGATGTTCCACAGAAACAGCTTGTGCTGTTTATCTAGCCATAGAAGATTGACAGACCAGACTTCAAAAGCTGAAGCTCAGTGTTTTCAGAGAATCTGCTTTTTGTTAAGTTGTCGTAAAACTGTTTCCGGGTTCAAGCCTCTGTTCTTTTGTACTGAGAAACTTCTTTTTCATTAGTTGTTTGTGACCACTGTTTAGCCATATCACACACTCACACAAACCAATATTTTAAAAATGTATCCACTTTTTTCTGCTTGTGACGACTGCGTTTCACAAATTTCTCTAAATAACAAAGTTGCACTACAAATGGGTGACTCTTGAATTAGGGGTACATTTTGCATCTCCTAGATCAAGGTTGCCCAAAATTTTTGTTATAAAGGGATAAAGAGCCAAAAGCCAAATATCGTTGAGAGCCATGTGCTGAAGGTAAATATACCAAACTATATTACATTAAAGTTGTCATGGGTAATTTCCTAATTTATTTTAGAAGATAAATAAAAATGACTTTAAATCATATTAAATAATGAGGTATATCATTTAAAATGATACCTTGTTGCAATAATAACATAAATCACATTTATAAAATAGGGGATTTCAATGCAGAATACACTAGTCAAACAGAATCGTGCTTTGCCTTGATTTGTTCTCTATCTGTCGGGTGACAGATTAAACTAAATCTGATTAATTTACACCATTTAATTGAAACATTTTATTTTAGTCAGCTTTTAACAATAAAACAAACAAACAAAAGGTTACATTAGATTTAAAAATGACAACCTCTAAACCAGAGGTGCCTAAACATTTCCTTATGAAGGGCCAAAAACCAAACTTAATTGAGGCTTGTGGGCCAAAAGTAAATATAGCAAACTGTATATTATTAAAGTTGCCTTGGGTAATTTCCTAATCTTTTTCATAACAACAGCAAAAATTACTTTAGTGTTACCTAATGAATTCTTTTTTATCTTTCTACATCTTATAATGAATTTATTACAATAAAACAAATTATTCATGTTATAACACAATGGAGTTCAACGCTGTATACACTAGTCAAGTTGCTAAGGTCAAGTGACAGCATTTACATAAAAAAACACAAAATCAGATTCAATCATGACATTTAATTGAAACATTTAATTTCAGTTAGCTTTTTGTAGCGTAACAATAAAACAAACAAAATGTTAAATCAGAAATGACAATCTCTGTTAAATCTATGTGAAGTTTCACAAACTTATTTCGAGAGGAGCACGTGATAATCGACAACAGCTGATCCTTAATTCTAATCATTAGCTAGCCTATTGGATCATTCTAAAATGACTATAAATATCCTGCCTAAACTTCATTGCCTATCTTCGTTTTGGGAAAACTCCCCCTCTATCCTTTCCCTCTCCCTCCTCCTCAATTCTATGATCGGGCGACACCGGCTCAGTGGCTGGCGCTGCTGCCTAGCAGTAGGAGGGCCAGTGGTTTAAGTTCTAATTGAGCCAGTCAGTACTCTCTGCGTGGAGTTTGCATGTTCTCCCCATGTTTGCATGGGTCTAAAACATTTATATAAGCAAATTGTAATAACAGTCACAAGCACTTACACATACATACTGAGTCAATTAGAACCACCATATTTACCAAAGTATGGGTAAAAAACAAACTGGGAGGTTCTCCAGAAATACCTGATCTGGTATCCCTCCTAATGCTCATTGACCAGGCGGGATCCTTGGGCTCATCTATCTCTGAGCTCAGGGTTCTCTCCCGGGACAGCATGCCAAACCTGCTATCATAGTCAACCATTATCTAAGTGTGAACTCTTAAAATGAATAAATACCTGTCTTTCTCCCTCTCCTCTCAGATGGGACAGTGGGCCAAATCAAAGGTTACAATGGGCCAACTTTGGCTCGCGGGCCCTAGTTTGGGCATCTCTGTTCTAGATAAACCTTTAAATAAAATTGAATGTAGCAGTTTGAATAATAACACAAGTCTATCAATTTATATATATATAAATACTTACAAGTTAAAGTCAGAATTATTAGTTAATATTACTTTTAATAATAATTACTTTTTTTATATTTCCCAAATGATGTTTAATAGAGCAAGGACATTTTTACAGAATGTCTGATAGTATTTTTTCTACGGAGAATGTCTTATTTGTTTCATTTCAGCTAGAATTAAAGCAGTTTTTAATTTTCAAATTTTTTGAATTATTAGCCCCTTTCAGCTATTTTTTTTCAGATTGTCTACAGAACAAAACTTCATTATACAATAACTTGCCTAATTACCCTAACCTGCCTAGTTAACCTCATTTAACTAGTTAAGCCTTTAAATGTCACTTTAAGCTGTATAAAAGTGTCTTGAAAAATATGTAGTCAAATATTACTTCATCATGGCAAAGATAAAATAAATCACTTATTAGAAATGAGTTATTAAAACCATTATGTTTAGAAATGTGTTGAAAAAATCTCTCCGTTAAACAGAAATTGGGTAAAAAAAAATTCTGAATTCAACTGTATATGTGTATTTGGAAATTTTTTGTCTTAAAAATATGAAAGACTATAACACATTACCCACTATAACTATTGTCTCTGCCTCCAGAATTGTACATTAAGCTTCAATTCTCATTAAATAATTAAGTCTAATTTTCATCTTTGTTTTTTTTGTTTTTTTACTCTATTACGTTAAATAAACATTTTTTCTTTATCAATTGTAATTTCAGTAACAAAAAAAACATATTGTGTCTCTCCCTATATTCTGGTCAACTCTGTTACATTGCTTATAAAAAGGCATAGCAATCTGAAAAGCACTGATAGAAAAAGTATTTGACCTGCTCCAAGTGATGTCACTTCCTCTGGCAGTAAACTCTGAAACAAAAAAGCGATACTAGAAGTCTAGAAGGGAACTCTAGAAGGGATACAACTGTAGCTGAAAGTTAGCAAGAATTGTTTATATTATTTAATAAAATATACATTTAATTGTATTTTATTACATTTAAATGAATGCCATTAGTATCACAAGCATATCTGCTTCCAAAACTCTTCACTGACTTTAGTTCACCAGATTTGTATGTATTTACTACAGTATAGTAATCTGTCACACTTTATTTTGATGGTCCGTTTGTTGAATTGAGGTTACATCCATCTACATGCCAACTAATTCTTATTAGATTATAAGTAGACTGTTAGGTTGGGGTTAGTGTTAGTGTAAGTTGACATGTACTTGCAAAGTTTCTTATAGTCAGTTAAATGTCTGTTGAAGAAGCAGTATCAACATTAAGCAGACAGTCTACTAATACTTAAATGGACCATCAAACCTAGTATGGTTTACCTAGTAATCTTTCAGTATAGTAATGTTCCAGTGATGTCCATAATATTGCTGCAGAAAGTTTTTTGCTGCAGAAAGTTTATGGAAGATTAATGGTCTACTGCAACTTGTTAGCACTAATAAGTTTTTAATAATTTCTAATAAATATTTTTTAAGTGGATTAAACATAAGGTGGATTAAACATAAATCAATGTCTAACTATCTGACATCAGTCATGGATATAAACAAAACGATCTTGATTTTCAACAGTATTGCAGCAAACTATAAGCATATATTAGGGCCATTTGTTGTTCTCTTTTGAGTGTTTGGACTATTCACGTCAGCAAGCGGGTTGTCTTGAAGAAGGAGTTAGTGCTATTGGGATTGTGTTTTTAATTCTTCTTCATCTCCTTGTCTGTCAGGTGGAGGCATATGAAAAGGATGAGCTGAATTATCATGGAGGGCTACGTGTCTCGTTCGGGATGCAGATGTTGGACGCGACATCTCGCATCGAGAGAGAGTTACCTGACATCACGTGGCCCTTTTACATTTTACATGGAGACGCCGACAAACTGTGTGACATCAGAGGCTCTCGATTATTGTATAATGAAGCCAAGAGCACTGATAAAAAACTGAAGGTGAGTCAAACATTCAGAAATACTGGCTAAAATAATGGCCAAACTTTATGTCAATACAAATCTTTTATTCAACTGTGAAGAATCTGATATTCCAAATACCAAAAATACATAATAAATATTTTAAATAACAGAATAGCAAATATTTGTAGTTGTTGTGAATAAAATATTTATTTCAAAAAATTATAATTTCTTAATTTGTTTTTGATATATATTTGTTTTCCCCTTCTTCCATATTTGCTTGTTGTTGTGCTTGTTAGATAGGGATTAATAGGGATTTATATATATGTATGTAAGCATATATATATGTATGTAATATGTATGTAATATGTAAGCATTTATTCACTCACTGGCCAATATATTAGGTACACCCTACTAGTACTGGGTTGGACCCCTTTTGCCGTCACAAATGCTTTAATCCTTCATGGCATAGATTCAACAAGGTACTGGAAATATTCCTAATAGATTTTGGTCCATATTGACATGATAGCATCACGCAGTTGCTGCAGATTTGTCAGCTGCACATCCATGATGGGAATCTCCAGTTCCACCACATCCCAAAGGTGCTCAGAAATCGAGACTCATCAGATCAGGCAACGTTTTTCCAATCTTCTATTGTTCAATTTTGATGAGCCTGTGAGAATTGTAGCCTCAGTTGCCTGTTCTTAGCAGACAGGAGTGGCCCTCGGTGTGGTCTTCTGCTGCTGTAGCCCATCCGACTCAAGGTTAGTCGTGTTGTGTGTTCAGAGATGCTCTTCTACATACCTCGAGTTTGTAGTGGTTTGAGTGGTTATTTGAGTTACTGTTGCCTTTTTATAAGCTCAAACTAGTCTGGCCATTCTGCTCTGACCTCTGGCATCAACAAGACATTTGTTCCTACAGAACTGCCGCTCACTGGATATTTTCTCTTCTTCGGACCATTCTCTGTAAACCCTAGAGATGGTTGTGTGTGAAAATCCCGGTAGATCACCAGTTTCTGAAATACTCAGACCAGCCCGTCTGGCACCAACAACCATGCCACATTCAAAGTCACTTAAATCACCTTTTTTCCATATTCCCCATGTTCATTAGATCGTTTTGACCATGTTAACATGCCTAAATGCCTTGAGTTACTGCCATGTGATTGGCTGATTAGAAATTTGCATAAACGAGCAGTTGGACAGGTGTACCTAATAAAGTGGCCGGTGAATGTATATGTATGTGTGTGTGTGTGTGTGTGTGTGTGTGTGTATGTGTGTGTGTGTGTGTGTGTGTGTGTGTGTTAATATATAAGTATGATTTGTATTTACATTATGTACTCGTGGTGATGTTGTGCTTGTAGATGTTTTGAATATTGCAGCATAACTTGATCCAGATGCACATTCTGCATTCATGACATCAAAACAATAGACCATCTGTATACAAACACTAATTTATATGCATTAGTGTGCGTACTAACCTAGATCTGTTTCTCTGTGATAAACAGGTATATGAAGAAGCTTACCATGCCCTACATCACGACTTACCTGAAACAATCGAGTCTGTTTTAAAGGAGGTGAGCACTTGGATCCTGGAGAGAGTCCCTGCCCCTCAAGCCTCTTAGCTGTCAATCACAGCATACACACACATGCCTAAGCCCCCTGTCCAATCACATCTCTACTTACAGAGAGATATCAGCCTGCACTACATGCAAACAATACTATCCTCTGTTTAATTAACCTAGAGGTCTTTACTAAGTGACCTTTGACCATAAGGCAAAGCACTGAAGATGAAAAGGGTAAAAACAATTATCACCATACTTTCCCAGTTACATTAAGAATTACAGTTTTTTATTACAAGATTTTTAATATGCTGTTTAAATATGGAACGAGGTTCATTTAAAGATATTTCAAGCACAAAAATCTAAATATAGTATGAATTCAGGTTCAAAAAAGATCTTTTTGACACCACAGTGTCTTTTTTATTACTCCATAATTCAGAGACTACATTGAACAGCCAGCAAAAAAATTATAATAACAATATTTTTTAAGAATAAAAGGTTGTATGTAATCAGATCAATTATGTATGGACATATCCCCCTGTAGAAACGTTCAAAATATAGATCAACTGACAAATCAGTGTAAAAATGTGATGAATGTAAGATCTGAAAGCTGCTGAAATAGAGATTTAGTGCAGGAGAAAAAAAAAAGTTTTGAAAAAAAAGGCCTTCAAAAATATAGAAATATAGAGAAGTATTGTTAAACTGTGACAAAAGAAACACATGAAGGTGTTTTTTGAATGTTTTCTTTACATTATACTGAGAAATACGGAGCCAGATCAGCTTAAAAAATAATACATTTACAATTCACAATTCACATTTTAAAAATATAATTCGTAAGTTTAAAGCACAATTCATAAATGCGCAAACATAATTCATAAATTCAAAACATAATTCATAAATACGCAAATCCAGTTTGTAAATTCGAAATATAATTCATAAATACACAAATCCAGTTTGTAAATTCAAAGCATAATTCATAAATACGCAAATCCAATTCATATATTTAAAACATAATTCATAAATATGTAAATCCAGTTTGTAAATTTAAAACTATTCATAAATACGCAAATCCAATTCATAAATTTAAAATATAATTCATAAATACGCAAATCCAATTTAGAATTTCAAAATATAATTCATAAATTTACAAATCCAGTTTGTAAATTCAAAACATAATTCATGAATATGCAAATCCAATTCATAAATTCAAAATATAATTCATAAATGCGCAAATCCTGTTTGTAAATTCAAAACATAATTCATAAATGCGCAAATCCAGTTCGGAAATTCAAAACACAATTCATAAATGCGCAAATCTAATTCATTTGGGGAAATATTTATGATTTTTGTACTTGTGAATTCACAAATTGTGTTTTGAATTCACAAATTGGATCTGGTAAATGTGAATTGTGCTGTGCATGTATGAGCTTTATTTTTGCAAATGCTTTATTACTGATCTGTTTCCATAAAAAAATGAAAAGCCAAACCTCAAAACTGACAGGTGCATTAAAAAAGCGGCATTTTTTTCCTGCAGTGTCTCGCTTTAAGGTCCAATTAAGCTTTAATATGGCCAGTAAGGGTTCTGTGGGAGTTCTTATTCCCTGTCAAACTTCAAAAGGCATCAGCTCTGCAGGACATGGCATACAGGAAAATGAATGCCGCTTGGCCTCAGTGTTGAGCTCTCTTTTCATGTTGCCACAGTAATAAACACTTTCGTTGATGTCCACTGCTCATTAGAGATGCGGTGCTGCCCCCGCTGGACAACAGCAGTACTGCATTCTTGCTGTAAGCGCAGTTACCAAGCAACTCAACCATATATATTACATATAGCTTGGCAGGAAAACAAACCGAACGAGAATATGGAAATGCCTTGAGACATTCAGAGAGCAAAATGTCCACTGGGTGAGTCTAACATTGCACTCATAGAGATCAATTGGACAGTCTCTACACTACAGACACATCTAACTATGCAGGAGATCCCCCCTATATATGCCCACAACAAGGAAAATTGGAGAGAAATTTCTTTTTGTGGTTTGACTGTTTCAGACACCTAAGACTGTTTCATTGCTTTGAGTAAATGAAAAGTAAATGCAGCTGCGTTTGCTGAATCTAAAACCGATTTACAGCTGATTCTTCCTTACAAGCTCTGGAATTGTAATATCTCATTCCATTATTTTTTACAACTGTTTTGTTATTTTTGACTACTCTATTAATGAATATGTTACTGTTGAAATGATAGTGTGTTCACAATAGCTTTTGGCCTCATCGCAGACCTTCCGGGTGCTAATGGGGTTTGTAGCTCTAAAACAACATGGAATTGTAAAAAGGTCAGTCGCTCACACCAGCTTAACATTTAACACGACTGATGAAGGGTGAATTTTGTTACAAAGGTTTGCATGCAAGACTCAAAAGCATTTTATCAATGAATGTGGAGCATTTTGTTGAATGTGGCTCATTTTTAATGGAAGCAAAACGTTTCTGTAGCTTACTTTTATAGATTGTCGTTGAATGCTCTGGTGATAACAATACTGAAATACAGAACTGAAATGTGCAGATTGTAAATAGTGTGCATGTTTGTGTATGCATTTTGGAGAGAGACTATATACGTGTAGAAAGAGAAGCTATATAGTTTGGGTGTTTGTTTTACATGTACTGCATTTTATTACATATATTGTCTCTCGGTCATTTGAAAGGATCACACGTACATTTGTAGAATAACCTAATCTGTCTCAGTGATAATCCTCTTCGACTTTGACTGTTTCTGTAACTGTTCTCAAATCTTCCTTTGGAGGAAGTGCTAGGAACACTGTGATTGAAGGAGCAGCTTCTGAGATTCTCAAGGACGTAATTTTTTACATTGGGCAATAATGCATGATTCATTTGGATTTGAACTTGCTTGCCTTTACTATATGACATCTAAAATGCTCTCCTACAGTCGCACTGTCCTAGTAAATGGCACATTTAATATAAAAAGGGTTCTGAGTTCTTTGCATAAATGCTGTAATATATTAAACAGAAATGAAAGCTATAATGTGATTAAGTAATACTCTGTATGGAACTGTTAATTATATAAAATAATAAATTTTAAATGATGGAAATTGTTTGTGTGGATTTATTATTGGTTGGTTGGTTAACTGAAGATGATTCCACCATAGTGTTGTCTTGGTCATGTGTTTTAATGAAACCCTAAGGCTCCCAAAAAAAAAACTTGTATATAAAAAGCCTTTTACTTCCCAGAACAACTGAATTGTTTTAAGATTGCCGCTTTCAGATTGCAATGCCTGAATTAACGATTCTCTGGAATTCACTGCAATGACCTTTATTAGAACCAGATAGTGAAAAACTAAATTATGATCCAATTTGTTCTAGAAAACTGTCCTTTGAAGTCACACAGCTATTATTCCACTGGGCTTGTTTCACTCTGTGGATTTCTGATCTAGTTTCTGTAGGCAACAGGCTTGTGCATTTAGTCAGAGATCATTTATAGATGTTTTCCCTATTTAAATTTAAACATGGGAGAATGGGTTAAAGTAATTACTGTAATTGTGCAATTACTGTAATTGTGTTAATATTGGCTTTTTTTGATTATATGTTCTTAGTTATTCTATTAAGAAATAAATTATTTTAGTACTTTTTTATCTGAATTTCATATAAGCAAACTGTACATTCACCGGCCACTTTATTAGGTACACGCGTCCAACTGCTCGTTAAAGCAAATTTCTAATCAGCCAATCACATAGCAGAAACCCAATGCATTTAGGCATGTAACATGGTCAAGATGATCTGCTGCAGTTCAAACTGAGCATCAGAATGGAGAAAAAAAGGTGATTTAAGTGACTTTGAACGTGGCATGGTTGTTGGTGCCAGACAGGCTGGTCTGAGTATTTTAGAAACTGCTGATCTACCAGGATTTTCACACACAAATATCTCTAGGGTTTACAGAGAATAGTCCAAAAAGATCAAATATCCAGTGAGCGGCAATTCTGTAGGTGCAAATGCCTTGTTGATGCCAGAGGTCAGAGGAGAATGGCCAGACTGGTTTGAGCTGATAGAAAGGCAACAGTAACTCAGATAACCACTCGTTACAATCAAGGTATGCAGAAGAGCATCTCTGAACACACAACACATCCAACCTTGAGGTGGATGGGCTTCAGCAGCAGAAGATCACACTGGGTTCCAATCCTGTCAGCTGAGAACAGGAAACTGAGGCTACATTTTGCACAGGCTCACCAAAATTGGACAATAGAAGATTGGAAAAATGTTGCCTGGTCTGATGAGTCTCAATTTCTGCTGCGACATTCGGGTGGTAGCGTCAGCGTTTGGCGTCAACATGAAAGCATGGATCCATTTTGCCGTGTATCAATGGTTTAGGCTGGTAGTGGTGGTGTAATGGTGTGGGGGATATTTTCTTGGTACACTTTGCACACATTTGTACCAATTGAGCACCATGTCAACACCACAGCCTTCCTGAGTATTGTTGCTGACTAAGTCCATCCCTTTATGACCACAGTGTACCCATCTTCTGTTGCCTATATCCAGGAGGATAACACACATGTCATAAAGTGCAAATCATCTCAGTCTGGTTTCTTGAGCATGACGATAAGTTCACTGTACTCAAATGGCCTCCACAGTCACCAGATCAGAATCCAATAGAGCACCTATGTCATGTGGTGGAACCGGAGATTCGCATCATGGCAACTGCATGATGCTATCATGTCAATATGGACCAAAATCTCTGAGGAATATTTCCAATACCTACTTGAATCTATGCCAGCAAAGGATTAAGGTCCAACCTGGTACTAGTAAGGTGTACCTAATAAAGTGGCCGGTGAGTGTATTTATGTTTGCAATTTTTTTAGAGTAACATTCACATGATTTTGTTAAATGATTGGCTAATTGATTGAATGTTAACTGATTTTGACATTATTTTTACTAGACATTTAATTAAGTTCAGTAATTCAAATGGCTTTCATTAGAAAAATTAGCAGATTATTTGTACTTTTAAAATCCATAATTATATATTTAAATATGATTTTTTACCAGTATTAAAATTCATGTTTGTGTTTGTGTATGAATTTTTTTTAAAGGGGTATATCCAGTAATAAAATTTCCCCATATTTACCCATTAAAAGGTTTGCTGATAATAAAAAGTTATGGTTATTATGACAAAAGGATTATCTTTTAATGTTAATATTGGTCAGATTGTAAATGCACTGTGAACGTTAAAATGTACACCTTCTATAAGCGAATAATAATAAGGGAATGCTGACTAAAGGAAGACACGTCCCATTTTGTTTTTCACAGAAGAAGAAAAAAACAAGTTTGTAATTACATGATGCTGAGTGAACAATCCCTTTGAGAAAAGAGGAAATCCGCTTTCACGGTGAGCTGTTATTATCCGGCAGGGGGCGCGCGGGGGACCTCGAGGAAATGACTGGAGGATTTAAAGGTGGTTCTGTGTGTCCATGGCAACGGCTTTACCTGCGACCTGAATGGAGGACCCGAGAATAGATCGACTGCTCTATATTTACTGACAGGGAACTCCTGCTCTCCTGGCGGATATTCATTTAATCAGTTTTCCTTAAGATGGAGCCTTCTAGACCACCGAGCCTTTCTAGGAATTCAGTTAGCTGTAGCCTTTGCGTTTTCCTAATAAAGTTGACCTAATAAACGACTCATGTTGTACATCATATTCGATGATAAAAGTTAATGTTTGACGTTTTATGGCGGCATACGCGTGCAAATAAAAGGCTAAACTCTTTTCGTGACAGCTCCACCTTTTAGTATTGTTACAGGCTACTTTTGTTTTTACTTCACTCACTTGCATTACTGACTGAGAGAGGGATTCCGTGTATTGCTCAACGCTGAGTTCTCGCTGAGGTCAGAATTGGCCCTGAACCCCATTACAGCCTCGCAGAATAACTCATCTTCACCCACTTCCTAAATCTCGCACACGCACGCTTCAAAGAGGCGGAGCTAGTGTCTTATACTGCTCTGCGATTAGTTCATCTCGCCGTCCATCAGGGTTTGACGTTGTGGCTCGCTCTCGAACTCTGTGACCGCGCCCCCGAGGCTCAGCGGCGGTGGAGAAGGAGAGAGTGTGCACCTCAGGAGGAACCAGCGGTCTGATCTCACAGGAAAAAAACGAGAAAATTTCAGCTCATACATGGCGAAATTTGTTTTATTCGACGTCCAGACACATATGCATTCAGGACCGCGGCTCTGACAGCGACAGGCGACGCGAATATCCGCAGCTCACAGAGGTTGGAGTTTACCGAGGGTTTTCGTAGCAGTTTCGTGCTTGGAGGCGCGCGAGTGCCGGTGTCATCGTCTCTGTGGGTGCCGTTTCGTGCTTTCCGGTGACAGCCGACACTTGTCTGATTTCCCAAGACTAGAAGGCCTGCTCTGCTCGGTCTCCCTCCAGCCCGGTGTCCCTGTCAGCGCGGGGCCGCCTGCACACTCACACCGGCGCGGCCTCGCTCCTTGACGGACGCCCGGCGACGACACAGCGTAGAGCCCGTTACCTACACTCCTCGACAACACCTGCCGTGTTTACAAGGACCAGCATAACCTGAATCTTTGGAGGAAAACGGACTAGAGAGACTCTGGTCATATCGACAGGCAGAGCTGTCATTTAACATATCAACAGCTCCTTGAATTTAAGCATATTTAAGAGTTCATTCTCACGCGACTGGCTCATTTTCTCTCTCTCTCTCTCTCTCTCTCTCTCTCTCTCTCTCTCTCTCTCTTTCTCTCCCCCTCTCTCTCTCTCTCTCTCGCATATCCTTAATCAAGCTTTCAAACAGCCAAACGCCTGACACAGAAACTAAACACGCTTGGAGCAAAGGCAAGGCCTCGTCTGCTAACTCAGATAGCTGCATCGCTAACACTCAGCCTGGGTTTAATCAGCTTCTAATCTCATTAACTCTACTTTTTGACTCCTATTCATCGCTTATTTTGTACGATTCTACACAATAGAGGGCCGATTTTAATTTAAAGCCATTGGATCAACGCACTGTACAGTACAGAATCCCTGCCAAGAGATCTGTTCAGCAGCAGCAGCAGCAGGAGGAAACAGCTGTCAGCCTTTATTTTCTACTACTCGGCCTGATTAATTCCCACCTTGGGAAAGAAAACCCCGAAAAATCTTATGTGTTGGGCTGGTTTCAGCTGACCTTTGCTACGAAAATTAACTAAGTCCCTCGTGAGCTTCTTGCGCTGTAAACCGCTGCATGCACTGATACGGGAAGGACTTGATTTATATTTTTGTACCATAGTTCAGGAGCCATTAGAACAGGGTCAGATCTCTGCACAAACCCCTACTACTGTTCAAACATGAGTATTGAGATTCCAGTTGGTCTGACAGAGCTGCTTCAAGGCTACACCGTGGAGGTGCTGCGCCAGAGGCCGCCGGACCTGGTGGAGTTCGCCGTGCAGTATTTCACCCGCCTGCGGGACACCAGGAGCCAGGACGGGTCCGGGGCCGCCGCCAAAACCGGGGGGAAGGGAGTGATGTTTGATGGCGAGCCGATGCAGACAGAGTCCAACGGGGACGAAGATGACGAGGACGATGACTCAGATTTTGAGCGTGAGTGCCTCTTTATTAAATGAGCTGCCTGTAAAACATGAGATTGCGTTTGTTTTAGTGTATAGTGTGTTTGCACGGCTAACAAGGGTGTCAGATTTCCCTAGTGATGATGGGTAACGTGAGCAACGGTCCTATCTATGTAGGCTGTTTCCATGGCACTCGCTCTCATCCATGCGCTTGATTGACAGGGTGACAAGTAACCTGCACTAGGCATCCCCAGAATTCATGCAAAATTAAAATGCTCTAGTAATGGATTTGCATTAATATTTATGCATCTCCTTTTGAATAGAGACGGCTTGTGGCGTGAGTGCGATGCTAACCCATTCGTGCAGTATGAATTGCTTGTATGAATGGATGCGGGCTGGCCATTGAGAATGCTAACAGGGATTTTTCATAATGGAGAGAGGTGCGCTCGTGCACATCAAAGCAAGCCCCTCTTTCCTTTCATGTAGTGCAGAGCGAACAGCTGCGTTCACTGGCAGACATTTCTGAAGTCAGCATTTGTGAATTGAAGTATTCTTAAAAAGAAGTAATTGTGGGAAATCTGGGCCACGTGAGGAAGCGGTGTTGAAATGGATAGGGGGATTAGTTCACCTAAACAAATCGCTTAATCATATTTCATCAAGCCGCAAGGTGTGCCTGTCTGTCTTAGTGTGGCTTTTGAATTTCTTGTTTTAATATTTAAGGATGTAATTGTTTTCATAACCTATTACTGAGCGGGATGGGGAAGTCCATGCCTATCTGTGTGCTAAATCTGATCTGAGATCACTCAAGATTGCGTGCTTTCAGTGGTTTGTATTTGAGCTGGTGCATCATTCGCTTCTCACGTTTAATATGCATATTTTGCTGCTGTATACTGTAGTAAAGCAGTATGTTAAATGATCATGTCTGAACATGGAACAAAAAGTACTTTTACATGCACACAGTGGTTATAATCGAGCGGCAGTAGGTTGTAATCTCCACCTAATTTAAAAATTCAGACAGCTTTGTTGAACCAATCATTGCCTGATGTTTGAAGGCAAGTTTAAATGACATCTTTATGGTGGAGTTGTCTGATTTTAAACTGTTTAGTCATTTTAAAAATGGTGGATAATTGAGCTAAGTGTTTTATTATAGTGCTACTGCCTTGCTGTTAGACCAAATCTATATCTACTGTATGTATATGTATTTTTTGATCATTTGTTTCAGTCTGACAGCTCTGGCTTTGTTTCAGCAAAATCCACAAACAGCATTGCAAACTTGTGTGGTTGGAACTATAGCTCTCTATACCTAGTTAGAAGAATAGTTTCATATGACATGAATTTAAATGTATCATGCATTTGAGCAAAATAAGGAAGCTAATGCGCAGTATAGTCTATATCTTACAGTCATTCATTAGGAGAATGTAAGGGCAATTTTGATGAGTGCCCATGTGCTTACAAGCTTAGTACAATGACGGAAGGCTGGGGTGATGTAAGAACCTACTTAAAAAGGACAAAATAGCAAGAAAATTAGAACAGTCCATAAATTGTTCTTTGTGGCGTAAGTGAAATAATCTTGTTTTTGCTTTGATATGTTGATATTTGGGCTAGAAACAAGACAAAAATTCAAGTCTTTTTTTGCATAAATCATATAAATTCTTTATAAATACAGTTATTAAATACAGTTCTGTAGCTCCTGGTCAACTATAATTCAGACTCAATGTTGCATATCTTTGCAATGTGACTATTGTTGATGTGCACATTGCGTGAAACGATATATTGTGCAGTCCTAATTTTAAAGCTGTAATCTGACATTGTTTTGATTTCACACCTTTTATGTAGTAGAAACTAAGCTCTCCATCACCAGTGTGAGGACAACAATTCTTACCAATGTTGTATTAACAAATTATGCATGCAACTATTCTGGAAACAATTATGATTAGCTTGTTTGTTTCTGCAGCAAGGCCATCATACTATGTTAGTAAAGCAGTGAGTTTTGTTGTTCTTCAGGAAACACACATAGGCCCAGATTCGATTTTGAACATTATAGAAACAAGAGTTTTGTTGTGTTAAAGTGCAAGTTGACTGAAACATGACAGTAAACTTTCAGTTAATCTAGTCTTCTTCACACCTCTTGAAAGTTGAGGCTGGTGAAGATGTGTACGTCCGCTTTCCAGATTTTTGCTCCTGCCTCGTTTTTTGATGCGTGAACGCTTAATGTTTTCAAACTAAATTCTGCTCTATATCTACCAATGTAGACTTGCAATGAAAAGTTACAGTAACTGAAAGTTGAATTGGAGAACCACTGGTTCTAATATACTGTATAGTAGCAGGGCGCACCAGCAAAAATTTAGGTACACACCAAAAATTATAAACACCATTACTACAAGTTTTAGATTAAGAAATTTAACCGAAACTAACAAACAAACAAAAATCTGCATACGCCCACTGGCTCTGCACACAACAACAACAATTATAACTTTGCTGTTCTCACATGTAGTGTCTGATATTGCCCACATAGTTTCCGCTACATTCATTTTTCCATGGCAGGGTGGGGCGCCACACCAAAATTCATCCCATCGTGGCTACATTACAGCTTCTCATTTAAAACATTCAGTCGTTGTTTTTTAATAGCGGGTTATAATTGCACCAAAACGTATTAAAAGGTAAGTGAATTAGAATGTAACAGCGTTTCTGTAATCGTAGTAGTGCTGTGCGCTATTTTTTTAACCCTTTAAGGTTACATGCTGACTGATTGACAGGTGCGTGATGCCAGCAAACACGGGCTTTCAGTTAAGATGAACACATTTTCCATAATTATATTTTCTAGATAATGGTCTATGGCTCTGCATACAATGACTTTATCTTGCTGGAGTTTATAGCCGTTTTACTTTACTTCAAGACGCATTAATGCCGCTTTGTAGGTCTATTAGAGACATTCATAAATATTCCTAGCAAGTGTAATAAATGTTGGAGACATCCTCGTTACATAAACGCACTAAATCGCACTTTAGCAGCGTTTATTTGAGAGCGCACAAGAAAATCTGCGCTTGAGCAGCGTATATTTGAGGGCGTGCAAAGAGGTTTTGTGCATGAACAGAGGAAATCGGCGCGCAAGCATATGATACGCATGCTCGTATGTTACATGAATGCGATCTCGACTTGTAATACTGCACTCACACCATTTGTCTTCGAAATAACGCCATAGGTAGTTGGTAGTTTTGTGTAAAAGACCATAAAAAAATCCTAGAGGAAACACTGGCACAGATGAAACTGACATATAACTTGTTATTGGCATATGTCATCTTAATAGCAATAACGGTCTTTTCATGAGCAATATTAGTTTAGTCTTAGTAAATGCATGCTCTTTTGCAATGGTGAATGTGTTGCCAGTTACACGACTGAAAGGATTAAATAATGTTGTTACCTGAACACTGTTACCTGAAAACTCCGTCCCACCGTCTTTACGGGGAATGGCTTTAGTCATTTTCATAGCAAACTTGAACCCACTGGAAGTCTTTTATCTACTTTTCAAAAAGTGTAAATGGTGAGTTAACATTCACCACATGATCACTAATAAGATGTTTCCACTTTAACTTTATGTGGTTTCTAAAACAAAATCTGTCAGTCTTATTTATTGAGTCACTGTTTTAGCTTTGCCCAAAAAAATCAATCAGAATTAGTGAATAACAGTTTAACTCAACAGTGATACATTTATAAAGCTTTTAGAAACAATTCTCAGAATTCTCGTTATGCAGACTTTAATAAACCAAATACATGAAGGCTAGGTTATTGTATGGAATTCTCCTCACTTTGACATGTTTGGTGGACCAACCAGTGAGCTATGCAAGTAATTTCATCTGGACTAACAGTGTGAACCTAGCTTTAGTTTGCTGTTGTTTAAAAAGCTGTTGTTTGAAAACACCTGGGTAGATTATTTTCACAGTTGCAGATTGTCATCGGGCAAAGAACATCTGGGTCAAAGGACAGTGCCAAGATTCATAAATTCATTTGTATTTCGTAGTTGTCAGCATACCCAGCCATAATAGCAGCGTTTGACTGAAGCACATACAGAAGAGTGAGGCACATGTTGTTCCACAGTGAGCTGAGGAATCCAAAGCATGTTGGGGCATGGTTTAGGCAGAGGAAAGCACCATCCCACTCTGATCTTCCTTGCATTACGTCATTCTGTCAAGAAAACATCTGCACATCACTGCACAACTGCCAGTGTATTTTGCAGGATGTTTCAATAGATTTGACTGCTCCAGGGTTAAATGCTTGTTGCTTGTTGCTTTATTGCAACAGGTTTTAGGTGAAGGAAGTTAAAAGTGCTGTTAGAGGTTTCAGTTTTCAGTTTTTTATAACTCGCCGACCAAAACAACGTCACTGAATTAGAATGCCACCATTGCCTTTAACCACACTGCGTCTCTGCTGAACCCCAAACCTGTATGCACACACGTTATTGAAAAACAGAGAACATTTCTGATTGGCCTTGGTCTGGAACAGCACCCTTGAATAACTGTGTACCAATTTGTTTCTAATAGAAAAGCTCTATTGTGAAGTGTAGAGAAATGAATTGAAGTATAAATGTAGAGCTTGCGTGTTTTAGGCCCTCTTATTGGAAGAGAGTGTGCTTTTTGTTTTAATCATGATAATCAGGGTGGAACAGAGCAGTCTGCTGTTTTAAGGACTCTTTAAGGAGTCTCTATACTCCCACAACACGGCCACCTGCAAATGCACACGGTCAAAGAAACTGTTTGTTCTCCTACTCACTGCTGGGTTTCCTGTTGCCAATGTGTTTTGATATGACAGAAGATGTAATATATATTATTGCAACATCTGAAAGTGTGAACCTTTTTAAATGAGAGCATCATGCAGAACTAAACGTGAAAAGGAAGTGCATTTTTTTAGGCAGTTAGCGTGTAGTCATAACCATGATGTGGTTCATCTAAGAACGTCTTCCTGACGTTGCTGAACTGAAGTCATGTTTTTGCAGTTTGTCACACACTATATAATAAAAGGACACATTTTATTTAAGTAAAAAAAAATTGCTTTATTTTAAATCATTTCACAGTTTTCACTTCAAAAATAATTTAAAAGAGTTGAAAAAGAAATACACACTAAAGGTTCAAAGAATATAAGTTGCATTTTTTTCTAAACATAAAAAAGCTACTTATTAATGCAGTAACTGCTAGATAGGCCTGCACAATATTTATTTTTAGCATCGATATCACAATTTGGAAAAATCTGACATTGCGTTATTTTGTTTTCCAACGATACATACACTGTAAAACCCAACAGTCAACTTTATCAAATGAAATGAGTGTGTTTAACTCAATTTACTGAAAGTTAATTCTACTCATTTGAAAAGAGTTTTGAACTCAGTGTTGAAGGAAATGAGTTAATTAAATACTTCATTACTTCAACTTAAATGGAGTAAGTTCGCAGTAATCATTAGATTAGGTTTGTTTTTGGCCATTGGTTTCCTTGGTTGAGTTGCCTTAACTTATTGGGTTTTACAGTACTCAGTTGGTTTGAGTTCTCTTTATTTATTTGGCTTTACTTTGCTTAAATTGCTTCGTGTACTCAAATGGATCAAGTTCACAGTACTCATTAGGATTAGTTTTTAAACTTAAATGGTTTGTTACAATTGGTTTCCTCAAATGGTTACAGCTACCTTAACTTATTGGGTTTTACATTGTATTGCGATATGAATACAATTTCACCAGATGGCTTGAATAGCTCTGTTTGGAAAGAAATTATTAATTTAGATCATCTGGGGTGATTTTGTAAAGGTGTGAATAATATATAAAAATAATAAACAAATAGTAAGCAAAAATATTTACAATAAAGTACAATAATTAATAATTAACAGTAGGGATGCTCAAAATAACTGATTAACCGTTAACCGAAATGGTGCATTTGTGACCGATTAATGGTATCAGTTAAACTAAAAAAGATATATTTTTTTATATATTTTTAAAGTTTGGCTGCATAAGAAGGCCGATCACCGAACGCGCTATTTGCGTTGACAAGGACTTTTTTTTTATGGTTTATTAACTGTTTTACGTGCTGCTTATGCGCTCTGCGCAACTCACGTTATGCTGTTGAGTGCTGTGTGCTCGCGGTTGAAATAAAACTCAACCCTGAGCTGAATAGTGCGTTAAGTCAGTCACGTCTTTTTCATTCTTCAATCAAATGAAAGCAGAGCAGGGTTTCTGTTGAGGTGCCTGCAGTATTTGTGTTGTCAGGACGACAGATAACTTTTAATGATGGAGGAGAGACTTGTGGTCGCAGTTTCAAGTTAGCCAGAGCTGTAGGCATATTACTTTACAAATCATGGATATCACAATGTTATTCTGTATATTACAATTATAACAACATGGACAGCAACACTCACGCCCAATAGACCAGCTGATTTAGTTGTTTATAGTGACATAAAAAAGAGCACAGCGCTTCTTTTTGCTTGTCAACATAAAAGGCAGTGTGGTGCGCCTCGCATTTTTGGAATGGAAAAGCCTGTTCGCTGTGATCAGCCCCTGATGTGCAACAAACATTTGATAACTTGCTGGATGGTAATACGTGCAACCACATGTGCCTACAGACGTATTTTGTCAAAGAAGCAAAATGAAAGAAGAATATTTCTAGTCACAGTTTGACAGACGAGTTGACACAAATCAGTGATGATGCTGAGATGGAGGAAATAAATCATTATGACATAATCTTTAAACTAATGACTTCTATTATAATGTTAAAAGGGGTTTTGTGACATACTGATAACAACGAAGCATTAATCAAATGCATATTTTAGCCTGATATTTTTATTTGACGGATGAAAAAAACATGATTGCAAAAAACAGCCTATGCCGGTTCTTTAAAAAGATTCAGTCAGTGTTTTCGTTTTGTAATCTAAATTTGTCATTTAGGTGAAAAATATCTAGGGCAGGCCTGTTATTGTTTTTATTTAGTTATGAGCATCCTTAATTAACAGTTAAAATAAGTATTCATGTACAGAAATTAAATAATGTCAAATGTAAAACAACACTGTGTAGTCATCCTTGTATGAATGTTTCAGTAAAATCATTCTTCATTAAAGTTACAAATGTTGTACTTTTTGTGCCTATATGCTCTTCAAATGCCTTTAAAACACATGCAAATGATAAACTTTCATTGTGTTATGGTTATAATTTGGTGGTGCTAATCAATAATAATCCCAGCTCAACATTGCATATCATGCGATGTGACTATTGCGGACACGCACATTGTGATATCGATGCTGAAACAATATATTGTGCAGCCCTAGGATCTGCAATGCAGAGTGAGGATTATGGTAGACCATGCTTCACACTTCATAACACAAATGTCATTTGTGGATTGCAAAGTTTAATCATAATAGAGAAAGTTTATCATTTGCATGTGTTTTTGGGCCTGTGACTGTGTAAGCATTTCAAGCTTGTTTTGAAGCTTTTACAAAGATTGTAATTGCTTATTTATACAATGAAGACTATAAAGTGTTTTTTTTACATTCAATTGCAGATTTTATTTACCTGAAAACATTTAGACTCCTCTTAAATCCTATTTTATTCATCTGTGCTTGTGATTTATTATGTTTTATGAAGATGCACTTTTTAATTTTTTTAGATTCATCCCAGTGTAAAATGATAATATCTTTCCAAATAGATTCAGTTGTTTTGGTGAAGTTATATCATAGAAAGAAAAAAATATTCCAGTTTTTTCAGTATACAGTGGTGCAGCCCTACTGCTAAGCAAGCAAATTGTGCAAAATGACACATTTTGATTTGTGCAGAATTGTATTGTATTTCCCACATGCTGCTAGTTTGCCTTATAAAATGTGACTTGCACACTGATAAATTGCTAGAGCTTTTCTTGATAAATATATATTTTTATGCACTTATCTATAGACTGATCAGACTGAACACATAAATACACTTGTGCTTGATGGCACATTTTTGTATTTTACAGGGAGAGGATAAATCTCATCATTTTTAAAAAACCTTTCAAAAGGTTGGGCTTTCAGACCTCATAAAATGCAATTCCTGTCTAAATGAAGGTTCAAGATGATAAAAAAAAAAACATATTACCGAGCAGTGAGCTCTAATGTTTGGCTAAAGTCTTTCAATTGAGATTGAAATTAACATGTGCCACACGTGGGACCAGAAACCCATGCTGTATGCCACTATTTCTGTTCTAAATTCCTTTGTTTTTGTATTTTAAATATTAAACTCATGCAGGAAATCTGATAAGTGCCTCGCCTGAACAGGTAAATAAAAGTTATGATGCACTTTTTTATATTGGCAATGTCTTGTTTTTTCACTGAACATATCATACAGTATATCGAACTGAAACCATGACCCAAAAACCAAACAGAACCCTGAAATATCTGCATTGTTAAACAACTAAAACCTTTGCTTTTAGTCACACAACTTTTACAGAGTAAATTGTGATGCATTAGTTTGTCTTTATTGCAGAACCTTTTTATTTATTAGGAATGCACACATACCAGTTTCTAGCTGTTTGTCACTGAAGAACACTTTACTAGTTGTTTTCTTGTCTGTCTGTTGTTTGTATGTTTTGTATGTCTGGGTGTGTCTGTATCTCTTATTCATCATGTTTGAGGTTTCTGATAACAGTCTGGACTTTAGCACTTCCTCCTTGTATATCTATCTTTCAGCAAGAGGGTGACTAACTACCCTCACCCTGTTTGTTCTTCCCAGCCTGGACATTGATTTCAGAAGCAGCGTATTACAACATAATCACAAGAGCTTTTAAAAAGTTATTTTATCAGCAGCCGGTCATAGAATTCAGGTTATCATGTTATTTCTGCTTTTTTTTTTTTTTTTTTTTAAAAGTTTAAGGGGAAGCGAGTGGCTTAATTGTATAAGTATGAACACTGTATGAACTGGTGCACACCCAACAATCAGACCAAAACTGCTCAAAACATGGTTACTAGGGCTGCACGATAATTGAAGGCAAGTGTCATGGGCATTTGCAGGTAAAGCTAGTTCTGTGATCAGTAGTAAATCTCCAGCATGTGCTATCAAATGGAGCAGCATTTACTACACAGAGCCATTGTTCACTGACAAACTACACAATATTGTGTTTGATAATGCAGAGAAATTAACTACACGATAACAAGATCTAAAATAATCATTCTGCTTTAATGACAGCTTTTTGCATAGCTTCCCATGGCTCTGTGTTGCTGCTACATCTGAGCAAACCAGAAGAACCATACTACACATGTGAACATGCAGTACTGTAAAGTCTGGTTTGTAATTTTTGCCTACCTCTGTACTATATGATTCTGCAGACTGTGTAAACCTTCTCAAACAGGCAAGGCATTTACACTCCTTGTGCTTACTGTTGTACTTTTCTGTGAATAACAGGGGGGTGGCGCAGAATAATTGTAATGTGAGAAGTAGTTGTTGTATGTGTAGTTGCTGAATGAATTGGCATCAACATAAAGTATGTAGAATATCTGACGTGCGTCCTTTGTAGTTTAGACTTGGCAAGTTTATCTAGGGAGTACAAACTTCTGAGGACAAAAGGACACAAGTTAAAAATTTCCTCAAACGGAGCAGCAGTGCGCTTTACCATCACTCACTTCTGACTACTATGACTTCCTCACTATATAATAAAATGTAATGATATAAAGTTTGATCAAATTATATCAAACACTAAAAACTTTTTTAAACACTACACTTTTCATTTTGTTTAAACATAATATTAACAAAAATATTGAACATAGTGTAGCTCCTCCCCATTAAAAAAAACAGCCAATAGCAATTTGTTTTATCACCATTCTGCCAGTAAGAGGGGTTGAGCTCAAGCGCATTAAATAAAAAGCTAATGAGAAGCGTCTTGAGGGGGGCAGGGCATGTCAGATGCTAGAGAGATTTGATTGGATGTGATTTGATGAGAAAAGTGAATAAGTAGTTTGAGGTGATGTGAATAAAACCATTGATCCATTTGGGCGGAAGGGACAAACTACAGGCTTTGCATGTTTATATCTTCTAAAAATTTATTTTGGTTTAGTTTTGGAACACTCTAGCTTATAGATATCTTAAAGTTAACAATACAAAAACATCTATTATCCAAAAACAATTTTAATGTCATGAGACCTTTAAATAATTAATCATCTATTATTTCAATGATTGATCATCCATTACTTCAACAACAAATGAGTAGGTTTTAGCTGATCATTTGGCTTTTGCAACTAGCAACGTTTTTGCAACTTTGCATGAGAATATGGTTAATCCCTGTCTGTAATGCTGCGTTCACACCAGATGCGGATGAAGTGTCAAGCGCAAGTGATTTACATGTTAAGTCAATGCAAAGACGCGAATAGACATCCTGCAGCACGAATGACAATGTGCGAGTTAAGCGTTTTGCGCGAATACCTCAAGTTGGAAAGTCTGAACTTCAGTGGACATTCGCACCACATTAATCAATAAGGAGCTTGCTTTTGTAGGTGCATGATTATGACGTAGCACCTGTTTTTGGTGTCCCGAAGGAAAATCCTTTTGCCGACAACAGTTCATCAAACTTTGCTCGGATCAGTCAGAAGCACCGCTGAAAGTTTCCATCATCCAGGTATAGTTTCTCACAGAGCTGGGTGCACCTCTGAAAGGACTTAGTGGACCTAGTAGACACGGCTCCGGACGAATATATATGCAGCCTTCCTAAAGCACATAAGCACAGCTATTATCTAAATAAAATCCATGTTAGCCTTTTTAGCAACAAAGCTAGAGTCACTGGGCAGACAGAAGCCCTCACCATGATGCAAATCCACATCTATCGTGAAGCGAATTTTGACAAGTGGATAAAGCAAGTAAACTCAAAATGTTTACGTGTCAATTTACGCATGAATAGCACAATTTATTTGCGCATTCTGCGTCTGGTGTGAACACCGCATTACACCTGCTGATGTAGGGATAGTGAATATATATTTGTTAATACACTGATGAATGGTGAACAGCTAATCTAAAGCTATTTATATTGGTTATAATAATAATACCTATTAATATTATATGCAAAAAAACAACTTAAATTTGGGTTAAAACTAAAGATAGCAGCTCAAACACAGAGGTACCTGACGGGCCAAAGTTACCTCAGAGTCATGCATCTGTAAAAGTAAAGTTCTGCACAAAAGTTACAAAGAAATGCTGTGCATACAACCAGGTGTAATGAGGTGCAGGAGCATCCACAACCCAATGCTGTTTTTGCCATTTAAACCTTCTAACTTACCAAGTATAAATGAGGCACAAATCCATTCATTGTTAGAGCAGTGCACCAGAACTCTTCATTCTCAAGGAATCGTGGGTAAGGCCAGAGGTTAGGCAGGATGTGGAAATTGTGCACATTATCTACATTGTTGCTTACACTATTTTAGTCTCCAATTAAATCTAATCTTTAATTTCCTCTCTTTTTCTACTCTGCTGAATGGGAAACATTGGTCTGATTCTGAGCTTCTAAACAAGAAGTACATTACCTCAAGTCACCACTGGATCTAAGCTGTAAATAAAAAAAGGTTTTGGTGAAAACAGTTTAGATTGCCCAGTTTCTGCATGCTGGTAGACAACAATACACACAAGTTTACTTCTTAGCAAGATGTTTAGGTCAGACTGATTAGTGTTGGCGGCTCAAGGAGAGCAGGTCAGTGGAACAAGAGTTCAGCCAATGAGAGGTCTCTGCTCACAAGGTGTACGTTTTGATTGGCTGTGCCTTGACCTTCAGCTTGCCCCACATAATACCGTATCAGCCAATCAGAGAGGAATTGAAAGAACAGGCAGTGACTTTGTCCAGTCAGGGAGCAGATTAAGCCTACGAATGGCCTCGTCTAATCAGAGGCACAACTGACCTTGCCTCTAACTTTCATATCATGCACACAAACACATTTTACAGATATATTGAGCAGCAATGATTCTTCACATGCTTCTAGGGACTTTATAAAAAGTGAATGAAATGTGTGTTTTTGAGCAAATGTCTTATTCTGATTCCAGGTGTTGTAGATTTCATTCATGCTCATTCATCATTTCAAGTAATCCTTTTAGCTGCCAGTAAGGGGTTAAATCCACAGCCACAGAGTGAGACAGATCCACAATGCCCTATAAGGGCTAAAGAGAGAGAGGGAGAAATGGAGTGCTGCAGAAAGATAGACAAAGTTTTTAGAGAGTAAAGGAAAAGGGGGACGTGGAGACATTAAGATTGATTGCTTACAGCAGGATAGAGAGAGAGAAAATACAGCCGGTTGTGAAGCATAGTGGGCTTTTGATTTTGTTATCCAAACCTCCACAAACCCCTGACGAGCAAGAAGTGTTCATAAAAATACATGGCTACAACTGAGATCTCTTGTTGATTTATAAAAACCAGTAACATCAGCGTTATATGAGCTTGATTTCCTTTTGTTTATGAGTTTCAACATGTTTTTCAATGTATTTCACGGTGACAATATTAAAAATAAAAAAATTTAAAATCATATCAGAGTGACTTCTGAAGAATTGTTACACTGAAGACTGGAGTAACTTGGCCTGCAGAAAATTTAATTTGTTATTTTTATCTTTATTTACATTTGTAGCTTTATTAAGTTTTTTACAAAATAATATAATATATAATGATGTCAATTAAATTTTTGTAATATTTAACAAAAAATTTTTTTATTATTATTATTAACTAATCTTTGGGAGCATTTTGAAATATTATAAAAATGACAATTTCACATTTTTCAAGCAATTTTATTGAGCCAGTTGAAAATAGATTCGAATATGTGACTATTCAAACCGATAGAAATGTTGAATAAATCGCGATACATTATTTGAACAGAGGGGGTGCTGTGGTTACAGGTACAAACTTGCTTTATCTGCACATCAGCGACGAGCACTACGTAATAATAATAATTCCTTACATTTATATAGCGATTTTCTAGACTCTTTATCCACCACCAGTGTGCAGCATCCACCTGGATGAAGCGACGACAGCCACATTGCGCCAGACCGCACACCAGCTAATTGGTGGAGAGGAGACACCAATTATAATATGGTGATGGTGAGGAGGCCATGATGGACAGAGGCAAGGATGACGGAGTTAAACTCCTCTTTTTCGAAAAGCATCCTGAGACTTTTAATGACCACAGAGAGTCAGTACCTCATCTGAAAGACGGCGCTCACTGAGCAGTTTAAAGTCCCCTTTACTATACTGGGGCATTAGGACACACAAACCGCAGGTTGAGTGCCCCCTGCTGGTCTCACTAACAATTTAACTTTCCCATGTGGTCTCCCATCAAGGTACTGACCGGATGCAGCCCTGCTTAGCTTCAGTGGGTGACCATGTGAGAGTTGCAGAGAGCTAGCTGCCGGGTTGACTACACTTACACTTACACTAACAGAACAACGAATATGATGCACATAAACAGTCAGAACAGTGAAAAACTACTGTTACATAAATCTATACGCAAAAAAACGATTAATAAGTCAAACCACGTGGACTGGATGGTTTACAGCTCTGCTTGCTCCAAGTGTTACAGAGATCACACGGTGCATCAGTGTTTTCATAGCAAAAGTGTGAAGATGTTTTTCGGACTGAAAGAGAAAGTTGTCCTGTTACAGAACTAGGCATTAGATTATTTTTACCCTCTCCTTTTCAAATTAATTTGTGCATATTTTAATAATTTGCTTAAGGAATATTTAAAAAAAATGTTCAAGATTATCTCTTCTCAAGTGTATCACACTGATATTTATACTAATTAATTATACAAGTAATATTAATTATTCACCTTCATAATCATGTTCTACTCCTGTCTTTATTCTACTACATAATTAGTAATTTTATAATCAGTTTTAAAACCTGCCAGTTTTATGCCAGTGGCCTGGAGCACAGGGGCCTACTGACCACCTCTGTACACACTGCTCTCTGGTTTAGGAAAGGCTTACCTCTTCACGCCAGCCATCTCAGTCCCCAGTCAAAGAGTTTTTTCAGCAGGAGACATTGTAAATGTGCAAAGACCTCAGCTTATGCCAGAAAAGATATGCTTCTTTTTAAAAATGTAAAATCCCAGCACAGTCACAGTTTTAGTTTGGCTTCTTAGGCTTTAGTTTGGCTTCTTAGGCTTTTGTTTGGCTTACTTAGGCTTCTTTAGTTTGTATTAATCTTTTTTTTAAATAAATTTTTAAAATAGCAATTTGTTTAAGGTAGAAAATTTATTATTTTGCAAAAATGTGCAGCATTTAAGAATAAATGAACGGGCTCTTCACCTTTAACATGTTTCAAAAAATTTAAATAAAACAATCGTGACTAAATTGTGAATCATGAGATTAGTATTGTGAATCATAGTCAGGTAAATCATTACATCCCTACACATTAGTATTATTAGCATATTAGCCTATTAGTTTATTTTGGTATGATTATGTATGCATTTTGTTTTTAGAGACCGCAAGCAAATGTGTGCAGTTCAGTTGCTGACTCTCACATGATTATAAGCAATTTTAGCCGAACCATCACAGAGATCACACACACATTGTTTACTTTTAAAAATTACAAGTCTCTCTCACTCTCTCTCTCTCTCTCTCTCTCTCTCTCTCTCTCCCTCTCCCGCTGGCTAATATTTGCCAGCAGTGATAAGACTGTGTGTGCATGAGGACATCTAGAATGGCATGGAGGAAGAGAAAAAGACAGACAGGACAAACTTAAGTTTTGTAACTCTCAAGTTGCTGTTGTTTGTAAGTAATATTTGCTTATACTATTAGGCTTAGGGATTTGAACAAACTCTTATTAGTAAAAACATATTAGACATAAATGATACCTTGCTGACTTTTATAAGTAGTCAGGCTGAAAATGGACAAAAAATTAATTGAAGGAGAGATAGTTCACCCAAAATGAAAATTGTTTACACACCCTCTACTTGTTTCTCAATTAGTTTGATATTATTTTCTTCTGCTGAGCATAGAAAATGTTAAATCATTTCTATTTTAATGTGTTTTATAATACTACTTTTCTGAGTAGTAGCAAAGTGGAATTGCCAGTCTTGAATGTCACATGATCCTTCCTCTTCACATGAGAACATCAGTGGAGGGGAGGATTTTCAGTAAATAACCAACGTTTGTGATACTATCGTGTCACTAACTGCTCTTTCTTTTTCTGTGTGTATCATAACAAAATTACATGGCTGCAAGCTAACATGAATGCATGGAGACCAAATGATGAAAAACTCATATTTGTGTGAACTCTCCTCTTAAATGGGACATCTGTGGATTTATACTTTTTTTTCCTGGTAATGCCCCTTTTGTAAATCCCAGATTCTGTCTGTGAAGTTTCAGCTCACAATAGCCCACAGATAATTTATTATAGCTTGTCAAATTTGCTCCTATTTGGTTGCGAGCAAAGACACACTGTTTGTGTTTGTGTCTTCTAAAGCCATAAATGTTCAAACTAATGCAACTTCTAGACTCTATCCGGATGTTTCTAAATGATAGTAGATATATTTATGGAGTCGTTGTAGAGTCAAGTTGATATAGCATGTTACTGATCAGTAGGGCCAGACGGAATCTGCGGACGTTTTTTGACATTTCTGCGGATAATTTTGGTAAAAATCTGCGGATTTCTGCAGAATTATTTTGGGAGTATCATAACTAAAACCTCAATATGTGAAAAAAAAATACCTTTTTAACTTTGATTTAATGTTTAATAATTCGTTATTTGTTTGCGAATAAACATTACACTATTAATACAATTCTCTTGTCTTTACAGAAAACACAAATCTGCCACTGATCTTTTAAGTATCTAATGAATGTGTTTATGAATTACGCCAGTGGTGAGCATTTTTGAGATCAAATAAATATAAAGCTCTGCTCTCCATGGTAACTTTAGCCACATTAGCCTAGCATGTTAACAAGCACTTTCAGAGCAAACTACTGTAGAAAATATTCTCAAAGTTTATCTTAGGGCTGCACAATATATAATTTGAGCATTGATATCGCAATGTGTACATCTGCAATAAAGCATTGCAGATGTACACCAATAAAACCATATGAAAACCATAAAGCATTTCTATTTATTTAACTTTTATCTTTGCTCTGTTGTATTTATATATGCTTGTAATTTATTTCAACTTAATTAAACGCACTGCATAGAAAATATCATGCCAATCTGTCTAAATGAATGAACTCTTTCCAAATAGAGCTGTTCAATTCATCTGGTCATGTTGCAATATATATCGCAGAAAAACTAAGCACTAGTATTGCACTGGCTCTACACCATGCTACCTCTAAATCTACAAATCTACACCCCCTCCAGAAACCGTTGGTCAGTAGATGAGTGTCATACTAACAGAGAGGCTCTAAATCACTTACCACAACCTTTTCATTCACTGTTGCTCTCTGGTGCAACGATTCCCCTTTTCCATTCAAACAGATGAATCCCTGCCAACAATCAGAAGGCACCTAAATACTCATCGAAATTCTTTTCTTAAGACCTTTCTACTTTACACATGTATTTTTCTGATAAAATTATTTTTTATATGATGCTTTTTTATCTTGAATGATATTTGTAGCACTGCTGAATGACTTGATGTAATGTAAATGTATTGACCCACCCTACACAAACAGCATTGAACTTACCCTTGCTGGTAAAAAGAAAGTATTTGCCCAAATATAGAAATTTTACCCATGTTCCTTGGTTGCATTTTCTTAAAAAATGAAATTCAAGACAATGGAAACTTATGTTCTTTGGTACATCTAACAACAGAACGTGCAATTGTTTTATCTGACCAGTTACAGCAAGTACACACGAAAAAAAATTATGTCTGCAAAATTGTTGCAAACAATTTATTTTTTAAATTTAAACAAACATTAAATTTAGCAATGTTAAACTGTAATTTGCTTGTTTAAATTAAGCTCAAATAGATTATTTACAGCCACTTAAAAAATATATTTTATTTTTTAATACTTTTTTTCTGTATAGGGCTGCACGATATTGGAAAAATCTAACATTGCGATTTTATTTAGTTTTATTCGGCGATATATATTGCAATATGAATACAATTCACTAGATGCACTCTAAAATGACATTTGCTGTTTGTTCAAACTACTGATTTAAATTAAGCTGAAACAGCACAATTCTGGAGATTTTTTTAGACAACTTAATTGTTTTATGTTCAACCCACTTAAATAAAAAAAGTTCTAGCTTAATCCCTTCATGTTGGGATGATTCTGTAGGGGAGAGCATAAAACATAATGATCACGCGATCAGCTGATCCATTATAGACGGCAATGCAGTGGAGAACACTCGCTCTGCAGACATGCTCGTCATCCACAAGTAACGTTATTGTAGCAACAGCCAAGAGATGAGATAAAACGTTACAAACACACTAGCAGGTCAAAGGGGCCACAGAGAGGGAAAAGGTGTACAGCTTTTATTTTTTTTCTAGCTGGGTTCTGATGTACTTCCCTGTCACTGAAAGACTGTCCAGCAAACTCACAATCAGTGAATTGTGCAGTTATCTGCTTTTTAAGTAGTTGGAGCATTTCAATTACTCACAGTCTCCTCACTCGCCATAGTAAGCTGCCGCCGTATAACGCATATGTGATAAATGACGTCAGTACAACCAGTTATCATTATTACTGAACTGATATCAAATTGTTTGTGTCTGCATCACGGTGCATTGAAGAGATTAATTTTGACACCCCTAATAGTTTAAGTTTTAATATAAAAATGTTGTCCACAGCACCATTTTTCCTTCCCTTTGCTTCTTCCCTGTGTCTTTCTGTCTGTGTATATCTCTCAATTCAATTAAATCTCAAATCTTTATTGGCATGACAGATGTATTGCCAAAGCATTTCTTTACATCAAAAAAAGAACATGTATATTTATTTTTTATTTATAAAAAAAAACATAGTGTAAACAGTAAATAGTACTAGTAAAAAACAAATATAAAAAATATTAATCAGGATAAACTACATTTAACAGTCTCTCTGTCTCTCAGTGGCTGGCAGAAGAGACAGTGAATGTGTAGGTGTGTATTTGGGGGTTATAGTTGTTATAGAGATGAGGAGGTCTTCCTTGTATTTTGTTGTCATGGCAGCTCGGGCCACTTGATATCCCTTCCACGTGAGGCTGAATCGGTCCGTCTCACACTCATGCACGCACTCATCTCTCTGAGTGCTCTCACTACACGCCTAGCTATTGAGCTGCTTTATCTGGGCATAGTACGCACACACACTCGCATGCGGTGTTAAGTCATTTACAAAGAGGTGCAAATCTAAATGCTTACGTGTGAATAGAACTGATTCAGTGGCATGTAACGTGAGCAAGCATGTTGTGTTATGAAATGTGCATATTTTGCAGCAGATTAATTACTTTAAGAATGTGTTCAGATGTGTTGGACCATATAAAATCATTTTTGTTTTTTTTATTACATATATTTATAGATTATTTTTTTATTCTGTAGTTTGCTGCAATGGTTGAATAAAATTTTAGTAATCAAATAGCTTACAAGTAATTCAGCTTGTACAGTAATTATTTTTAATTATTTCTTAAGGTTTACAATAAAATGCCTTAAAAATGTTTGCTTTACTTTTTTCTGTGTTTAATATTTTCATTTTTGCTGTAACAGAATAAGGCTTAAACCTAAATTTAATGTATTGAATTAAATCAAAATAAATCTAAACAAACGGTTTTATACTTGGCAAATATTGCTACTTGATGGGTTTTCAAGATTTAATGTTTTTATTGTAAATATTATTACATGGACTTTTTGCAGCACAGTAGTAACCTTTCATACAGCTACTTTAAGTAGAAAAAAAAACATTTTGACAGTTTAGCGTGAAGACATTTTTGTGTGGACTGTGATTCGTTTTAATGTATGCAGGTTTTTCTATAATGAAAGTGTCAAATGCATGTAAGCTGACTCAATTAGCTGTTTTCGGACCCCCAGTTTTTCAAGAATTTTTTATTTTTTATTTTATTTTATTTTGATAAATATGATTGATTTTGTAGTGGCAATTCCCAGAAACGTGCAGACAATTTTGCGAAGTCTATGTTAACATTGTATTGAAACATCTGTTTATATTTTAACTAACCACAGAGTTAAGGGACCAGACAAATATCAATCTGTAAACATGTTTTGTACTTTAAATGAAGAAAATAGACATGTGTTATGGATGTGACCAAAAACGTATGCAAGTTGGCAGTATACAACATAGTTTGTAGAAATTCTGTGAATTAAACTGCACAACTCAAAAGAAATAAGGCTAATCAAAAGGATAAGAGTTGGTTTACTATAGAACAAACATGATTGATTTTATTTTATTTAAGATTTTTGCATTTATGAGGAAAAATGTTATGGATGTGACACTTTACTGTTATGGATGTGAAATTGCCACTTGTGTGACTTTGTTAAATTCAATTTGAAAACACTGACAGATACATTTTTGAGTATATCTAAAGTACTGTAAAATACAAGCCTACACAAAAAACGTAAAAAACGGTTTTCGTATTTTGGTAAAGACTTTTGCATGGAATTGCTCATATATATATATATATATA
>CAIGQZ010032240.1:4831105-4901458 GCA_903798205.1 Danio tinwini | reverse complement strand
ATGTACCATCTCAGGTAGCCTACTATGTTAGATGTGCAATCTTCATGACAAAAATCATAAAAATAAAGCTCTTTTATTTTGGTCTCTTGCCAAGATTAGATCTAAAGCAGATATAAAACGGTAGGGATTAAGCTAAAGGAAGGTTGTATAACTCTAATTTTTACCCACAATCTTACTTTCTCTTACTCAGATTTCAATCAGAGCATCTGACATCATGTACCTCACTCAGGACATGCGTTAGGGCTTCCCCTACTGCAGGGGTGTCCAAACTCGGTCCTGGAGGGCCGGTGTCCTGCAGATTTTAGTTCCAACTGGCCTCAACACACCTGCAAGGATGTTTTTAGAAAGCCTAGTAAGAGCTTAATTGGCTAGCCCAGGTGTGTCTGATTGGGGTTGGAACTAAACTTTGCAGGACACCGGCCCTCCAGGACTAAGTTTGGACACCCCTGCCCTACTGTAATACACCTAAAACAGGGATTGCCGTAAAACTGTAAATGGATGTTTTATGAGATTATTTCATTTTTTTTGTGTTTATTTTGTGTTTAAATTAATAATTTTGCAGGATTGTAAAAAATGTTGACTTTTTGTTGATTTTGCTTTGAATTCAGCAATCGCAAAATCACGAAAAACTAGGGGTCTGTATTTTTGAAGGATAGTAAGTAGTGCAAGTTGTCTGGGTTTATGTAAATTTTTGATTTGTTGACATCACAAACCCAGGAAGAAGGTTGTTGTTGTTGTTGTTCCTCACCAGCTGTTTGCGAAAAGAAAAATTCTCTCTTTGCATTGAACTTTGAGCACCAAGTCTTTGCAGATGTTGTTTATCCTCAGACAACAGCGTTACACAATAACCAAAGTTTAAAAAGTGAAACAATTATCAAGGAGCCCTTTAAACACAAAGTGTTCCACAATATGTAAATGTGTTTGCTACAGAGGTACTGGTCCTGAGCAGATCATATTATTAAGACTGTATTTCACTAATAAGCTAGAGTGCTTATGAGAGGAAGATTACTGCTAGTTTTACACCAAAGAGTTAATGGAGTGCAGGATTGTAACGGCGCTGTGAGAAAGGGGGCAGGAGGGGGGGTGTCAGACCTGCAGGGTTCCTGAGACTCTGCTCTGATCCTACACACATAATTGCAATCTCCAGAAACTGGTACAGCCTGTAGGACAGGCCTTTTGACTGACCTTAGCGAATATTTAACACACCCACACAGATACTCAAGGGCACATGTGAGATCTGGAGACTGAGTTTGATGGTTAACGCAGTTGAATTAACTCGATCTCTTTCTCTCTGTCTTTCTCTCCACAGCTCCTCCCCCCAGCAGATTTAACCGGAGAGTGTCGGGTGAGTTTGTTTGACGTCATTGCACTAATCATGTGGTTTAAAGTGTGTGTGTGAGTGTCAGATAAGTGCTCTGCCTTTCCGTCATTTCCCCTCGTGTTTGTTTTATAGTAATTACGTCGCCAGTCCCTATTCCTTTCAACTGTGTTCCAGTAAAAACCCCCCTTTTATTGAATGCATTCCCTTGATGCTTTTTGATTATGTGCAGGTCCCACATTGTTATGTGGCCATCGAGATTTGCTATACCTGTAAAGGCATGTTTCACACAATGAGAACAATAGTCTTTTTTCATGAAGTTGCGTATTGTCTATTGTCCGATCATGGAGTCTGCCTTGTTTGATTATGTTTTTCTGGAACATGAGTGACGTACAAAGGCTGAAGCCTACATATAAAGTCATTTATATGTCGCATAAGATATACAGTGTTTAGCATAATTGAGTACACCTCATTTTGAAAATATATTTGTATCCATTTTTCAGTATTATATATTTTTAGGCAATATATATTATTTATTTATTATTTTATATATTAATAAAATATATATTTCTCAGTAGACAATATATTTTGGTGCATTTAAACAAAACTGATTTATTAAACAAATATATTTATTAAAATAATATTTTTGTCACCAAACATGTTTAGAAATTGAAATATAATACAATTAAATTTAAGCAAAATATTGCAGAAAAATTACAACCTACAAAACTTTAACTAACTTTTTCTATTTTTTTCTTCTCTTAATTTTTTTCCCTCTTTTTTTTAAATTTGTATTTAGTATTTTTCTATAACAAATTTGGGTGTACTAGTTTTTGGAACGTTATTGTAAGTTATTTTGTTAGATAAGCTCCAGATTTGCCTTTAGTCCTGACTAATCTAATATATATGCACAAATATAATATTGTATAGCTTCCTATTATAAACCTGAATTTAAAAGATAGATTTGTGAGGGCTGTACTTATATATGCTAAGGACTGTATAGCTGACATTTCTGTTAAAAAAATAGCATTTTAAAAAGTTTCAGATACACCACTTTTTAATTTGCATATAGTGTGGATTTCGAAGATCATATGCCCTAAAAATCATATCCAGGGTGTCTGCGGTGTCTTAAAAAGTCTTAAAATCACTGAAACATTGTTTTGTAGGTCTTAAATCACTTTAAACAGTTCTTCATCATCTCAATAAAACTTTAGTTTTTTTAAGTTTAATTTAGCAATTTTTTCAAATTAAATTTCCTAATCAGGGAAATAAAAACAATTACATAGTTCCTCATGATAATAAATTAGCAATGTATTGCTTTACATTATCTTCCATTTTATACAAAACTATTTACTGAAGTATGGTGGAGTGGACTAGGCATGGGCCAGTATAAGATTCTGACGGTATGATAACCTTGGATAAAAATATCACAGTTTGAAGGTATTGTGATTACTGCTCTAAAATATATTCCTTTTAAATGTCTGAGTAAAAAAACTTTAACTTTTTTCCCCTTTGAACACAATTTATTCTATTTGAGAAACATTTAAAAAAAACTTTGGAGCAGTAAACATGTCAGGCTGAATAATTCAAAGGAATCATTGACTTCTACTCTCTTCATTAGTTTAAAAACACAGATTTCTTTACAATTTAATATATTTTCTGCTAGATGCTGTTGTGCTAAAAACAACTACAACAACAACAACAAAAACTTAAATATAAAATGTTATATATATATATATATCATAGTAACAGTATAGCAGAAAATGTTGGTGTTTAAAAAAGTGTTTAAAAATTTTGACTTTTCCAAACTGCGGTATTCCTTGAAAACAGCTATCGGCCCATGCCTAGAGTGGACATAATATTTATAAACAGGAAAGAAACTTCCCTATTAACTAAAAACTATCCCCTCTCTCTCTCCCACTTCGCTTCCTGTTTGAAATACTGTCGTGTCCACTTAATAAAGGCAAAAATACCAAAAAATATATTTCCCTGATATCAAATCATAAATTGAATTTTTTTTTCTCAAATCAGATAGCTATCCGATCAAAGAAAACATCTGAAGTGACCAGGTGTAAACCACTTTATAAAAACAAATAAACTTCTTTACCAGTGTTTTGTAATATCATGCATGTGACTGGTGATGACTGAACGTCTGTAAATAACCAGTAACTTCTTTTGATAGTGTGCGCGGAGGCCTTTAACCCTGATGATGATGAGGAAGATTCTGAGCCTAGAATTGTCCATCCAAAAACAGACGAACAGCGTTGTAGATTACAGGAGGCCTGCAAGGACATTCTGCTGTTCAAGGCTCTCGATCAGGTACACACACACAGACACACACACACACACTCACACTCACACTCACACCCACAAAAACATGCACAGATATGAATGCTGTGAAACTGTAAACAGATTTCACTCAGGTTTAGCACTGCTGTGTGGAAGCCAGTCTGTCACGTTTCTGATCACACTTGCTCTACTAAACCAGCAACTGTCAGTTCATCATGATGGAGGAAATCATTTTACATAATGATTTGCACTTTTTTATTTTTTGCTGATGTCATATAGTTTACACATGCACACACTTTTCATTTCAGAGATAACAAGAACAAGTAATTGAGCTTCCAAAATGGGGCTATTTGCATTCATTTGAGTTTATAATACTTAAGCATTTTGTTGTTGTTTTTTATATTACATATTGGGGCTGCACAATATTGGGAAAATCTAACATTGCGATATTTGGTTTTCCTGCAATATATATTGCTATATGAATACAGTTTCACCACATAATGGTTGAATTGCTCTATTTTCAAAGAAATCATTAATTATGAATGATTGGGGTGATTTTCTAAGGGTGTGAATTATGTATTAAAAATAATAAACAAATTGTGAGCAAAAATAATTACAATAAAGCAACAAAAAAAGTAAAATAAACAGTGCTTTATGGTTTTCCGTAGAGCCAAACAGTATTCAGGTACAGACATTGAATAATGTCATGTAAAATAACACTGTATAGTCTTCATTGTAATCATTCAGTAAAGTAATTCCTCATTAAAGTCTTAAATGTACTTTTTTTGTGCCTAAATGCTTTAAACTTTATTAAACTGTCTTTAAAACACATGCAAATGGGGTAGAAGAACATGGACTAATAGGAAACATACTTGATATTACATTAGCCTTTCAATTCATAGTAATTTATTTTGGAAGTTCTGATATCCAAACAAGTAAATCTGAAAAATACTTGCTTGATATTTTAAAAATCGCTTTGTTACTTCCTGAATCCCCAACAACCCAAGAATGGCTAGATATAGTATATGATATTTAATCTAATTCGCATCCACAAAACAAACATTTTTCAATTTACAACCCATTGCACTCCCCCTCTTAATCCTCTCTTTGAATTAGGAATTTACAGCTGATAAAAACTAAACTAAAGTTGAGTGAATAATTAAAGACCCTCTCTGACCAATATGTATTTATTTATTGATATTATTTATGTTACCATTTTATTGTTACTGTTATTTTCATATATTTTATTATATGAAACTTTTCTCTTTTTGTTGTGTTCGGTTACTTTATAGTTTGTAAAAAAGAAAAATGTTTAGCAATGGGAAATGTACACTCTTAAGTGCAGTCATTGTAGTCTATATATTGCTACTATAAATAAAAAATGTAAAAATAAAAAATAAAAACATGCAAATGATAAACTTTCCTCTGTTATGATTTTACTTTGTAATAACTCAAAATGTCACATATTCTCAACTATGATCACAACTTAACATTGCAGATCCTGCAATGTGACTATTGCGGACACGCACATATTGAGATATCGATGCTGAAACGATATATTGTGCAGCCCTATTCAGGGTTGGAGCAAGCTGAACTGCCGCTCTAGGCAAAGGGCTATCATGTCGCCCCTTAACCCTGCCCCTCAAGGTGGAGGTTTGTCGTGGATGAAAATGAGGACCGGGGGGGGTTGAGGCATGCGTTTGCTGCCTAGGCCGCCTCTATAGACATGCCGGCCCTGGCCCTATTACATATATTAATAATGCTTTTACAATACCAAAATCATTTGTAATATTCATTTCATCAGTCATTTATTCATTTTTTTAAATAACTGACTAAAAACTGTTTATTCTGCACTGTTGTTGTATGTTCATGTACGTGTCTAGTATTGACTGTCCCTGGTGGGTTGTTTTTGTTTTCCCCCTACTTTTCTTTATTCAGCATCTTGCACCACAAGCCTTGTGTTTTAAAGATAGCATATCATGATAAACCAAAAAATGTTGCAATTTGCTTTGTTCTTGCACTTTTACTAGTTGACATGAACCCTGGGAAACATACCTTTTAAAAATGCTGAATTGTGGGATCCATAACACACAATCATGTTTGCTTCTTCAGACTCTCTGTCTCTCTCTGGTACAGGAGCAGTTTTCAGAGGTGCTGGACGCCATGTTTGAGGTTCTTGTACAGCCACAAGACCACGTCATTGATCAAGGAGATGATGGGGATAATTTTTATGTAATCGAGAGGTATGTAGCAAACCATGTCATGGTTGCTGTCATATTAATGTCATCATGTTTTAATATACAAAAGTTATTTGCAAAAAAGACAACCTTGTATTGCTTTTGCAAGCCAAGTAGTTGACAGTATGTTTGCACATGCAGACTGAACACATAATGTGCATGACATCATCATTTTCTTAGCATTGTGTTTCTGTAGTTTACACACAGATGACAACAGTGTTGTTTTGTCATTGGTGTTGTCATGTAAATGAATGGCCAAATCTGTTTTAGTTGCAAACTGTATCATGTAAACATATCTTCACACACACACACACACACACACACACACACACACACACACACACACTCTCTCTCTCTCTCTCTCTCTCTCTCTCTCTCTCTCTCTCTCTCTCTCTCTCTCTCTCTCTCTGACGTGAACAGGAGCAATTCAAAATGGCAACATTTGCATTGTTTTGAATTTATAACAACTGCAGATATGAATTTACCAGTGGTATTATGTTCATGTTATTACAGTAATATAATAGCCTGTGTTCTAATGAAAAGCTTCTCTTAATCACAAGAGCTGCACTTGACATGACAACGTACAGATTGCCATGCAAAATTATATATGGGAATAATCTTTTGTTAACACTGCAGTTCATTGTGCACACTTATTTCTTGTAATATCTGCATTAAAGTGTAAAGAACTGGCTGAATGAAAAGCAGACCTTTAATCCATTATTTAAAATAAACAAAGCAAAAGTAAGTTACAGCCATTTGTCAACATCTGCTGCATAAACAACAAAACATCAGTGTAAATGTCCCAGGCCTGGTCCTCGCTCCTCCCTTTATCCCTCTGGAGCTCTTCTATGGTGTGTGTGTGTGTGCGCGCACAGGTGTCGCTCATTAACATTCACTCCCTTGCCTATCGGTCCCATTCCACTTGCCACTGACAATAATTAATTATCTTCATCAATGATTCCATTCATTTTATTCATTAACCAAAGCAGAGTAACATTTCTATTGAATGTCAGTGGTCATAACATCAGATTGGAGTGTAGTGACAATATAAACTCCACCACAGTCCTGTCTGAATGTGTGTTTTTGTGTATTTGCAGGGGTGTTTATGACATAGTGGTAAAGAAGGATGGCGTGGGCTGTTGTGTGGGTCAGTATAATAACAAGGGCAGTTTTGGAGAGCTGGCCCTCATGTACAACACTCCACGTGCTGCAACCATCATTGCTAAAGATGAGGGAGCCCTCTGGGGACTGGTGAGTGTGTGAAAGGGCAGGACTGCCAGCAAACCCTGCTGAGAAAATGCTCTGTAACAGCACCACCTTGTGGACATGAAGTGCTGGATAACTTCATGTCACTTAAGCTTTACAAAAAATAGGTGTGACTGAAGCATAAATGTAGATATTAAGTCAATGGTGTGTCTGTTTCAGGATCGGGCAACCTTCCGTAGACTCATAGTGAAGAATAATGCGAAAAAAAGAAGGATGTACGAATGCTTTATTGAGTCTATCCCACTGCTCAAATCACTAGAGGTGAGGAAAGTCTGTGTTTTGTTGCCGAGCAAGTTTTTAGTGCTCCTGTTAAAGGATATCAGTGCTAAAGTTAAAGCTTAAGGTGAAAGAGAAATGCTGCGTTCTTTTATATGCTGATGTTGTATTTCTGTCTTGTAGCTGTCTGAGAGGATGAAGATTGTTGACGTGCTGGGAGTAAAAACTTTTCAGGATGGAGAAAGGATCATCATGCAGGTGAGCTCAGAAAAAGTGGGATTAAAGACCAGTTTGTTAAATGAGAAGCTTTTAAGACACTTTTGGGTTGCCAGGTGTTAGCGAAATATGTTCATAGTTAATTTGATAACCTCCATCCATCCGTTGTCTTAAATAATAACTCCAATTAACTCTATACAAAACAGTCATAAAAGATTTTAGCATGCAACTGGAAGTTCATACTTTATGCAAAGCACAGTCCTGATGCATTTAAAGTCTTTGCACACTGAGTCTGAAATTGTTGTATGCATGTTATTTGTGTTTGTTATCCTAAAAATGTTTAGCACACGGAAACCTTGCATACTGAGTTCAATGCATGTTAATTACTCTCTAAACCCAAAAATTGCAAAACAATACAAAACAAAGTCGTCACATCTTCAGTGATGTTTTTGTTCTCCTCTCTTTTGTTTAAAAAAAAAAGAAAGAATTGATCCGATTCTGAACAGAGACTGGCAATGCGCCAAAAGTAGGGACACAAACACACCAAACAGGCCCGTAGCCAGCCTGGTGAAAGGGGTGGTTCTTTTTTCTCAAAAAGTGGACCTTTTTGCAGTTATACGCCTCAGTTTCTATTTAACTATGAGATTTAAATACTGCATTTAGTGACATTTTAGGCAGTACTTTTTTTGCTGGATTAGCTAGTCAGATGTCATCATAACCACACTTTTTGATGTACTAAAAATATTTCCTAAAAATTTGCAACAAAGAAAAATTAAAACAAGACAAATTTTTAAAATACTAATTTATTACATATATCATTAGGAAAAATAGGAATCTGTTAAAGTTTTAAAGTAAAAAAATTGTAGCCTACAATAGAAGGAATAAGGTCCAAGATTTACAATAAAAGTTACCAGTAAAATGTTTTTTCTGTTTAAAACAATACAGTAGTGAAAGAAGACTTCTCTTACATCAGATTATAGTCCCACCAAAGCAACAGCCGACAGAGGAATCTGTTTGGTCTTAAAGCTTATTTCGATGGATTATTTTCACTAATTATGATGGCATAGCAGTCAAAGTAGGACAAATGAGCTCATGTATGGGACAAATTCTGGACCTTTATCAGTGAGGGTTGGGTCTTCCGAACCCCCCTGGCTACAGGCCTGAAAAGTTAGAACACATGTTTTATGCTTATAGTAAACATGTTTTTAATAGAATTTTGGCTGTAAAAGCGCACCTACAGGTGTTTCAGGTGCAGGTCAGATTTTCTCCAGGTCATAATTTATTTTCTTTATATTAATTTTGTCTAAAAAATGATTAGACCTGTCCAGTTTCATCTGGAATGCATCCCAGATCACCTTCTGAAGTGGTTTGAGCGATCGGATTTATATCTGATCAGAATAAAATGAATGAAGTGACCAAACAGCCTCATAAACACAGACGTGATGGCATTTGCCCCTTTTGCTGTGAAGTGACATCTGACGGCTGAGAACCCCACTTGGCATTAAAGTCAATAATTGTACAGAACGTCCCGGCTAATTCGGCCAGTTAGCCTAGAACCTCATGGATAGGGACAAATTTTTATCTGTTGGGAAGTAAGTAACTTCTTGAGCATATGTTCAATATTTTGTGATAATGACGCCACTGCCTGCCTTTTCTGCCTCTCTTGCTCTTTTCGACCCATAGTGTTACTCATTATGGATGTCGCATAACTCGCATCAAAAATTAAAATGTTACCACTCAGTGGGTTATGTCACGTGACTCGCTTCACATTATTGTAGCTGTGAGGCTCGATGGGATTTTAATTACTGGCCATAGTTATTTAAAATGACACTTTATTACAATATATATTAAATATTAATATATTATATTAATTATATAATAAATATATTATATAATATTAAATTACATAAATTAATTAAAAGGACAAATTCTCACAAATTCGTTCGAACCACTTTGTGGTTTTCATAAAGTCCTCTGTTGCCAGATGATATGGATTAACTTAGCTTTCAATTGTACGATGGCTCTGAATTGTCACAACACTTGCTACAGATGTGAACCCCCCTCCCCCCAGAAAAAAATGCAGACTTGATGCAATGGTTTAGTTTGTTTTTTTGTTATGGATGAAGGCAGTGTAAACATGATTGACACAACCTAACTAAGGTTGTGTTTTTTTTTTTTAAATAGACTTGACTCTATACCAGGGATGAGCAAACTTGATCCTGGTTGGCCGGTGTCCCTGCAGACTTTTGCTCCAACCCTTATCAAACACACCTGCCTGCAGCTTTCTAGTGATCTTGAAGACACTGATTAGTGTGTTCGGGTGTGTTTGACTAGTGTTGGAGCAAAAGTATGCAGGGACACCGGCCCTCCAGGATCAAGTTTGCCCATCCCTGCTCTATACCTACAGAAAAGATTGAGTTTTGTTTGAGATGGTGGGTGGTTCCAATGAGATCTTGATATCTGTTCAGCTCTCACACACTTGAGCAACCACAGTCTGTCTGAAAGAACCAACACACACACAGTGTGAGAGAGCACAGGTGTAATTATAGCACTATAATAACAGAGTTCAACTGAAGATCAGTGCTCTGACTGATGCTATTGTATCATTAATCATTATCATTATGGGCTGCTCTATTACCAGGGTGATAAGGCTGATTGCTTCTACATTGTGGAGTCTGGAGAAGTGAAGATTATGATGAAGAGTAAAGTGAGTTCTTGTATTCTTTCTCTCATCCCCTCTTTCATTCTAGTATATCTTTTAAGCTTCTTTAATGTGCTTTTTTTGTGTTTTTCCAATGTTAAAATTATTTTCCTCACCATAAAACACAGACATGCTCATTGAAGGATAGGATGCTCGTATTTTGGAGGGAATTCTAACTTTTTTCCAGATGTTTAATTAAAGTGCTCTCTTGTCCTTTTTCACATATTGTCTTTTATGCAGTGTGTAATATAGCTGTTACTGTTCAGCAAAAATCAGCAAAGTTGATTTCAAAATCAGCAAAGTTTTCAAAGGTCCAACTGCACAACATAGTTGTGTGTATATATAATAGTCTAAATAGTCTTCCAAAAAGGACACAAGCTTTCAGTAATTCTAGTTTTTAAGCAATTTTTTAGTTGCAAACAGTTTTCTACGAGGAAAAAAGGTGACTATGCAACATGAATATATTTATATAGATTTTTATTTTTATTTTGGATGGATATCAAACTACTCTTACAGATTAAATTACATTAGAATTAAGGGCATTTTAAAAGCACAATATGTAAACAAAAAGTCATTAGAATATCGAAAAACACTGGAACGGTGTTATTTATTTTACTGACTTGCGTACTTGCATTATCCAAACTGTTTAGAAGAATGTTCAAATCCAGAGAAATAGCCTTTTTAAAGGCTGATTTATACTTTTGCGTCAAATGCACACGTATGGTCTGGTGAGGCCTTTGCGCTGTCACATAGCCCTCGCCGTGGCTGACAGCCTATGCTGAAGCGCACCTCTCAAAGCTACATGTCGCTTGATAGTGCTGACAAGCGTGAGCGGTGTTGAAAGCCGCAAGCCTGATGGAGCAAATTTTTTAAATTTGTTATTAATTTTTAACAAGTGTTGAGTCCCGTGAAGGAGCTCCAGATGGAAACGTTTGTTTTGTTTTTACCTTATGCCTCATTCACACTAGCAGTGACTTTGTAGCTGCCTGTCGCTCTGGGTGGTGACCTGCTTCAAACACTGGTTTGTGTAGGTATATACAGCACAAATACAACGGACCTCTGAGCGAGCTGAGCTCTATTGGTGCTCCTATTGGCTGTCACTCAAGAAAGTCACGCTTCATTTGCATAAAGTTGAAGGATTATCAACTTTGTCACATCGCTTGACACGCCCACCTGGTCGCCAACAGTCGCTGTTGCTTGCGTAGATGGAGGTTGCCAGAAGTCGCTTACTCTTCATTGAAATGAACGGTTGCTTATCGCTTTGCCACTGCGAGTCACTCGTAGTGTGAATGAGGCTTTATGATTTATAGTTGTTGCACGCCTGCCGGTTCCTACCTCTGAATGAGCGAGTTTTAGCTACTTTTAGCATTCAGGATAAACAAAACAGCCACGAAGCAACTTGACACAGAGGAACATAACCTACTGCCAGCTAGCGTTTCGGAAATGTTATAGCAGAACAACACAAACAGCAGGCACCGTGAGTCACACCGATCACTCGACACAGAAGTATAAACCAGCCTTTAACTAGTGACATGGACTATGTGACACCATACACCCTCGATTTATAGTTTAAAAACATGGAAACACCAAAGATGCATTAATGTTTTCCATTTTATTAAACCTTACAGGAGCAGCATTATAACTGGAGCCTAAAATGTATTTAGCAAGATAATACTGCAACGCTTTTACTACACGTAACCAAAACCAGAAGAACCAGAAGCAGATGACTGTAACATAATAAAAGCTCCGCTGCTTTAATGCCACATCACGATCATCTCTCATCAGCACTTTTTTCAGCGGTCTCATTTTACTTTAATGCCTTTCAGCCTTACTGATACGACCATCATAATATGTGTTGAATACTTAAGCTCATTTATGAACATGATTTCTGCAGGAGTGCCATAGGATGTAAAGTCAGACCACAACTCCCATGATTCCACACTCAGTAACGGCATTCGCAAAATATGCCCTTCTTTGTTGTGATTATGTGAAAATTACACACTGTATTTAAAGTCTGCATGAACCCGAAGCTGCAACCTTTTTTTCATATTGTGACGCAGTTCCTAGAGAAACAGAATATTAACTAAGAAAGCAGTGGGCGTGGCTTGTTTTTTCAAGCTCAAGCTGATTGGATATAGTAAAGTAAACATTTCATTCATAAAGATCTGGAAATTGGTTTGGGTTATTAACAGACACCTCCTCCTCACAATTTCTGTTTGTTGTCAAAACTGACAAAGCATGGTTAAGTATGTTAGCCATGTCCAATACCTCAAAATAACGTAATCTGAGAATATATTATAAATATATATTTTTATTAATGACATGCACAGATAAATTGTTCACCACAATGGTAATGTGAGCTAACAAAATCATATGATTGGTTTTGATTTCATGTGGACGTTTATCTATTTGACCAACTGATTACTTATCAGTTCTGCTTGGAGAGGGTAGCTAGACACTTATTTTAATAGTCCTGCATAATCATGTCTTCATCAGAGTCATTTTTTACTGTGATTTCCTATGCCTCTCAGACGAAAGCAGACCGACAGGACAATGCCGAGGTTGAGATCGCTCGCTGCAGTCGAGGGCAGTATTTTGGAGAACTTGCTCTCGTCACTAATAAACCACGTGCTGCCTCAGCCTATGCTATAGGGGACGTCAAATGCTTGGGTGAGGATCCCACTTCATTTATGCACCGAAATGAAATAAAAGCAGTCTCAATTACTCACTAATGCTGTTGTGTTCCAGTGATTGACATACAAGCCTTCGAGCGCTTGCTGGGGCCCTGCAAGGAGATCATGAAGAGGAACATCGCCCACTACGAGGAGCAGCTGGTGGCTCTGTTTGGATCCAGCGTGGACCTGAGGGACTGAGACAGACTGGCCGTGCCTTACACACACACACACACATACAGAGTATACCACACAACACAACACATAGGTTACACACTCCGAAAACATTTTGTAGGTACACATTCCTTTTTATGTGCACTCTTACTTCAGCCAACATGCTCACACTTTCAAATCATGCAACACACACTCTCTCACACACACACACACACACACACGCCTGTTGTCATTGCGTCAGCTGCTCAGTACGAAATAGAAGCATTACCAGCTCAACCGCTGTGACCCTGAACCAACCACAGCCTGGAGAGGACACACACACACACACACACACACACTCACTTACACCAAATATCCCCAGCCAAGGACCCATCCTTTCTCATGGTCACTTGCAGTCACAACAAAGAAACGAGAAAAAGATATAAAAGAATCTATGTTTAAACAAGAAAAAAAAGTTGATATCTTTCAATAAAAAAAAGCAAAAAAGTGCAAAAATTTCACGTTTTAGAGCATTTTATGAGAATGCGAGAGCTTTGATAAACTTTAAATATGACCTGTTTCCTTCCCTGCTGTTGGTGCATAAAAGTTTTTTGCCGGTGGTATGCACAGTGACCGATTTTTCTCACTTAAACTCCACATTGTATTAATTAATGTATTACTATTATTATGATTATATATTATTATTTTGTGGAAAGTTGACTCGCTGTTACACCGCCCCCTAATTGGAGGATGCGAGGCAGAATCTAGTGCGGATTTTTTTTTCTTCTTCCCCTTAGTCTTTCTGAATGAGTCGTCCTGAAAAATAAATAAAGCAGACATTTTGGTAACCTGCTGGGACTCTTATGTTGCGAATGCGTGTGGGTGTGTGTGTTGGAAGGTGCGGTCTGTAATTACAGGAACAGTGCCATTTAAATGTCAGGAATCAGTTTTGTGTTCGTTCTCTTTTCATTGGAGACACCATACAAGTGTTTTTAAAATGGAGTGTTATTTTTCCTTTAGGGCGGTAGTTGGCTGTTGTTAGTTGGTTAACCACCGAGGGTTGGCTAGTTTCAGCATTTACAGATTGTACTTTTAATAAACTTTGGATAAATCAGGGTGTCTGCTTTTATTTGGGTATTTTTTTTTACTTTTGGTTTGGCACAGGTTGTAGGGCATAGGTCTCAAACTGGATACCTGGAGGGCCGCAGCTCTGCCCAGTTTTGCTCCAATCCTAATCAAACACAGCTGGTCTAGTAGTAGTTTCTAGTAGTCTTGAACACCTTGATTAGTTGGATCAGCTGTGTTTGATTAGGGTTGGAGCAAAACTCTGCAGAGCTGTGGCCTTAACAGAGTTTAAGGCCTATGGTGTAGTAGGGCGTAGGACTCGAACTGAAATACTGGAGGGCTGTAGCTCTGTACAGTTTTGCTCCAACTCTATTCAAACACAGCTAATGCAACTAGGTGTTCAAGACTACTAGAGACTAAGCAGGTGTGAGTTGGAGGTGGTTGGAGATAAACTGTGCAAAGCTGCAGCCCTCCAGGAATTGAGTTTGAGACCACTGGTGTAGGGCAGGGGTGTACAAAACTCTCCAGGACACCAGCCCTCCAGGAGTCTACACAGTTTTGGTGTAGGGTATTGTATTAAACATAATTCATTGATATTAATTCATTGATAGTTCAGCCAGTTGACTCTGATTTTATTCCAAACCCCCTAGATCTTCATTTGTTTTCAGAATACATATTTATTAGTGCACTTAATTTACTGACACTAAGGAGAAGAAATTGTTGAATAAAGTCATTTTTTTTGTTTTATGTGCGCACAAAGGTTTTCTCGTAGCTTGATAATATTCTGATTGAACGGCTAAAGGCAGCATGTGGTCCATTTTGAGGATGTTTTTTATGCCTTTCTGGACTTTGAGTGATCGTGAACCTTGCTGTATATGGAGGATCAGCTCTTTGATTTAATCTAAAATAGCTTAATTTGTGTTCTGAAGATGAATGAAGGTCTCGGGAATTGAAATGACATGAGGTTGAGTATTTATTAACTATTGGGTGAACTAAAACTTGGATTGTATTTGAATTCTATCTGTATTTTCTATTCATGAATTTAAGTCTATTGAAAATGACTGACTAAATTGGCCCTGTGCCAAGTGTTTGAGCTATTTCAGTGCATCCACTTTTCAAGCAAAATAAGTGTTTACTGTGGGGATTATAAAAACAGATTTGTTAAGGGTTCATAAGAAGTGAAACAAATCAACCAGCGATGGGGTGAGTCAAAGGATTACGAACTTCAATTTGAAGCAAATAAATATCTGAAAATCAGACAAAGGTGCAAGACTGCGTTGTTGCTTCAATTAGGGGAAGTAATGGTGATAAAAACACAACAGTTCTGTCTTTAAATGTTTTTCATTTATTGTCAAAAATTTTTTTGTCTTTGGAAAAAATGAATGGAGCTTTACTTCTGGAGCCCAGCTCTTAGGCTTTGTTAGAAGCAAAACAGACTCAAATATTTTTCGGAAATTCTTGTAAACATCTGTGAAGAGCCACCCTTTGGGCAATATTGACCCACACTGAGAAGTTTTGATTAAATTAAACAAATCAAATTCCTTAACGTAAATATTCATTTATTACAATGTACTTATTGTGTAAACACATGATTTTACTTAGTTTTACATTGATTAAATACCTGCATGTAATCACATCTGTAATTAATTTCTGAAATTTCACTGTTCACCATTCCTTACACCTTAACAAACACTCAAAAAATGTTTTCTTTCAAATGAGTTGAAACAACAGAATTCTTAATTTTTTTGGACAATTTAATTGTTTCATGGTCAATCAACTTAAATTAGTAAAAACGATTAAGTTAATTTGTGCTGGGACAAAATAAAGGAGTTGTGTGAAACCCTGCATTTTTTACAGTGCACACTTAAACTTTTACCCATATCACCAAACCTGTTGCTAACTCTACCCGTATCCCACCTCAAGAGCCAAGAACATACATTATGAACACAGTAAGTACTTTTTCTTTTTTGATGCAAGTAGATAATAGTTAAGGCCACCTAATATAAAGTGGGACCAAAAAAAAGTACCTTAATTGATTGTTTGCTCTGCCCTGCCATTATCTCAGAGTAAAACACTAAATTGTGTTACATTTTTTACTTTAATTTTTCTGAAGGGTTTTATTGAGCCACAGAGCCAGTACTGAGTTGTCATCCCACAGGGAGTAAACTAATTGTTTGCATTTTGCTGTGCCACTGTGTTAGATTTAATATAGGCTTATACAAGAAGCAAATGCTTAAAGTCGAGGTCTGACTGTTCAATTTCAAATATCAAAACACACGTATAGATTATTGTAACTACGTAAATGTTATAAAGAATATATTTATACTGTGTACAATGTACTTAGATCGTGTGAAACTCTCGGGATATCCAGTAGATGGCAGTAAGTGGACTGAGGCGCTCTCTGATCTACTCCACCAGAAGAAGAGGGGGATTCAAAACAGCTGCTGCTGTGCCAGCGATAAAGTTTCCAGCATGTAGGTATCACACACATTTAAACTTAACCCAAAATACACTGCATGTGGCAACAGCCGAACAAGAGTCAGGCGTTTTTTGTGTTTGTTGATTTATATCTTCGCATTGGACTTATGTAGTCGAATGTCGCGTTCGTGTGTGCTGAGACATGCAGTTCATAATGTTTTAAAAAGACTGCCTTTTAGAAAGTTGTTATAAACATAATACGACAGATTATAATGTCTTGTCATATCTAAAAGTGTGGAATCAAACTCTCTTTAGCTCCTGCTTAACCTTAAGTGAATTAATCGCGGCTTATTATAGTAAACTGTAACGTTAGTAAACATGTTTTGTCGACACATCGATTACCATATATATCATTATACCATATAACCATAAATTTACTTAGACATACGATAGATAAACTACAGTTATAGTAGTAAAACCATGGTTTACTTGTGGTTAACTTTGGTGTAAATTCAACATGGTTTTTGATGGTGTTTTATTGTAAGGGGATTGTCACTTAGCCATTGGAGAATTATGTTTGTGATTTACTTCAGAAAATGTTTTCTTTGTCCTGCAGTCTAAATGAAACAAACCTAATGCAACACAAGCTTCAAATTAAATCCCCAAGTTTTAAAAAGTTTGACGATTTTACTATTATAATTATTATTATTTATATTAGGGCCTGCAAACGTTGATAGCACAGAGCCTACACACTTCCTATCAGCATTTCACACTTGTCTCAGTAAAGTCAAAAAGCTGTTAAAAGCCATTTCCTTCCCCTACTGATCTAGAATCTGTCTTCTCCACACCAAAATAGCAGCAATTAATACAAGATAACTGGCTAAACTGATCGCAGACCAGTGCTACCCGGTACAGAGAAAGAGAGCATATGCATGTCTTGCGTTTCCTTATTTTAACCCTCAGTTGCATGAGTTTTGAAACATTAACTGGCCGTTTTGTCTCTAAGCTCTGCAGGTGAGATCAATTATTTTGATATATTGTTTATTGTGATTTTGTCAGATTTGCTTTTTTTTTTTTTGTTTTTCTTTGTTTTTAATTGAATGGGAAAATATTAATTGCTATATGTCGGCACACTGTCTCTGTTTACTTTTTTTTAAAGTCTAATGCTAGTTCTGTTTTACTTTGCCATCAAAAATATGATTTTTTCAAAAAAGAAACTTCCGTCACCTAGTTAATTTTGTGTCATACCAAGCCTGCCACTTTATCACGTGGAACATAAAAGATGCTTTAAAGAATGGTCTAAAGTAGTTTTTGTTTTCTTTAGTTTTTTATTTTCTGCTTTAGTCCATACAGTGAAAACCAGCGGGCTCTAACATTATTTCAAATATCTTCTACATTCCATAAAAGAAAGAAAGAAAATCACACAGGTTGAGTTCAAATATTTAATGACAGAATCTTCTTTTTTAGGTGAACTTTTATGTACATGTTTTAATGTTTAATGAATGAAAAGTTATTCAAATGTCAAGACGGTTTGTACTGAATTTAGTGAGTTTTGTGTAATCTGACCTGTGAAATGACACGGCCCAGAGACAAACGGAAAGCGTGTCTAAACTAAACATGAACGTGAAATCTATATATTTTTGTATATATATATAAGTTTAGATGTCTGTCTTTAGTCAAACGGTTTACATTAGCATGACGTCCTTGTGGTGTAACACAGGAATCACACATCCAGCCCACAGCTTCCTGATTTTCTTTTTTTTTACTTGTGCAGATATATTTTTAATATATGCTATATATGAGAAACTCCTATTGATTGTGTTTGTTGCTTGAGTGCTGTGAATTAAAATGTGCATCTGGCCTATTTATTAAGCTACTGGCTGTGAAAGTGACTTTGGACATGATGGTGACAGCTGTTGCTGCTAGTTAGAGAAATAACTGCATTTGTTTGTGAAATCAAGAGGATTGTCCCACTTTGTTGAGCACACTGCATGTCTCTTAACAGAAAAGTGTTCATGTTCTGTGTAAAATAACATTACAACAAAACATCTGTCATTTACTCGCATAATTGTGCTTTCAAAAACAGTTTTTAAAAGAAGATATTTTATTCTGTGTATTTAGTTTTAAATATTGTAAGTCATTGGGGTCCAAATTGGCAAGATTTGACTTTTTCTGTTCTTGTCTAAATTAAAATTTTGTTATTTATACATCAAGCCAAACCCAAAAACTTTGGCACATAAATGAAACTTATTGACGTTTACCAAACTTAATAACATTTTAATACTTACTACATGTATATACAGAAAAAATGGGTGTAAATAATGAACAATCCCTAACAGTTAACTGTGATTACGCTGCACGTGGATATTTTTAATCTTGCCCTTAATAAACATTCCAATAGGGTGTTTGTGCAGATCTGTTTTTGGTTTTCCAATGAACGTTTTTTCAAAATGTGAAGAACATTTTAAAGAAACTTTTTTTTTCTACTGTACAAAACCATATAGTCAATGGTAAGGTTCAATGGATGGTAAAGGAATAGTTTATACAAAACTGATTTCTGTCATCATCCGTCAAAAATTCCGTCATCATTTACTCACTCTTTACTTGTTCCAAACCTGACTTTCTTTAATCTGTCAAACAATAGAATAGAAGATATTTTGAAGAAAGCTGGAAACCTGTAACCATTAACTTTCAAAGCTTTTGTTTTTTATCACTGTGGAAGTCAGGTTTTTAGCTTTCTTTAAAATGTCTTTAGTGTACAGCAGAATAAAGCCACCCATAAACATTTGTAACCACTTGAGGGTGAGTAAACAGTAAGTCATTTTTTTATTTATATTTATACAGGGACAATGTACAACATGACATGTTGTGCCAGTTAGCTATAAAGCTAACTTACATCTGTAGTCCCTGATTTTTGGTTAAACCATCTCTTTAAATTTTCCTTATGAAACCATCAATGCGCATAAGAGCCTTTATTATTTTTTTTAAAAGAGCTGTTCAATCAGACACTGTTCAGAACAGAAGTGGCCCTCCTGTGTTGACCCCATGCCCTTGGCGTGTGTGCAGGTGTGATGGTGACGTCAGCTGCGCAGTCGTTCAAATTGAGCCTCTTCATGAGCGCTGGGATTTAGAGGAGGTGTGCGCCCAATTGCTTAATAACCAATGGCAGCGCAGCATCTTGGCACGAATTCACTCACTCCGTCAGTCCAGCCACAACTATCCCGTGTGTCTCCTGCTACTGCAGGGGGAGAGGCAGACTCAACATGAGAAGCTCATCGGTCATGCCCGCCTGTCTCGCGTTCTGGGCAGCCGAAGTCTGATTGTGGAGTCGGTCGTGGTTTGTAAGTCATTGCAAGGGAAGGGTTATGGCCGAATTCTTATGGAAGGTGTTGAACGCTATGCCAAAGGAAGGGGCTGTACCCGATTGTGCCTAACTACTCACGATAAGCAACACTTCTACGCCCATCTGGGGTTTGTGCTTTCCAAACCTGTCCAAAGTGTGGGGACTCTGGCCTCCTTCATGCCCATGGAGATTCTACACAAGTTCTGTAGGACTGCCGAGAATGAGGAGGAAGAGAGGAAGTCAACACCTTGTGTTTTACCTCCTGCTGCTCCTCCTCAAGTTTCTTCTTCTTCTCCTCCTCAAATTTCTTCTCCTCCTCCTCCACCACAACCTCCAATTTCTTGTCCTCCTCCTCCACCACCACCACCTCCTCCTCCATCATCCTGTGCTGCAGTTTGTCAGACTCTGGAGCAAACACCGTACACAGACAACAGTGGACTGCCTATCTTCTGGATGCACAAGGACATCTGAGACTCGGGATACACTCCTTCAGTCTGTAACTGATTCAGAGATGCACCGTATTGACTTGAAGTACTGTAACAATCTGAATGTGCCTTAAATAAATTTTACTTAAATATTGTATAGCACCTCTAAAAGAAATGTCACTGCTTTCAAAGGGTGTTATTAAAATAAAAACGTACTGTAACTTCAAGTGATGTGCTTGTCATTTAATGGGATCAAATTTGAGGTTGGACAGTTTAAAGATGGGTGGTAAAAGTGTTATGAAATACTTTCATTTATTTTGAGACAAGTCAAGTATGCTTGGAACAACATTTCTATGGAATATAAATTTTTGTATTGAACTGCTCATCATTTCTAATTGGTTTTAATCCCTCAATTAGTAGCCCTGCAATGCCATAATTTATTAATGATCCACTACAGGATTTTGGGGGCAACCATTAATAGAACATCGTTATTACTGAAAATGAAGTACAAACTTTAAGAAATTATGATACATGCAGTGTGAACCACAACTGGAGTTTTTATTTTACATATTGCAATGTTATTAACTGGGTTGGTGATAGAGATGCCATAAAAGCTGCAACATCCCCGGTTTATGTAGATTTTTTGACTTTTTGTCTAATATGTTACTAAATATGAATTAGTCTAATATGTGTGTGTATTTCATAGGCATGCTTTTGGGATCCAATGTTCCCCATCCCTTCCTCACCTTAGCCCTATCGATTATGTTGTCTCCAAGCAACCCTGTTCTGAATATGGTTGAGGGGGTGGAGTCTGTCGTTGGGAGGCATGACTTTCAAGTGATCTGGAATGTACCAACAGCTCGATGTCAGCGTCGATATGGAGTCCCCCTGCCACTTCAACAGTACAACATCATTCATAATTCACACCAAAGGTTTCAGGGTCAAAATATGAGCATATTTTATCAGCGCCGCCTGGGCCTCTACCCCTACATCAGCCATGAAGGGGTAAAAGTCAATGGTGGCTTACCTCAAGAAGGATATCTAAAGGCTCATCTATTATTAGCAGAAGCGGAGATCAGGGAAAATCTGAGGTCGAGCTTCAGTGGATTAGCAGTGCTAGATTGGGAGGCATGGGAACCTGTATGGAAGTGGAACTTCGGGACCAGAATTGTATATCGGAAACTTTCTAAAAAGCTGGTCAGGTGGGAACATCCAGATATGTCTGAGGAGGAAGTGAAATCCAAAGCAAAAGCGGACTTTGAGTTAGCAGCAAGACAGTTTATGGAAGAGACTCTGCATCTTGGGCTTCGTCTCTGTCCAGAGGGATTATGGGGGTTTTATGGTTTTCCCAGTTGCTATAACAACAATGGCCAAGGACAGAGTGGGTACACAGGGAAGTGCCACAATGGCACCGAGATTTTGAATGATAGACTAGACTTTCTATGGCAACAATCTACCGCCCTGTATCCAAGCATTTATTTATGGCGTAAACTGTCTGGACACACAGACGCTCAGCTAATGGTGAGACACCGTATACTTGAAGCCCTCAGAGTGGCTTCCCAGCATTCACCTGGCAGTGAACCACTTCCTGTATTTCCCTACGCCCGAGTGGCATTTATACACTCATTGATGTTTCTGAATCAGGTACCTAGACAAAAACCCCTTTATCAGTTTCAGCGCCTTTAGGGCAGTCGTCTCAAACTCAATTCCTGGAGGGCCACAGCTCTCCATAGTTTAGCTCCAACCATCTTCAACTCACACCTTAATAGTCTCTAGTAGTCTTGAACACCTTGATTAGTTAGACCAGCTGTGGAGCTAAACTGTGCAGAGCTGCGGCCCTCCAGGAATCAAGTTTGAGACCTATGCTTCAGGGCTTCTCATTGGACTAATGTTTCCATAGTTCCTGGAACTATTGGTAGAAGTACCTGCTTTTTTGCCATGTTCACATCACATGAACTAAGTAATATTTAATTATAGAAACAGCTTAGACAGTTACTTCTACTTCAGACTAGGGTGTAACCCAGTACTATTAGTAATGTACCGTAAGCATACAGTGTTTTTAAACACCACACTTGATGTTCCTGATGGCTGGCATGAATCACTTTAGAGTCATTATGAGGGTGTGAATGCAACCAGGAAAATTGTTTAAGATAAAAATTTTGTTTATAGGGACCCTATTTTGATATTGTCGAAAGTACCTACTTTTTGTAGAAGCCAGGAACCATTTTAGTTATAAAAAAGCATCTTGAGAGAACTAAATTAGCTCCTACTTCATAGAAGAGTCTAAGTAAGAACAATAGAAACTGCCATTGATGTAAATGTACAGTGACTGGGAGAATGGATGCCCTATAAAACACTGGCACAGTATTTTAAAGTGTTACAAGACATACATGTACAGACAGCTAATGTTAGCTCCATTTACTTTGTCAGTGATGTTGTGTTCCTTTTTTTAGCTTGCAAATGCCCTTATAGGAACTAGTCAACAGGGTGGGCACCCAAAAACGAAATATTTCCTTAGGGGTTACATATGCAGGTCCAGTAGAAACAATCAATTGATGTAAGCCAATCAACAGTGATATCATTCCAGCTTTTAGCTCAATAAGAACAGTAACGTGAGAATAGAGAACATGGACGTTCATTTACCGGTTGGTTTGCATGTTTATGTAAACTGTCTTTTCATGGAACAATGAATTGTATGACATTAATTAGTGTACTTACTTTACTAACGCAAAAGTTTCTAGTGTGCTGAGTTTCTCACACTTCCAGTGCTGTGAACATGTATGTACTTTTACAAGTAGTTATAGGAACTATGAAAGATTTCCTCTGACATTAACGCCCTTTTGTAAAGGTCAGAATTTGATGTTCTCTGTTTGCTGAGCTCCAGTCTTATCATGCATTAGTGGGCTCTTCACCTCTGCCCAGAATAGACTTTTAAAGAGGAAGGGGTTTAGTTCTGAGTTCACACTTAGTACAGTCATAAGGTAAATCACCTCATCCTCAAGTATTTCAGTCTTCTTTAGTCAATTCACACACTTGAATTAGGGACTAATGAAGATTGAAAAGCTGGAAGATGAGGTGATTTAAGTAAGGTGATAGAGTCAATTAAAATTAATCTTTAAAAACATTTTATTAACACTGTTAAAGTGCTATTTTAAAATCTTTTCACATGTCTGTTCGCTGTAAAGTCTTGTCTGTCTTTTAATAGTACTTCAACTTATTTAGTCTGCTAACTTTCAGTTAATTAAATATTTGGCAAGTTTTAGATAACATTAGCATAACTTCTGACTTTAAAAACAACAGTATTGTGTGAAATTGTGCATCTTTTCAGACAGATTTGGAGCACACACTTGGTGAGAGCGCAGCTTTAGGTGCCGCAGGAGTTGTGTTATGGGGTGACCTGAGTTTTGCAAAATCCAAGGTGAGTCTGAATGCTGTGTACTCCCCTTTTTGTAATAACCTAATGGTTTCATTACTGTTCTATGGGTCCAAACCTTGACAGTATACAAACTGAAGATCTAGGCCCAATCCCAATTCTAACCCTTAGTCTTTCCTGTTGTCCTAATTCTCTTTAGCTTGAAGGCGTAGGGCTAAGGGGAAGAGCTAGATAGATACCCCTTTCAGGACCACACTCGAAACCAAGGGGGAAGAAAATTTCCCAGAATACACCATCTACAACAGCAGCAGCTGCACACGAAAGTAAAGACATGCACAAATTAGTATTTTTTGTCATTATTACGAAGTTTTACAACAAGCAAGCATATGTTTTAATATATTCATAACCGCGTTCGTGTTTTACTGTCATGCTTTAAAAAAAAAAAAAACGTTTTTATTTTTAAAAGCGCGTAAAATTTTGCTATCTAAAATACATAATAATAACTCCTGTATAGCAGTCCCACAACATACTGACACTTGAATACCTGTCAGAAAAGTCTAGTGGCTGGGAATGAGCTTTTTACAGTGTCTGGTATGTTAATGTTGTATTTGTGTTTACATAAATAAGGCCACGGTGTAAATACACAGTACAGTTACAATCTTATTGCCACATTAGATTGTTATGATAACATAATATATGCCTTCAGTCATTTCCTGAATATAAATACCAAAAAATAACACAACTGGAATAACTACAGCACTCGTGATTGTCTGATCTCATATGAAGTACGAGCTCGTGATGACATATGATGACGTGTGCAGGTGTTGCAGTGCTGTCCCAATTCTTAAGGGTAAATTTTGAAGCCCTTCCCCTTCACACTCTGTTCGAGGGTCAAGGGGAAGTGGTAGGAGTACAAAAATAGAATTGGGATTGGGCCTTAGACATACCATTTAAACTTGGACCTTGCACACTTGGCTCATTAACTCATTGCTGTTATGATATAATTCCTCTATTTTCCTCTAGCATCAGTGCACTCTCTTGCGTGATTACCTGAGCTCAGTATTAGGAGAGTATATCACCGCCCTGCGGGCCGGAGTGAGGAACTGCAGTGAGAGACTGTGTAACGCCCAGGGACGCTGCTCTCGATGGGACCCTCACTCACATCACATGATCCCGCTACTTAGTACCCATGATGCCCTTTCTCTCAGTGAGATGAGGTCAAAGTTCAAATGTGTCTGTTATGAAGGATGGAGTGGAGAAAAATGTGAGCATAGAATTTCTTAAGAACACGTTTGATTTCTGGATTTCATCTCTGATTATAAACAAAGATGTGTTTGAAAAATCAGAGAAAAGGCAAAAGTACAAGATCATACGAACAGGAACGCTCCACTTTCTTGGAAATATGCAAATTTTACATGTCCTCTACAGTTAAACAGTTGAGTTTTACCATTTTTTAATTCATTTAGTTAATGTCTGGATTTGACAGGGACACATTTAGTTTTTTATTTAGTATAAATCATTGAATTGGATTAGACCATTAGACCATTGGTGATCTAAACTTGATTTAAACATGTAAAGCTTGTAGTTTGTCATTTCCACCTAAATGGACAAAAAATAATAATTCATGTCACCTCATACTTAAATTTCTCATAAAATCTTGACCAATCAAATGCTTTCCTATATGTGACATGCTCCACCCCCTTCAAGATGCTTCTTATTGGCTTTTCATTTGATGTGCTTGAGCTCAACCACTTTCACTGGCAGAGCTGTGGTAAACGCTATTAGCTGTTTTTTAAAGGGGAGTAGCTATTCTATGCCTCCCCCTCTCTTAATGTTTCTTTTGAGATTACATCAAACGTCGAATAAAAAAATTCAAAGCACTTTACACTTGACCCTTCTGTAGTTACATCTGGTACTAAGACTGACAGAAAAAGAAAAGTTGCCATTTTCTTTGTTGTTATGGCTAGGCCCACACGGAATCTGTGCTCGCAGAATTCCACAGATTTTCAGCCCATTATTGATTCTGTTAATTTACTTGTGTGTGTGTAAATCTATATTTATTCAGTTTTTAAATTAATTACAGTAATATTATTGACTAATATTAAAATGTTCATCTGATCTATGTACAATGCAGTTTGTAAAGTAATATGTTCTGTCTTTTCGTAGATCTATTATATGAGAGACTTGATTTGTTTACCAAATAAAGTGTATCTAATTGGATTAGCATTTTAAACATTAAATAAAATTTAAAAAGATATTTTTTATTTCACATATTAAGGTTTTAGTTATGATACTCACAAAATAATTCCGCAGAAATCTACAGATTTTTACCAAAATTCTCAGCAGAAATAGCAAAAAACGTCCGCAGATTCAGTCTGGCCCTAGATATGGCTAGGAACTATACTAAAATGTGCCTATTTCAAAAAGGTGGAGTGTTTTAATAGGAAAAAGAATTCAAATACCATGAAAAACAACAGCGAATGATATAACATTTTAAATGACAGGGAAATATAAAACAATTTAATTAAAGTTGTTAGTAAATATAGAAACAATATACAGTATTTCAAATTTTAGGAGTGTAGGAAAGCAGAGCTAATGACCTGTCCGCTTGTTAAGTCGTGACGTATGGATTACTGTTTCCGGGTCCAAGCCACTACTTATTTAAATAGAGAAATTATTCGTTTATGAGCACTTTTTAGTCATATCACACATTAAAGTGAATTGTATATAAAATCACTACAGTCTCTTGACTTTCTGCATCACAGACATCAATATTTTTACAATTTATAAAAATAAATCACTTTCTGGTCATTGGATGTTAAGCATGGATATATATATTGCAATCGTGATTTTTGAAACTATTACATCGCTTTGTAAACGTTTATTATTACTTTATTATAATTATTATTAATTACCATTTGTTAAGTCTCCCCATACAGTATAATAGATTGCTTGGACCCGGAAGCTGCTTTGCGTGACGTCACACTTAAAAAGGAGATACTGGCTCACTGCAGTTCTCTGATTAGAGGAATTTTTGCACAGCATGATTTGATATTTTGTTTTAGAATTTGGATTCATTCGAACATATTGGTTCAGCTAGAAACACACAATCAAATAACATCCTAGTTCACAACAAATCTGTCTGTTAAAGTTATCAGTTATTGTTAAAAATCAGTTTCCCTGTGAAGAAAATGTTTATAGTGCCAGAATTTTTTATTGTTTATTTTAATATTTTTGTTTATCAAACAGAACATCAGGGTCTATATAATTATTTACAGTCATTCGCCAATCACCCACAATAGTGGTTGTGCTTGCTCATTCAAAACGTCCTTCATTAAGTATGATTATTCATATTCATAAGTATTTCCTATAAATTTTTAAGTTTTATATTGTCATCTGCTGTGGTGAAACTACTGTAGAAAGTTGCCGAAAAGTGTACAAGTAGTGAAAAATCCATTTCTACTATTGTCCAGTTACTCTGCACACAAATAAACCAAAGGATTGAATGTTCTAGAGCAGGCTGTTTAAGATCAAGAGACCGTTCTTGATCAGTATTGGACTCATAATCAGTGCTCTTCTCTCAGTGCAGTACAGCGTCCTCGCTGTGGGTTTGTGTTTGTATGTTATGGTCGCTGCTCTGTGAGATTAATGTGCAGCTTGGGCAGTTTTAAGAGCTGAGCGATGTCTTCAACTGTTTTCTGTTTCTGTTTCACCATCTCTGTAAGTATGTTAAGAGTCCTGCTCTGCTGAACTGGAGGAACGGACAGAAAACACACGTTATTTGAAGAAATAACTTTTTAACAGACCCTCTATTTCAGTATTTCTCAACCACATTCCTTGAGGACCACCAAACACTGCATGCTTTGGATGTTTCCTTTGCCTTTCATGGCCATTACATGTTTTTTAGTATCTGCTAATGAGCGGATGATATGAATCAGGTGTGTTTGGTTAAGGAGACATAGAAAGTGTGCAAAGCTGGTGGTCCTCCAGGAACGTCTTTGAGAAACACTGCTCTAATTAATTAATATTTCAGCTTCAATACTGTTTCCAGTTAAATATATTCAAAAAGCTCTGTTGACAGCTTCAGTGCAAAAATGAAGATTAACACTACATTTGACGATCCACTTAAACCAGGACATAAATACTGTTTCTGGGTCCAAGCTGTACCTAATCAAATCACACTGTACCCTGCAGTGGAAATACACCTCAAATTAATTTCTAATTTAGAAAGGGTGCATTCACACTTGGTATGTTTGATGTAATTAAACCAACCTAATTACCAAGCTCTGTTAATCGAGTTCCTCTAAAAAAAGTGTGAATGCTTGCCATCTGAACCTAAAGGCCAGAACACACCAAGCTGACGATTGGCCATTGGGCAGAATCGGTCCAGCCAGTTTTTTATGTGTTGCACACGTCTCCTTTTGTTGGTTGGAAACCGGCTCGACATGTAGAATCGTTAAAGGTCATCGGCTAAGGAGATCACTCTGCTTGGTTATTTAGCAACAAATCAGGGTTGCGTTTTCAAAAAGCGACCTTAGTTGAATAACGATGGAAGCTCAGTCGTTACAAACATAGTTCGTTGATTGGCCGTTTCCCAAATCCATCGTTACAACGAACATTCGCAAACTGCATCGCAAACGTGCATAGCAACTACACCCCTCAAGCTGAAGTTAGAAGAATAGTTCATGACTGTGTTCTATTCCCAGTTATCTTCCCTATGCCCTATTCATTTACAACATTCTAACATTTAAACCTGGAATGCTTTAAAAAAAAACTTTAAAGTCATCTCTCCTAGGAAGCAATTTGCTTCCAAAGTATTTTACAGTTTAACGATCTTCATATTGACAATTGCGTTCCCTTTTTAGTGCACTTTGAAAACATTTATGCAATTTTGAACACAGCCGTGGCTCATGACGAAAGCTATAAAGGTGACTTGTTATTTAAAAGCTGAATTTACATTATGTCTCCAAAGCTTGTGAAAACAAAAATATATAGCTTAATGGTTTTAAATTATAGTAGCTTATTTATTTATCTGTATATGACATGGGCCTGTTGGTTAGAGGATTTACGCAGTGCTTTGAATGCGTCAAATTGTGAATTAAAAAAAAAATATATATATATATATAATATTTATATAATTATTATTATACAAGTTTTCATTTCTTAATAAATAGCCTACTGTAAATTAGGCCTACAACCATTAACAATTTATATGATTTAAATATGAGATTAGAATATGTGTCAGCTTAGTGATTATATATAAAATATTCTCAATATTTGTAAAGGAAACATAGGCCCTATATGTGCCATTTACATATTTCAATTAATATGGAAAACGAGAGCATGTTTTTACCAAAACTAATATTGGATTTTTTTTTAAATGCGTGTGCGTGTAAAACAATATAATTTGCACAAAAAAAATTGTTTTTTTTCCTCTAAAAAAAGTAGTTACTCCAGCCCGTTTAGGCATTATTATGGGCGTTTTACATTATAACTAACGTGGTTCAAATAATGGATCTGCGACAGAGAAACTATGCTTTTGGGAAACACTCCTCACTACATTGTTCTTTTCCCAAACGATGCATCGTACTATGATAGTTCAGCCGCGAGTTACGTCGTTGTTTGGGAAACACACCCAGAACAAGAGAACCAAAACTTAGGTAACGTAACCAAGTAAAGAGAGAACACAAAGAAACCGACTGCAATTTCACTACATTTATCAAATAGTTGCAAGCAATATGGATTATTAGATTATCAGACATATTTGCATAGAATGAATCCCTCCATGGTGAGTGACAAGTACTGTGAAAATTTTGCCATCCTTTTGGTGTTCACATGTAGCTTTTTGGTCTGTACTTGAGAAGACATTGAAGTTGGTTTTCCTCTGTGCTAGTTGTTTGGCATCGACTTGGTGTGTCTCTGCCTTTAGTGCACAAATAAGCAGACCAAGATCATTGAAAACATGGATCTCACTCTGCTTCTAAATGAACTTAGTTTGATTGAAATATAAATGCAACATGGACCAAAGGCATGTAAAGATATGACAATATTGTTACAAGAAGTGACTGAAAAGATAGAATGCTCAAACATACCTGATTTTTAACTATTATAGTTCATTTCAGTTTGGCTTTGTCTTAAAAAAGACAATGTGAACTCAGCACTATGCATTGCTTTCTCTTTTGGTCCAACAGAACCAAGAGAACCAAACTACAAGTGTGAACACATCCTTTTAAAATTGATCATTTGTGTGTTCTCATGATGTGTAAGATAACATTTTGCCACATTAGCTGTCAATGGAGCATACCTTGAACTGAAGCCAAAAAAGTTTATCATTTAAAAATGTCAGATTTCTTACCTAGAAAACTAAAGATAAGAATAAGAGTCAGGAGGAACGCTGTGATGACTGCACATGCTAAGAAATAGTGCCGCCGAGAGGAAGTGCAGATGTGGTTCAGTCTGCTCACACAGGGCCTTCTATCTGCCTGACCGGTTTGATAAACAACTGGCCGATCTTGCATCTGAAGGTTCCCGTTGGTGGAAGGAGGAGGTGGACGAGGAGGCTGAACACCTGACAGTGAGAGGTGGGTCTGAGTTGTCATTTTGAAGTCATTTGAAGTGATTTATGTTCTTTGACATGATGGGATACCTTTGCTGTGCTGGTCAGAGTGTGTGCGGTGCAGGTCGTTGATGGAGTCTACCGAATAGAGCTCAATCTCTGTCAAGTCTCGCTCGCTGACACGAACAAACGCTGGAGGAGGAGAAGTGGAATTCATGATCACTCCCGCCACTGAGATAAGGACAGAGAATGCAGAGCTGATTTAGGATTCAGAAAATGTTCAAAAATGAATATTATAGAATCGTCTATCCTTATGTCATGTAAATCCAAACTGTTTGATTTCTTACAAAAATGATTCACTGGTCTCTTTTACCCCCCTGCAGTTACTGTGAATGGGTACTGGAGCTTTCAAGCATCAATATAGGACACAAGACGCACCACAAAAGTGGGCCATAAGCAGTGTGCGAATTATACATTGGCGATCAGGGGGGTCGACATTTGTGTTACATTTTCAGTGAATTAAATTTATCTATTTATTTAAAAGACATCAAATTTATTAATAAGACGTATGAGTTTTCAGTGTTTTAAGGGATATTAAATGTATTCTGACATAAAGTAACCTGATTATTTCAGAGGTTACTAGCTCACACTATTCAAACTCTGCGTCTAATTTTCCTTTACTTTTAGCCTATATGTAAATATAAACACCTTTTTAACAAGAAAACTGTCTCGTGACAACTTATGATATCCATCGCTGCTCTAGATCTGCTGGTTTAGACACTTGAATGATTCTTGCAAAGACTGATTGGTGCGATTATGCATGAACCATTTTAGAGGTGGTCAAATGTATGTTTGTATTATTTATTATTTTAATTATTAAGATACAGATCAGATCAAGGAAAACGATTTCTCGCTATTAAAGGGCTGACCCCCCATACACCTTGTTTTGATGTCCTTCAGGGGAGATCAAGCATTAATTAGGTGAGTTAATATCCCCCAAACCCCCTTGTCATTCGCACCCTGGCCGTAAGGTTTATGAACTATATTTCAAATCTTGTAAAATAATGGGTATATTTGTTTATTTTGTAGACAACTTTATTCAGAATGGTATACAAATTAGAAATTCAACAAGCAATAGAAAGAAATGATCACAAAGTAATACAAAATTTCAGACATTGTTTAGAAAGTACATATTCCTGTGACTTTGGAATGAGATGAGAGGGAATAATTTGTCTTAACTATTTCATAGAAAAAAATGTGATTGATTACATATTACTATCATCATTTCTTTATGACCAGATACTAAATAACTAAATCATACAGTGCAACATATTGGTGTTCAATATGGTAAACATTACATGTGTTATAGTGCTGTAGCTTCTGAACAGCTATATTTATCTTAAACGTACGTTTGACCACGTTTAGTGCATGACTAAAAAATGGTACAAGTTTGCAAAGACTGAAAACAGCAATATTAACACAGGGACGTTAACTTACGTTGATATTGTTCAATAACTCAACAAATATTTTCAGTTTGTTTTAAATCTCAGAAAACTGCGTACAATGTGCAACATTTAGTCTGTTGTTAGCTATAAACCGACTCGTTAATTGTTTTAAGTCTTTCTCTACAAAGTGTTGACTTACCGCAGACTGTCTCTTCATCAAACGCTAGCAGACGTCCGTGTGCGCTCTTGTTGTTGACAGACACCGAAAAAAGGGAGTCAAACCCGCCGTGATTTGGTCGGTCTTCCCATTTGGCCTGAAAGGATCTGTGTCCGTCTGGTCTGCCTGGCACCTCTACCCCTAACGTTACACACAGCCCAAAATCCCCACACCCAAAATAGCTGCAGCCTCATGGAGGAGAAGAACGGTTATTTATAGATTAAGCAAACAATCATTCAGCTACATGCGGACGGTCTAAATTGTGATACAGACTATAAAACTTGATAATGGTTAGATAAAATGCTTAATTATTTATATATTTATAATTAAACTATGTGCAAACTAGGCAAAGCAGCTTTTCACAATATGAGAAATTACCTTGCACAGGTGCAGATTTTTTTTTATCGATTCCCGGATAAATGACTCGTATGTGCCGATTCTTTGGACCGATGTTGTCCGTGACTCGTGTGATTCTTTTTCGAGGATCAAAAAAGTGACTAGATGAATTAATGAACAAATATGTTTATGAAAAATTAGTGCAATTTGTAAAAACATTTTATGCTCCTGACAGTTTAGATTTTTTATGGGATTATTTTAGTCTAAAGAAAACACCCCAAAAATACACTAAAGCTTTTCGTTGTCTCACTTGATTAATTTGTATCTGTAGATTTCAACTGCAATATATATTTTTAGAAGGCATTTTTATTTATTAATAAATAAAGCTCCTTATCAACAGCACTTGAACTTTACAGTTTTATTCCTGCTGGCAAGTGGTTGGTGATTGTTGAAATGGCAAATGATAATAATGAATAATTTATTTACAAGATTGCACAGTTGAGGCCCCTGCAGCCTGTCTAAACACAATAACCACAGCACATAGCTACTTAAACTAAAACACACTGGTGTTTTGTTATGTAATGATCCAGAATACAATACAAAACATATATATATTATAATGTATATGATGTGAAATATTATGGTTGCAATGTTTTCTATCTAAGTAAATTGTAACATGCATTTAATTCATGCAGTGTTAAAGCAGATTTTAACATTATTTCTCTAATCCTCAGTTCCAAATGATGCTTCACAAATAATCCTAATAGGAGGATCAAGAAACATTTATGATTATTATCATTGCTTTATGATAAAACCGTTTTAAATGTGGAAACCATACAAATGACTATTCAAGTGTAATTTAAATATATACTTTAAATACTTCATTAATCAAAAACACAATTAATTGATCAAAGTAAAAAGGTGTTACAAAGTAAAAAAAAATAAACAGAAAAATGAGACACAGTTTTGACTTGATTTCTCAGAATTCTGACGTTTTAACTCGGAACTTACAAGAAAACAAGGCAGAATTGCAAGTTTGTATCACAATTCTGAGATAAATTGTACCAATTTTTCATTCTGATTTTTGATTCATTTTACAAAATAATTAACTTTGACAAATGAATGATTCTTTTTTGAATTGTAAAACTGGCTATGATACACTTGATAATGCTTTGAAGTTGGTCATTTTTCTTGGGAAGTTTCACATACACAAGGCAAAAGTAATGTCTATTACTCCCTCCTTTAATTTTTTCTGTAAAGATTTAAACATTTTATAATTCTTTGAACTCAATTACAAGAAACAAGAAGGCTATAAAAACATCTGTAATAATGAAAAAAATATATCTGTACAATATAATAATTTAAATATGATGAATCCCCTATATATGTAATGCAGTATTTTTTATTTAATGTGTTCTGCATCACTGACTAAGTTTGTATGACTGTTACATATGTTATTATATAATCCTGTAAGCTTGTCAGTTATATGCTTAAAAACAAGTAAATAAATAAATAAATAAATAATTCATTGGCAGGAACGGGCTCCATAGCATCTATCGAAAACTGAGTGCAACTTAAGTGCCATTTTCCTAAATATTTCGTCCTCGAAAGTATTAAAAACAATCCAATTCCTAATTTTGTTCCGGGTATTGACAAAGAGGGAACATTCATCGGAAATTGTATTGGAGCGTATGTGTGTGGGTGGGAATGTCTCAACTGCACGTGTACGTCAGGAATTCCAACTACATTTCCCATGATTCCGCTGAATTTGCGCTGCTTGTTTTGCAGTGAAAGCAGAATTACTAGTGTGAAGAGTCGAGATCAAACGAGCTGACAGTTTGCTGTCTGCCTGCGTTGAACAACTGCTGTCAAACTCAACCAAACACAACATGCTTGCTCGGGCGTTTGCGAACGGACTCTGTAAGCGTCTTTCAAGGGAAAGCACGCGGGCTGTCGGACTCGCAGCAACGGGGCGGCAAGACAGACAAGCTTCCACAGAGGTATGCGCGAAACCGCATCATAAAAAAACACCAGCAGATATGCAGACGCTAAAATGAACCAAAGCCTTTATAGTGCCGCAGTAAAGACTAAAGATCGTTTTCTGCAAAGTTCAGGAATATAAAGTTTACTATGGGTGAATTTAATCCACTATATTAATGAAATAGTTTTGATCTTGAGGTTTCAGGGGTCGGTTATGGTTCGGAGTGTCGTTCATGCACGGGGAACATCTGCCGTTCTGTCCGCTCGAGCTGCTGTCTAATTGAGAGCACGAGAGCGTTCATTCGTTCAGAGTTGTGAAATAGGGACTGAAAAACACACACAGACTGCGTTTCTATTCATACTGGGTCCCTACTTAGGGTTCACTGCTCCTCACACTTCACATGACATATTTGTAGTTTACTTTACTTGGCACACAGGCTACACGTTTTGGATTAACCAAATGCTCTTTCAGTTAATATTATCCGTTACGAAAACAATCCTCTCTAGAAGAACATTTGTGTTATTGAAGAATATTACAAATATGTTTGATATTGTTTTTTTACTCTGAAGTACTAAAGATTTTCCTCCTGACCCTCTTATTGCAATATTAGGCTGGGCTCCTTCCTTTGAAAACTGTAGTTTGGATCAAATCCAGACAGTTCAGTATGGAATGACTATGGCAAAAAAGGTAATATTGTTGATGTGGAACAAAGAGTGTACACCTAAATTTGAGACATGGCTTACAGAGTTGTGTAATGTATTACACATGGAAAAGATTAGATGTGAGATTGCAGGCAAACCAAAGAAATGTAAAAAATATTTTGAATGTCTGCAGACTGACCAATGAAAACTGAGTGGTGCGGACGATTTCATGAATCATAGCAATGTGTACAAAATACAAATGTTCAATAATTGGGTATGTGTAGGTATTCACATATTCAAAAACATTTGTCCAATTTTTATTATTGATCTCCTTTCCTTTTTTTATTTATTTATTCTTTTTATTTATTTATTTATTTTTTCTCTCGTCATTTGTACTAATGATGTATATATGCACATATGTATATATGCTGTATATGTAATGTACATATACAGATGTTTGACTGGACTTGTGGATATGTGCAGGCATAGACTACTCATGGAGGAATATGATTAAGTATCTGTACAGTTGTGGAAGTACATGTGCATATGTATTTACATTTCACATATGTTTATTTATTATTATTTGCTGACATGGGAGGGGTTTGGGATGTGTTCTTTAAAATGTGAAAAACTTGAAATAAAATATATAAAAAAAAAGTTTGATATTGCATCAGTTAATCAACGAGAAGCAGATTTTCCAAGTGCGAAAAACTTGCTGGTGGAAGTTCAAGTAGCACATTACCAGTAATTTTACCCTTTTGATATTTTAGTTGGCATTAAGCATACAATATCAACAAACATGGACTACCTTTAAAGTCATGTGATGTTTGTCCAGCATTTTAATGTTAAATGTATGTGATTTTATAAACAAAAATTTATATTTGGGTTTAGTTTTTCTGGGACCTTTTCTATTAATAGTTAATTTACAGTGTTCACATAGTGTTGATAAAATTAAACCAGGGTGCGAACTACATGGGGTTTGGGGGGGTCAGCCCTTTAATAGTAAGAAAAAGCTTACCCTGATCAATATCTTAAATGTTAATAATAAAAAATATATCAAATAAATCTACATTTGATCCCCCTCTATAATGGTTTATACCATTGTGAATGCATAATCGTGCCAGTCAATGCTAGGAAAAATATTCAACAGCCTGAAACTGGCAGTTCTAGAATCTTAAGTATTAACTAAACACATTTCTTGTAACATAGGTGTAGCCTAAAAAAAAAATTGACACATAGTTTGTAAAGTTTGACCTACAGTAACCTCTAAAATAGTCACAAAATATCCCTCAAAACACTGAAAACGTATATGTTTTATTAATAGATTAGGTGCAATTTAAATACATTCATGAGTTTAATGTTTTACCAAACTACTACTGAAAAAAGTTGACCCCCTCCTCTGATCGTCAATGTATAGTTTGCACTCTGAATAAAACCTCACATAATCCTTATAATCATTCGAAAACACATCTAATAATAGCATTCATATTTTCTTAAATAATTTGTTTGGCTCACACTTATTGTCAGTTTTCTTAAATTTTTGAACACTCTGTATTGACTGTAAGTAATAAAGATAAAATCACACACACTCTCTTTCTTTCTCAGATCAGATAATGTTATGGTCTTTCATTCAGACTGCTTAGTTGACTTTGGACTGGTTTCGTAAACCGTAAATGGCTAATGTGGCCTAATGTGAGGCAGCCGCAGGTGGCTGAAACCAGTTCTTGAGGTCAAAGGCCACACACTTCCATAAGCAGATTTTGCTTCATGCACATGATCTTAATTATTGTAGAATCTTCTAATTAATCCCTCAAACCTGCTGCATGTGTTCTTTTCTTTTGTACTACAGGGCTGTTGTTAAATGCTAGTTTCTAGTTGGCGGATGAACACTCTTAAGGATTGTAAATTACTTCACAGCCTTCAACAGACAAAAATCAAATCAAAACTAAATTCTTTGAATGAGAAACTAGAAGGAAACTAGTCCAACACACAGCAGCAGTTTCAGGGAAAAAACATGACAAGTGTACCATCTGAACAGTGTCTTTAGGTGTGGTAAATCGTAGTATAAGTGGAATAACTGTCTCCATTCTGTTGAATTATTACAAAATAACGCACACTTTAACCATGGATACTATTCTATTATACCATGGATGTTATTCTATTATTATAATATGTAGGACTGTCACGATATCTATTTTTTGTTATGCGATTATTTAAAATCAAATTACAATCCAATCGCGCTTTGAAATTTGGCGATTAGCTAATTGAGGCTAAAAGAGGCTGCGATATGAAATATACAGTTGAAGTCAGAATTATTAGGCCCCGTTTATTTTTTCCCCCAATTTCTGTTTAACAGAAAGAAGATTTTTTTTCAACACATTTCTAAGCATATTAGTTTTAATACCTCATTTCTAATAACTGATTTATTTTAAATTTGCCATGATGACAGATATTTTTCAAGACACTTCTATACAGCTTAAAGTGATAATTAAAGACTTAGCTAGGTTAATTAGGTTAACTAGGCAGGTTAGGGTAATTAGGCAGGTTATTGTATATTGATGGTTTGTTCTGTAGACAATAAAAAACAGCTTAAAGGGGTTAATAATTATGTCCTTAAAATGGTGTTTAAAAAAATTTAAAAACTGTTTTTATTCTAGCCAAAATAAGACTTTCTCCAGAAGAAAAAAATATTATCAGGCATACTGTGAAAATGTCCTTGCTCTGTTAAACATAAATTTGGGAAATATTTAAAAAAGAAAAAAAATTCAAAGAGGGGCTAATAATTCTGACTTCAACTGTATGTATTATTTAATCCCCCCCACCCCCAGAGTTAATACGTGACTACCGTCTGTGTGACAGTCTTACAAAAAAGCACCACAGGCGGCTATATAGTGTCTTGCTAAAAAGTCAACTAAAAAGTATTGCCAGTGACACTCAATCTAGTAGCAAGCAACAGCAAAGTACAATTTAAGAGTTGTTTGCGGCTGTTACACCGTAGGAAAAACAGCACGAAGGCACCAGGAGATAACTAATGCCATAAATCACAACCTCACTAAAGACACAGTGTCTTTTAATGCAGTGACAAAAGAGGGGTTAGGAGATATACTCTTCCGTCTCGCACTTATTTTAGCCATTTTGCAGTACCACAGCTGTACGTTAAATGTCATTATATTTTGTGGAGCATCTATGATAATTATTTTTTGACAGTATAAGCTACAGATCATCATCAGCCATGTTAGTTTGCTGAGTGTTCTGTATTTTTATATCATTATTATTTGTATGTTTATATAATAAGACATTATCTGCCTAATTTAAATTGATCTTTACAGAAAGGTTAGCTCATTTTATTTGTGCTTACTGTTTGCTCTAGAGAAAAATTAGTGTTAAGTTTCAGTTTCTTTTTTAAACTAGCACTCACTGTGTTTGGCAGCACCATGGCGCAATGTGAAGCACAATCGCTTAACAGCTAGAAGGTTGCTGATTCGAGCCTCAGCTAAGTCAGTTGACATTGCTGTGTGGAGTTTTCATGTTCTGCCCGTGTTTACGTGGGCTTCCTCCGGGTGCTCTGGTTTCCCCCACAAGTCCAAAAACATGTGGTATAGGTGAATTAGGTAAGCCAAAATTGTCCATAGTGTATGTGTGGGAATGAGTGTGTATGGGTGTTTCCCAGTGATGGGTTGCGGCTGGACGGGCATCCGCTGCGTAAAACATATGCTGGATAGGTTGGCGGTTCATTCCGCTGTGGCGACCCCAGATTAATAAAGGGTCTAAGCTGAAAAGAAACAGAATGAATAAACACACTGCGTTTTAGCAGTAAGAAGTTACGATACAGATTATTGAGCTGAATTTTGATTACAAATCACAATTGCAATATCTGTATTTAGATATTTTCCCCAAATCCCACAGCACTATTGCACCAAAATATATTGCGATAAATGATTACAACATAGTTTCATCACAATGCAAGTACACTCTTCCAAAGAACACATAATATTTTATTCTGAAGCATATTTCATTTATTTATAGTCATTTTAACAGTTTAATAATTAGGCTTTGGAATCAGAATGTGAACGTGCATATCCTAAACAAATAAATAATAATAAATGTTAACAAAAAAGTGAAAGGTAAATAGTAACAGAGGCTGCGATATCTGCTACCAGATCTATTTTCAGATGTCAAGCACTCACATGAAAATATACTATAGTAATTTATAGTAAATACTAAAGTGTTTTTTAAAACCATACCAACACTGACACCTCCAATGGAGATAGAGATGTGGCACAATCAGCTAAAATGTTGCTAGAATTGGTTTTTATGTATGGGCGATGTATATTGCATCACCAAAAATGACCAAGGTCATGTCCATGTGTTGTGCAATAAGTCCATATATTGATTATTGTGACAAGCCTAATATACTGTATTTATTATTCTCTACCATTTCAATGGCCTGTTGTTGTTTTTTCTAACTAATGTACTTTATAACACTTCATAGTATGATGATGCACTGTTTTTTATACATAGGTGACACTCAGGAAAACCCCGCTGTATGACTTCCACAGGGCTCATGGTGGGAAGATGGTGGAGTTTGCAGGTTGGAGTATGCCTGTGCAGTACAAAGACAGTCACATTACCTCACACATGCACACGCGCCAGCACTGCTCCATCTTCGATGTCAGTCACATGCTGCAGGTCAGTCTGAACTGTAGAAATCTACTGTTGTTGTAGGTGTTTGTAGTTGGTGCTACACAGTATATTGTTTTAGCATCGATATTGTGATGATATGCGTTTCCTTGCGCTGTTGTATTTACCTGTGCTTGTAAGTTGTTGATTGTATTTCATGCAGATTCACTCCTCTATAAAATTGCAGAAAACACTCTAAAATAGGGTCATTCAAAATAGGATTATCCAAATCATCTGGTGAGATGGTTTTCAGTTTTGCAGTTTAATATCATAGAAAAAATAATTTTGCCATGTCAGTTTTTGTGTTTTGTGCAGCCCTAATAGTTGTGGACTTGCAGGTGTGTGATATTAACTTTTTTGCTCAGTTTTTGTGCTGGTACTCTGAGATTTAATAATATGACACTAAAACCATCAATAGTGGTGATTATTCATGGTCTTAATGAGTAAGTTGATTCATTTTTTGATTACAAAATTACAAATGTATTTATTGAAACTGCATACTCTCATCAGTAGGTTCTTATTTTGATTACAGTTGCAATAAGAATTATTGAACCCCCTTTGAATTTTTTTTCTTTTTTCTTTTTTAAATATTTCCCAAATGATGTTTAACAGAACAAGGACATTTTCACAGTATTTCACATACTATTATTTTCACAGATAATATTTTTTTTCTTCTGGAGAAAGTCTTATTTGTTTTATTTTGGCTAGAATAAAAACAGTTTTTAATTTTTAAAACCCATTTTAAGGTCAAAATTATTAACCCGTTTAAGATATTTATTTTTTCCATAGTCTACAGAACAAACCATTATTATACAATAACTTGCCTAATTACCCTAACCTGCATAGTTAAACTAATTAACCTATTTAAGCCTTTAAATGTTACTTTAAGCTGTATAGAAGTGTCTTGAAAAATATCTAGTCAAATATTATTTACTGTCATCATGTCAAAGATAAAATAAATCAGTTATTAGAGATGAGTTATTAAAACTATTATGTTTAGAAATGTGTTGAAAAAATCCTCTCTCCGTTAAACAGAAATTGGGGAAAAAAAATAAACAGGGAGGCTAATAAATCAGGGGGTTGAATAATTCTGATTGCAACTGTAAGTTATTACTTTGCAACTGCCTAAAACCTTATCACCTGGATACTTTATGCCTTCTAATTTGAGTACTGTGAAATAATCTATTTCACATAACATTTTTTGCCAACATACATGCCTTTATACAGGTTCCCCGTGGGTCCTTAAAAAGTCTTGAAACGTCTTAAATAAAATTTTAGAAAAATGTCTTGAATTCTGTAATTTTCCATAAGGAGGTCTTAAATTTCTTGTGGGATCTTAAATTTCATGTCCGTCTCGTCATTTTTATTCATTTTTTCTAACCGCAATTTGACCAGCGCAACATTTGGGGGCAGCACTTCGTGGGTGCATCCTGCATCTTTCCATAGGTGACATACGAGTAAGTGATTGATGAATGCGTTGCGTTGATGGTTTGCCAGCACGGCATTTTGCGAAATCGCAAGCATAGGCAAATGTTTGTTTGATGACAATTAGTTGGAGGACGAAGAGTATCGGGGGTGGCTCAAGAAATCAGCCAGTAATCATGAAGGGAGGTGTGCTTTATGTAAAAAGACGATAAAGCTGGGGACAATGGGCCACAAAGCGCTTGATTCACACATGAAAGCAGAGAAGCACAAGACGTATGTGTCATCGCAGGCAAGTAATTTGCCCATAAGTATGTTCTCATCGAGCACTTCAACCTCTCAGCCTTCCACAAGGCCGTCCACTTCAAGCAATGCCTTCTGCAGCTTTGCGAATGTAGCTACACTTAAGGTCAAAATACTGTGGGTATTTCAAACCATAAGCCACCACCACTCGTACACCTCAAATGAGGACATCCACCTAGTTTTTCAAGCAATATTCCCTGACTGAGTGTGCGAGTACGTTCACATGTGGAAGGGACGAAACGGCATATTTAGCACGATTTGGTGTTGCCCCATACCTACATTTTCCTGTTTTTTTTTTGTTGAGGTAAAATCTTAAATTTTCCTTTTAGAGAACTTAAAAAGGTCTTAAGTTATTAAATTTGCTGGTAAAAATGTTCAGATACCCTGTTATAGTCAGGAAATGTGCGATTTGAGATTCCAGCGTTGTCCTTATCAATGAACTGTTGAATCAGTCACTTTTTTTTAATTAATTAACTACTTTGATTAATGAGCCAGGCTTTTCAAACTATTCGCAGCACTGAAAGTATTCCCCACCGAAGAATAAACTCAGTCGGAATGATGAGAGAACAAACTTATTGTAAGAATAATTTTACGGAGCGGCGCACATCTCGTCTGCACAGCTGGTGTGTGAATGAAGAGCTTGCATAACTGAGACACAGCGCACAGCCCTCCAGTATCTGCAGACACTTCCAAAACAGCAGCACAAAGGGAAGAAATCAGTGCGTTGAGGATCTGTCCACACTATTATTGAGCCTTTTTTTCAAATTTTACGTTTCAGGTAGGCCTACTTTGTGTATGAAGAGCAGCAGGTAATAACCCTCTCTACTACAGTATTGCGAATGCGATCTGCTGACACAGCGCAACATGATTTAGAAAGCAGCAACGAACTCCATATACAAAACTAAATCCATTTCCCCACCGATTACTTATATTAACAGGAACAATTAGTCTTGGAGAGTTTTTCGAATTATCATGAATACGACACGCAGTTTGATTTTTGAATGAATGAAGAATGACTGACAGGTGCAGCGCTGAAGTGATCATGAATTTAACCACTTGAATTTTCATCTGTGCTTCACATTAAACTATAGAATGGCTTCAGAATATTTAAGATTTAGTAGGCCTATATGACAACTTTCTAGTGCCTTATACAGGGTTTTTGCGGGGTCTTAAAAGTCTAAAATTTAAAAATCTAAATTTAAGGCCTTAAAAAGTCTTAAATTCGCTGTTCTAGGTCTTAAATATTTTTGCACAGGTCTTAATTTTCCGATGTCTATGTAACACTATATCTAATGCTTATTTAAATTCTTTTTTGTTGCTGTTGTTTTGTTTTCGTGGTGTTGTAGTTCTTCATTTCACTAGTCCAATTGTAATTTGCGGTATCACAACTACAAATGAGGCCGACATGCAATAGTCAATCAGCTCTCTGCTATTGAACTCTGTGCGCACGGCGAATGTTACGTCATCGCTATGTTTGCGGACGTTCGCTTTGAGTGCGCACGACATGGTTTCGGCTGGCGGAGCACATGTAATGTTTTGAGATTCGAGTGAACAGTTCGTGCAGCGCCGCGTTTGATTTGAGTTGAATATGAAACACTTTGAAGAGATTTTGTCTGAAACGGGTATGACTGTACACACATCCTCTTTATGATCCGTCCATGCGTGATCATATATTGTATGTTTTTGTTTTTATTCTTGCCATAATAAAAATATAACTAAAGGGCAACCCAAGTTCTGTTGCCATTAATATTTAACTTTAATAGGTAGAACAGTCCGAGATTTGAACAAAAGCAAGTGATGCATCATTTAGATTTAAAAAAAATGTAGATGTGAAATTTTTTGAATGGTTATAAAAATCTTTATAATAAATTATAAAAATAATAAAAACAATTATCTTGAGTGATATTAATGATATGGCCAGTTCCGGAAACTTTCTACTTCTCTGTTTATCCATCTGATTTTACTGTCTGTTTCTTTTGACCGCCCTCTGTCATTTAAAAGAATATCTCAATGGCGAATGTGTCAAATATAAAAGCCTTGTCCATTTCGTGAGGTGTGCGATGTGGCGCCAGGCGAAAGTATAAATCAGACTTAAGATGTTTGTTTGTTTGTTTGTTTTTTCTGTAGTTTAATGGTGCATCCAACCTGTCTTTAGTACTGTTTAATTTGAATACATTTATTTTACCACTAATTTTGTGATTTAGTGTTTTCTGTTTATGTGTATGCGTGTTTTTGATATTGTGATATAGGTCTTAAATTTAATACTTAATGGTCTTAAAAAGGTCTTAACAGGTCTTAAATTTGACATTACGATATCTGCAGAAACGCTGCTTATACCTTTGTGGCTTTTGTTTGCTTATAAATCCCACAGAATGTAGCACACGCGCAAGATTGGATTTGGATCGGTATCAGCTGGTCGATACCCAATGCAGCAAGAATATGCGATATCAAACCGATATCCGATCCAAGTATCGGGATCGGTGCATCCCTAGTTGAGCAGTTGTTAAATCAATAACTATATTAATAATTATTATCAGTTAAATGAAAGGCTCTTTATGACTGTGTCCTTACTTAAAACAATATTGCCTTCAATAATTTTACACCAACAGTCAAACTATGTGTACACCTTTTTGACTGTGTACTTATGCAAGTAATGTGTGTTTTTCTTCAGGTATTATTGTCTTTTATGTATTTATTGTCAACATTGCTTATATATATATATATTTTTTTTGTTGCACTGTCTGGAGCCAGCACCTAAGCTTTTCACTCATCATAGTACACGTGCTGCTGATGATGGGACAATAAAAGTGATTTGATTTTGATATTCTAATAGGCTTCATCTCACAATGAAGGCCTTTCAAGATGTTTTTGTTGCAATTTAAGTGACAAGCATGCTAGTCAGCTTGTACATTAAGTGGTAATTATGATATTAGCGCAAACAAATAATAACACATACCTTTATTTGGCCCAACACTAATTTTAATAATTAATTGAAAAAAGAAAAAAGTTGTTTAAATGGACAACTTATAATTGACAGTGCTGGTGATTCACTACCATGAGGTAGTCGTACGAATGGTGTCTAATAAACATTTGTCGTTTTCTCCTCCTAGACTAAAGTCTATGGTAAAGACAGAGTGAAGTTCATTGAGTCTCTGATTGTTGGAGACATTGCAGAGTTAAAAGACAACCAGGTAAAACATATTCATTTTCTAATGAAAGATGTAAACAGTCATGCAATATAATAATTATATTTTCTTTCTAGGGCACTCTGTCCCTCTTTACAAACTCTAAAGGAGGAATCATGGATGATCTGATTGTGACTAAGACAGATCAGGACTACCTATATGTCGTGTCCAATGCTGGCTGTGCAGACAAAGACTTAGCTCACATGCAGGCAAGTAACAATTAATGGCAGATAAAAATGGCTATTTACTTTCTGAATGGTTGATTTTGGTGTTCTAATATTGTTATTTATTGACAAGGGAATATAGGAATTTTGAACATTATATTAAATTTAAACACCACAAGGGGGCGTCCAATTACTGTACTGTACTGTAAGTAAAGGGATATATTTATTGAAAGGGCAAAGGAAACCAGTTTGTGACTAGTTTATAATAATATGTTGCTTATAATTTAACTGACAGTATATTTTTAAACGACGATATCAAAGAACATTTTTATTCGGAATGTATTTTAAGCGAAATGGTTAAAAAGGTGTCTCCTGGAAGATTTTTAGAACATTTATCATTCACTAAATTGAAAGATCTTATATGACCTTTTATCAGTATTGTTGTTATATGTATGTTTTTTTCTATTTTTTTCTATTATGGTCATCAATTATGTATTGAATATTTATCATCAATGTTACCATGAAAATATCCAATGCTGCTGATATGGCATTAAAACATAAATAATAAAGGGATAGTTCACCCAAAACTGAATATTTTTAACAAAATTATAACACTAAAGAAGGTATTTTTGAAGAAAAAAAACTCAACGAAAAACAATGACTTCCATAGTGTTTGTTTTCCCTACTACTGATGCCGATATTCTCCGGTTTCTAACATTCTTCAAAATATCTTCTTTTGTGTTTAACAAAAAACAAGACATTTAGAAAGGTTTGAAACCACTTAAGTAAGTAAGTAAGTGGTGAGTAAATAGTGAGTGATTTTTCATTTTTGGGTTAACTGTTCCTTTAAAAATAGTTGGCAACAGCCATATCACCTTGCAGCCCAAGACCGGTTACTCACTGAAGCTAAACTGGGCTGAGCCTGGTCAGTACCTGGATGGGAGACCACATGAAAAAACTAAGTTGCTGTTGGAAGTGGTGTTAGTGGCAGGGGGTGCTCAAGCTGTGGTCTGTATGAGTCCTAATGCCCCAGCATAGTAAAGGGGGCACTATACTCTCTTTCGGATGAGATGATAAACCAAAGTTCTGACTCTCTGGTCATTAAAAATCACATGGCACTTCTCGTAAAGAGTAGGATAACCCTGGTGTCTTGGCTAAATTCCCTCCATCGGCACTTACCCATCATGGTCTCCCAATCATTCCCATCACTGAATTGGCTGTATCACTGTCTCTCCACTCCACCAACAGCTGGTGTATGGTGAGCGCACTGGTGCTGGTGTTCTGTGGCTGCCGTTGCATCATCTAAGTGGATGCTGCACACTGGTGGTGGTGTGGAGAGACCTCCCTCATGATTGTGAAGCGATTTGGGTGTATGGCTATACACGATAAATGCCCTATATAAATACACATTACATTACATTAAAATTTTGTGAGTTTGTAGTTATGTTTGCATTTACATATAAGTTTGCCTGTGTTTGTTTGTAGGCCAGACTGCAGGAGTTTAAATCAGCAGGTCATGATGTCGAGTTAGAGTTTATGGAAGAAAGTCTCATCGCTCTGCAAGGTCAGTCATCATGTGTTTGTCATTTACCCTTGTGGTAACCCTGCCCATATTTTACATTTAATTAAACACATATTTTTGTTATTTAAATAATATGTTATTTTTTATTTTTGAGCATTCGATTAATTATATGATTGATTTTGTATATGCAGGACCATCAATGGCTCAGGTTCTCCAGAAAGGTGTGGGTGATGACCTCAGGAAGCTGACCTTTATGACCAGCGTTTTGACCCCAGTGTTTGGCATCCAGGGCTGCAGGGTCACACGCTGCGGATATACAGGAGAGGATGGAGTTGAGGTGTGTGTTTGTGATTTCCCTTTGATTTAAATGACAAGTGTAGTAATAATAATGTATTACTGTTGAGTTGTTTTATTGTCAGTACATTTATATATTTTTATGAATACCTTTAATCATCAATCAATCAAGTTTTTATTTGTCACATATACCTCCATGTATTCACATACACTGACATATAGTGAAATTGGACCCCCCGACCATACACAAACATCACATTTCAGGGGAAGACAGGTCAACGGGAGGTAGCATTTAGAAAAAGGAAGTAAGATACAATTCAGGAAAGAGAGGCGAAAAAAAAACTCCCTCTCACCTTGCTCTTGAGTTAGAGCAGTGTGAGATCAGGGAGATAAAAAAGCCCCAGCAGTCAAGCACATAAAACACATAGACATAACATACATTGCAACAGGGGGTGGGAAAGGGGGTGTGGATATAGTCCGGCAAGGGCGGGCAGCCGTCCGGTCCTGCAGCCATGAAGGCGCTGGTCACAGACCCGCCTACCCCCTCCAGTGGATGAAAGCACACAAAGGTGTGGGATGAAGGGTTAGGTAGTGAAAGTCTATCTGTAGCTGTGTATGTGTGTGTGTGTGTGTGTAAGCCTGTAGAGTCTAACAGGTGTCTTTGACAGGGAATTTATTCAGTAAAAACACATTTGATCACATTCACAGTTAAGACATTTATAATATTATGAAATATTTTTATTACAGATAAATAATGTTTTAACTTTGTATTCAGCAAACAGTCTGGGAATAAATATATGACTCCATTTTATTAAGGAGCACTGTTTATTTACTTGGTTTGTATTGAACTTTGATAAAATAATAATAATAATAAAAAGTGTTACCTAATCCCCAAGTAAACAGTACAATTTAAGCTTTTTAAATCACAGACATAGATAACATTTTTAATATTCTAATTGATCAATTCTAATATTTTACAATACTTAAATAGAATACTGTTATTTGATTTGTTCACAATGTTATATAATAATATGATATAATTTTAATTCTTAATAATATTGTACACTCACTGGTCACTTTATTGGGTACACCTTACTAGTACTGGGTTGGACATAAATTGATGGACATGGTCAGCCACAATACTCAGGTAGGCTGTGGTGTTGACACAATGCTCAGTTGGTACTAATGGGCCCCAAGTGTGCAAGAAAATATCCCCCACACCATTACACCACCACCACCAGCCTAAACCGTTGATACAAGGCAGGATGGATCCATGCTTTCATGTTGTTGACGCCAAATTCTGACCCTACCATTCGAATGTCGCAGCAGAAATCGAGACTCATCAGACATGGCAACGTTTTTCCAATCTTCTATTGTCCAATTTTGGTGAGCCTGTGCAAATTGTAGCCTCAATTTCCTGTTCTTAGCTGACTGGAGTGGCACCCAGTGTGGTCTTCTGCTGCTGTAGCCCATCCTCCTCAAGGTTTGACGTGTTGTGCATTCAGAGATTCTCTTCTGTATACCTCGGTTGTAATGAGTGGTTATTTGAGTTAGAATTTTGCGTTAATGAGCAGTTGGGACAGGTTTTCCTAATAAAGTGGTAGGTGAGTGTATTAATATATTTCTTAAACAAAAATGTTTAGATATGATAGATACAACTGTTGTCAAACATCAACTAAACTTAGGGTTCCTTTTATACTAGTACAAATGTTCTTTTCCTCATCTAACAGATCGGAATTTGTTGCGTTTACATAAATGTGAAAAAAATCACACAAGATCAATTTTTTTTTTTTAATGTTCATACTGAGTCACTTTCGAATAAGGCTTTAAATTACATCTGGACATCTGGTCTCGGTCTAAATGCATATATCTGATTCCCTTTGGTATTCCAAGCCTCCAAAATGCAGTGGTGACATGTTTGCCGAGAGTCAACCATGTTTATAGTGAAATGATTACTAAAAGAATAATTTTAGGTGGAGATTAATGCAAACGCAGATATAAGAGACCAGTCATGACTAAAAGTTAACAGCAGTAACAAAATATCAGATACAGTATGATCAAATAAATCGGATCTGTGCTCGAAAACCTACAGTGTAACTACAGCCATAAGTAGCTGGTTTTAAATTTGTTGTTACGTGATTTGTGTTTGTTTATGTGGGGCTTGCATGTCAACTGTTATGTTCTTTTCTATAAATGTGATTATTTAGATTTCTGTACCATGTAAAGATGTTGTCTCGCTGACTGAAAAGCTGTTAGCTGATAGCGAGGTGAAACTCGCTGGTCTTGGTGCCAGAGACAGTCTTAGGCTAGAGGCGGGACTTTGTCTCTACGGCAATGACATTGATGAGACCACCACACCTGTGGAAGCAACTCTTGTCTGGACTATAGGTGAGTAAATGCCTTTATTATCACTTCTCATTGATTTATTTTGAGTTTTAAGCACAAAGCATTATTTATTCATTATTACCTTTGTCATGTTAATGTCAATTTATGTATTTAGTTTTATGTTTTTTAAATCCTTTAACTCTTTCAGAATGTTTCCTTTCTAAATGAATCTGTTTTAAATGAATCAGACAAACAGATGATCCTGTTTACTGCATTGCTGAGTGAATGAATCAATCAAGTGAAAAATGACTCACTCCTTAAACATTTACTACTACCTGCTGGCAGTATAATAGCTTATTTAGGAGATTATTTTATTAAACTATAATTTCATATTTTCATATCTATAAAATTTGTTGTCATCATTACACTCCAGTTTACAAGATTTTCCACAAGTCGGCAACAACAACTCAACATGTTGTTTCACATTCAGAAAATAAGCAGAAGAGAAAGAAATGACATCATACAACTGAAGATGGCAGAAACTGTAAACCGTAATATTGACAGGCATTTGTGTGTGAGGATTAAAAAATGTCCACAGACCTATTTTAAACTACAAATTTTGTACAATTTTTTTATCGCTCATAATATTTGGAGAGAACAACCACAGAGACTTGACAAGGAGGAATCTTTCTAGTTTTCATGTGTTGAGCTCCCTTAGGGCTGATTTATACTTTTGCCAGGCACCGCGTCACGGACCTCTGCTGACTGCATGCACAGCTCACGAAATAGACAAGGCTTTTATACTTGACATGTTCTCCGTTGAGATTTTCTTTAAAAAGACAGGGTGCTGTCAAAAGAAACTAACCGTAAAATCAGACAGATAAACATGGAAGAAGGAAGTTTCCGGAACTACGTCATATCATTAATATCATTTCATTTATGATTTTTAACTAATTTTTATTATTTATATAAATAATTTTTATATTTTTATAATTATTCAAGATTTTTTTTATTTTTTATTAAACTTTGATGCATCACTTGCTTTTGTTTATATCTCACATCGTTCTACCAAGTGTAGTTTATCAAAATATTAATGACAACAAAACATGGGTTGCTCTACAAGTATATTTTTATTATGGTAAGAATAAAAGCAAAAAAGTACATTTACTAATAAAATACTGACTTTTTTTTTTTTTTAGCCCACTCCACAATTCACACATTACGGTCTGGCAATTATTAGTTTGTGTCCTCTACTTATATGCTAAAAAGGCAATAATGGTCCAACATTCCTAACCATTGTCACCAATAAAGCTTAGAGAAACACTGCATCATAAAGTTTGCAGAAACTCCTTTTCCACAGCTGTTGCAATTTCAGCTAAGAATTGTTGGCCATCTTGGTTATCCATATGATCACACATGGACGGATCATAAAGATGTCTGCACAAGCGTACCTGTTTCAGACAAAATCTCTTCAAAGTGATTCATATTCAACTCCAATAAAATGTGACGCCATGCAAACTGTTTGTTCAAGTCTCAAAATTTCTTTCGCTCCGCCAGCCAAAATCATGTTGCGCACACCCAAAGTGAACCTCCTCAAACTCCGTGATGACGTCATAGTCGCCGCGTGCACTAAAAATGCATCAAGTATAAATCTGCCTTTAAGCAAACTATAAGATGTAGTAAACCTCAAACGGCTGTCCACATTCAGAAACATATAATTTAATCTCTAATATTTTTGTTTGTGTCATTTAAGGTAAACGTCGTCGACAGGCAAGAGATTTCCCTGGAGCTGACATCATTGTACCACAAATAAAGGCAAAGACTCCAAGAAAAAGAGTGGGACTGATCTCCACTGGACCCCCTGTCAGACAACACACACCCATCCTGTCCTCGGATGGCAGAGTTATAGGTAATAAATGCATCTGTGTTTAAAGGGGACCTATTATGCCCCTTTTTAAAATATGTCAAAAGTCTGATGTTCCTAGAGTGTGTATGTGAAGTTTTAGCTCAAAATACTACACAGATATTTTTTATAACTCATTAAAACTGCCCCTTTTAGGCTTTAAGCCAAATGAGTAATAATAATAATTCCTTACATTTTATATAGCGCTTTTCTGGAAACTCAAAGCGCTTTACACATTTTTTGGGGGGGTTGGAATCTCCTCATCCACCACTAGTGTGCAGCATCCACCTGGATGACGCAACGGCAGCCATATTGCCCCAGACCGCACACCACACACCAGCTGATTGGTGGAGAGGAGACAGTGATGAAGCCAATTATGATATGGGGATTGTTGGGAGGCCATGATGGATGGAGGCCAGTGGGCAAATGTGTTGGTTAAACCCCTATTCTTTTTTGAAGGACATCTAGGGATATTTAACCACAGTTTAAATGTCTAATCCAAAAGGCAAAGCTCACTGAGCAGTATAGTGTCCCCTTCACTATACTGGGGCATTAGGACCCACACAGACCGCAGGTTAAGTGCCCCCTGCTGGTGTCACTAACATCACTTTTGCCAGCAATCTAGCTTTCCCATGTGGTCTCCCATTCAGGTACTGACCGGGCGCAGCCCTGCTTAGCTTTAGCGGGCAACCATGTGAGAATTGCAGAGAGCTAGCTGCCAGCTAAAATTGTGCAGTTTTAGTGACTGTCGCTTAAATTCAAATGAGACTGTACTCCACACCTTAAAAGAGGGTGGAGCTACAAATGCCTCCGTGTCAGCATAGTGGCCGATACGGTGTGCATTTGTGCATCCTAAAACTCCACATTCATAATGGCTCTTAGTTGCTGACATTACCTTCAGCAGGTGAAAACTAATGGCAGACTGCTGCTTCTCACTCAGGGCTGTCTATGCTAATGAGGGAGAGATTGTCAATAATGGGCGGGGCTTTCCCCTGCTGATGACATGTACAAAGGGAGAATGTCAATCAAAGTGTTTCTACAGACTGTTTTTCCTCAAGTGTGATTATAATATAGAATTAATCAATTAATTTAATGAATTTATCATTAGAGGCTGACTATATTCACACACTGTTGCCACACAACTGTGCTTAAACCCCTTATAAAAGTGTTTTTTGCAAAATAGGTCCCCTTTAAAGCAAGAAATGAACATTATTTCATTGCCTTCACATCATTCCAAACTTGTCTGAAATGGTTTTATTTTAGGTGAGGTCACCAGCGGATGCCCGTCCCCCTGCCTCAAGCAGAATGTTGCCATGGGCTATGTGGAAACCGGCTTCAGTAAAGCGGGCACGTCGATCCAGGTGGAAGTGAGGAAGAAAGCAGTGCCAGCAGTGGTCAGCAAGATGCCATTCGTTCCCACCAAATACTACATGGGATAGTTGAGCAACTGCTCACAAAGCTGTCTGTGTTTATGAGAGGGCCTGCTATAGATGAAGTCATTGCCACTGGAATGAAGTCCAAATAGTAGAGATTATGAGACACACGTCAACAATGAGCATTCCATAATGTCAACTTACACAATATTTCTTTGTGTAATTTTATGTAAAATACATTCCAGCACATTATTGTGTAATAATTAAACAAAAATGATGGCCACTTCACTAGAGGGTTGAATCAAGTTTAGGAAATAGGGAAGCAACACTGCTGTTTATTGTGAGTATGTGTGTGTGTGTGTCTAACATAAAGCACTTAAAATGTTAGTTTGGGTGTGGGAAGCTGACATCTGTTTTAAAGACTCCTGAGTAACATTCCTTTAAAAAAAAGTCTGTTTGGTTTATGCCAGTGTACTGCTTTACTTTCTGTAATGTTTGTGTAGTAGACAATATTAAGATAATTAACAACACTAATGGGATTGAGATAAACTATGTTAGGAAAGTGCCTAATTCCTCAAGAGTAGTTAATCATCATGCTGTAGTGATTAATAATTTTAGACCACATCACTGTGAAGCCTTTCTGTCTGAAAGAACATTCCTATTTTTGTGTCATTTTTGGGAAGTGATAAAAACATTACATTTTATACAACTTTATTATTGTACACACTTTTGTTAACATTTTATACACCTTTACGTAATTGGTGTGGTGGTAGATCACTAAAATGTCACTCAGAATAACAGTAGTTTATATACCGAAACTCAGATTCTCTGGATGTACTTTATTTGCTAGGTAAAGCATGTTTAAATAAAATGTTAACATCTGTTTATGATGTATGATGTCATCATGCCATAATAATATTATTATTAATAATAATAATAATAAAAAAATTATAACCTTTATTTAACCAGGTAAGTCAATTGAGAACCAGTTCTCATTCACAACGACAACCTGGCCAAGTGGCAACATAAACAGCAGATACGAAGCAGCAGGGACACAATACAATCACAATTCAACAAATGCAGATAATAACATGTAAAACCAAGGATAAACTAAAAACAAACACAGTGATCTTGTACTATTAACTGGATTGAGTTTTTAAAGGATGATAGTGATAGCTTTAAAGTGTGCTGCAGATGATTTCAAGCATCAGCAGCAGAATAGAGTAGCGACCAAATGAAGTGCCAACTTTGGGTATACAGAGTTTAATAAAACTACTAGAGCACAGATTTCAACACGTTTTCTGAATATAAAGAAGTGACTGTAAATATAGTGGAGTTTTCCCAATAAGAGTTTTGTAAATGAACAGAAACCAATTTGTTGACGTGTTTAAAGAGAAGGCCAATTCAATAAAAAATACAGTTGACAGTGATGAGTATTAAATGGCGCACCAGTAACACAATGAATTGCTGCATGGTAAATAACATTCAGTTTGTGAAGTTGTGAAATGTCATATTATGAAGTATGATGACATGTTATCGAAATTTTTAATAATACTTTTGGAACTTTGAGCACTTCAATTATCTAAATTTTATTTAGGGTTATTCCATAAATTCTTTTATTTTATTTTATTTACTCTTCTAATGTTAAAATATTTTGTATTTTGTTGTCTAAAAATGTATATTTCTAAAATAACATGACATTATTATTATTTTGACCAATTTACACTTTATGCTCTAAGTGACATTTTTATTTTCAATTTAGAAAAAATGTCAGTAAAAAATTACATTTTACTCATGGTTATAAATCCAGAAAAACTGACTAGTTGTTTCTATAAGTGTATATTTAACATTAAACAGCAGTAAACAGTATGATTTTGCCCTTACAGCAGATGTGTTTGTACTGTGGGTTACGGATTGTATAAACCATACGGGCATAGTATACAGTAGCATGAGCAGGCAATGATTATTGTTATTCTATTTAAGTAACCCAATTTAAAATGCATAACATTTATGTTGAGTTCACATAAAACATAGGTATTGGTAAACTTGTTAAAGAGCGAGTTTTATGGCCGGTGTACTGACGGCCACGTGTACCAAAAGTTACTGTCACACTCAGTGAGAATTACATGCAGCAATAAAACCATAAATATAAAAGTACACAAACAATTATGGTTAGCGTCCTTATTGTTTTTAGACAGAAAAAATTCTTCAATTGTAACTTTTCTGCAGACTGTGCAATCCAAACATTTTCGAATCGCTGTGGGAATTGTAGTTGTCAGTTTTATCCCTGTCCCGTAGGCCACAAGCAGAATTCCTAGTAGGGAACTTCATTACCCACAATGCAATGTTGCGTGAGCCATAGAGGAGGAGCGTGCCGGGTCTGCAAGCCGTTACCGATGGGAAGATGGTGGAATCTGGAGCAGCAACGTGCACGATACTCCGTCCCAAACATTTCCAAAAACATTTACCATCTCAACCTGGCATTAGATATCGGTTACCCGGGGACAACCATAGATAATACATACTAAAACTGAGACAAAACTATTACGTATTTTGATTTTGGTGCGAGGCGCACCTTACATATGGTGCCTCAAACGTGGGGGCCAATCTGAACAGATCACAGTATTATTTTGATATTCTGCGAGGGATTTCTCGGCAGGGACTGTTGATAAATCGGTAATCGTCTACAGTGTGTCTCCTTCAGGCTTTGGTGTTTTGGAGCGGCTGTCAAAATGCCACGAAACAAAAAGGGGAAACGCGGAGGGAACAGTTCGAGTAAGGGTGAGTTTACACCTCCCACTGTCACTAATGTTATAAAAACTGACCACACGGAAAATATCTCACTGTAGCATTGTTTGTTTGTTTTTTGCAATGTCTTAATGACAATAACAAATCTGTTCAATTTTCTCTTGTAATCACACTCTTTACCAAATTGTGCCATATTTATTCTAAACACTTTAAAATACATTTAAAATAGGCTAAGAAGTACATGCCCTATTTGTTTTGGATGACAAATTGACCATCAGAAAACTGATTATCTTAACCCCCCCTTCTTTTCACTTATAAACTAGTAAAGCATATATCTAATTCGTTGTGGGTTATTGTTATAAATTACGTTTCAAGCTGCAACCATTTAGCACTGTTTACATTTTAACTTCAATCGAAGTGACTAAATATTTACCTATAAAATTAACTGTGTTTGCCCTTTATCTCAGCAGTAAGGATAGAAGCAAAGTGATTGACTGTCAGGGTTATTAAGTCTGCAGCCTGACAGGTGAAGCTCATGCCTGCTCGTGTATATTTAGCTCATGTGTCACGAAGCAGGGCCTTCCCGGTCCTCTCACGCGACCTGTAAGGTTTCAGAAGTATCCTATTAAAAATTAAACCATGTGCCTAAACGATACGATTGGTTTACAGCGAGTTTTTGTTAAAATTCTCGTGCAGAACATCATCACGTGCTGTGTCGGCGCGCATACCTCGTGCACGTGCAGCTCCAGTAAAACTAGATCCAGCAGGGCACGGCGATACAAGTGTGGTCGGTGCCGCCCGCCGGTAATGCAAGCATGGCAAAAATGGGTATCTTGACAATTAACTCCTGGTGACTACTGCAACGTTACGTTGTCTGTTAAACTACTTTGCTTGATTTTAAAGTTTTAACGACATTTACATTGTTTTTAAAGAAATGCAAATAAAAGTTAATGAAAAAGAAAAACGCTTGTTTAAATGAACAGTTTTGTAGATTAAATTACGATTCTTCACTTTTTACATGCTGTTAGTTCCCATCAACTTTGACTGAATTCATTAAAAGCAATTTCTCTCACTATAAACAAAAAAACTTTCAGCTGATGTTCCACCTCATCACATTTTATACGTGCAGAGCTTACAAACTGAAGTTTTGTCATCATGTCCCCCCATTCAAAGTAGGTCCCCACGAGACTTTTTTTAAATGCACTGTACACATTTTGTGTTTCTTCGCCCTTTTTTATTGGCAGCATGTAATTTGCAGCTGTGATGTCAAACCTCAGAAAACTGGTGTCTGAACCAAAGAGAAAAAACAATATATTTTATCCTGGTTCACTTAGCACTGACACTGTCATTTTTTAGTCTGAATCTGAAAATGTGGAACAATGCAAAACCCATTTCGTTTAGATGTCTTTGTTTTGCATTAGTATTTCAGTTGAACCACACAAGAGTTATTTGTAAGTGGACAAAGGACAACACTCTTATCGATGCACTCGTTTAGTGCTCTCCAAAGTTTGCGTTCACATGCAAAAACCTAATTTGCCACTGCTTCCCTTATTGTTTTTGTTTTTACATCAGCTTTTCAAATTTTGAATAAAACGCTTTTCAATAGTTTTTCTCCCTACGATGTCAATTAAACCCAATCATTTTAAAAACACAAATTTTCTTGCAGTTATATTTATTTCTAAAGCATATTTGTTCAGTATGTAATGAATGACATAAAGACAATTGAATACTGTTTACCACAGATAGTGTTTCATTAATGAAATGAGGGAAAATAGAACTCAAGAAATTTTGTGGGAACTAATCTCTTATAGACATGTGCCGATATTCAGTAATACAGTTATGATGATGAACATGGATGAAATTGTGTGGACTTTAAAATGCCAGTAAAAGCTACTTGTAAATTATTTATTATTCTTGTCTAATGTTAAATTTTTTGTTCATGCCAAATAACTGAGTACGTTTACATGAACACCAATAATCCGATATTAATATGATTAAGACAATACTTTGATTAACAGTCTACCATGTAAACAGCAAATTTTAATTAGTTTCAATTAAGGTCATAATCGAACTAAACCGAAATTGAATTAAGACGTGGAGTACTGTATGCCAATTTTCACTGCATAATTGAAGTGCAGTACAAACATGTAAACAGCTTAATCAAACTATTATACTTGTGTAAGATTTTTGTGACATTTGGCGACAGGAAATTCCTCACACACACAGCTGTTTGACACTATTCTCTGCACCTATTGAGTTTGTGAAGGATCACAAACATCTGCATTGTGAAATAAGGAGTTTTTTTTTCCCTCTCCATACGGCGTGCGGTATCAAATTCTATTAAAACTACGTACTTCCAACAGTTCATACTCACATCCAATATCTCGTTTGTCATGGAGGGCATGCATGAAATGTTCCTGAATGAAAGTGAAAGTGCCAAATTGCAGTTAAAGTTGACAAATTAAAAAAATGAAATGCCCGAAATTACATGAAACTGTGGAGGAAATGTGGATAGTGTGGTGACACAATGACGTTAATTGAATTATGTGCTATAACATGTAAAATGGGATCATGAAATAAATATTCAAAAACTGAACATTCAAAAAGCAACTCATGTAAACACCTTAATCAAGTTTTTGTTTTATTCAGATTAAGGCAAATAATTAGATTATTGATGTCCATGTAAACATAGTCAGTCATAACTTTATTGCGCTAATGAATAATTCAGTTGCAATTTCTTCAACCTAACATTAAGATAACAAATGTAATAGGTAACAAATGTAATAGTTATTGCATTAACTCATATTTATTGAAGAGATACTGTATTGTAAACCCTTTACAGTCCATTTTCAGTAATTTCAAAATCTTTTAAAAACATTTGTTTACTCTAGACATTTATATACAATAAAGCAATACACGGAAATGCAGTTTTTGTTATTATCCCTGTAAAATAACCCTTTATTTGCAGCTTATATCAATATCATCATAATCCCATTTATAATTAATAAAGCTTTAGTAATTGTTGCAACAGGAGAGTTTGATGCCATCATATGCCACGTGTTTTTTATGTCACGACTCATGACTGTAGCGCTCTATTCTTGTTGACTGGCTTTGTTCTTCAGTTAAAGATGATCTGTAAGTTATTTAATCAGTCTCTTCGTCTTGTTCACTGTGAGCAGGCTCACTTCGACAGGAAGTGCTTCAGCTGCAGTTGTCAAAAACTGCGTTGTCACGTACAGGTAGAGTGATGAGATCTTGATTCTGACCTCATGCCCCTCACTCCCCCCATTAATTTTCAACGAGCTGCATGTGAATATCCATTTATGTGTAATTTTTACATCTCTCATTTATCTAATCCCGTTCAATAACTCGAGAACCTAAATTCCCCAGAAGCGTCTTTCTAGTCATTTCTGCTTTCTTCTGAAATCAGCAGACCAGTGTTCCTTATGCTTTTTTGGTCTGATGTTCGGTCATCACACTGTCAGTGAAAGCCAACAACCTTTTTTATTGGTACCAAACCAGAAATGTTCCATTTAGGTCTTAAGAAGCCATTTATCATCGTCAGAGGCTTTTGTTGTGTCTCAACGTCTTAACAATGACTTCTTCTCTACGATGGCAGTTAAATACATCAATTTCTGCCATTTGAAGAATCATAGAGAAACTAGGACTCTAATTACAAAGGATGTCATTTGCACTTTTTCAATAGTGGGATTTAAATACTGAAACCCTGCTGGGCTCCACAGACCCCTAGTTGGGAATCACATCTAAGTTTACTTTGTTCGGTAGTTCAGCTACACTAAGTGATGATGCTTCTGGAAAGGTTTGGAACTCATAGTAAAATATTTGATTTGGCTGTGTAACTGTTTCTTTTCACATCAAAATAACTCTTCAAAGTCGGAGGCCATTGTGGATTGTCTTACATTTTTCCATCAACTCCCAACCATTCCAAACTCCTCCTCCACACCGCATCCATTATTTTGCTAATGTATGTCTTTATAGTACAGTTAAACTGCTATTTTAAAGTCTTCTGTGATGTCACATTCATATTGATAATGTTTTTTTACTGTGGCTGTGTTTTACTATTTTGAGGCTTTTAATATGTTTATTGTAAATGTGTTGTTCTAATATCTCAATATCAGTGAATAGGTTGACTGGGGGAAAGGGTGAACATTTCCAAAACAATTGTTTATTCATATTATTTATACTACCATTTAGAAGATAAATTAAAAACATTTGAAATTAACCAAAAGTGACAAGAAAGAAACATAAGATATTTAAACAGAATTACATATTTATGCGCTTCTGACCCTAACTTTATTGAAGAATTATAATTTTTTTAAGCACCAAATCAAATTATTAAAAAAGATTAGAATTTTTATATTGAGAAGTAAATCCCACTATACAGTACTAATATATTTGTCACATAATATATGTGTGTATATATATGTAGTCAAGTTGAATGAACACATCACCTTTACTTTAATCGTTGCTCAAAAACATATAACATATATATTCTATAATGTTCAGGATATTTCAAAGTATATTGATCTCTAAATCAAAAGATCAAGAAAAGTTAGATATTCCAGATAATGACCCCTTCAGAATTTCTTAATAGTATAAGAAGTTTTTTTAATTGTGATGAGATTTCTTATCATTGTTTGTGTTGTATTTGTGATCATCAAAAAGCTGCAGTCTTGATTCAAAATCAACAATTGTTACAGGGCTTAACATTTTGGACAGCTATGCATTTACATTAAGCATACAAAAACTGCAAATCAATCTTCTTGCTAAAATCCTCCTAAAAAATCTAACTTATCAAGTTAAATCATAATGAATTCCAAATAACATATCAAAGTGGTTTGACTGAGTATTTTCAAGAGTTTGAACTGCATGACCTATCTTTCAGAGATTAGCCTGATCATTAAAGAGATCTGATTCACTAGATTCATGGTCCAGAGAGGATCAGTGATTGATTTTAAGAAGATTTAAAGAGTCCCAGTGGATATTTCTCCACTTGCCTGCATGGATTTAATGATAAAGGTGATTCACTCCATTTTAGTAAATAATTAAACATGCTCTCTACAAATCCTCATCTTTCTTTATCCCGTTCATGTTATTAACTGAAGGTCTACTGGAACCCTGGGGTTAGCAGGTGGGCCATTATGTTTGTTTGCAGAAGGCCACATTGCACTTTAACCTAAATCAGAGGTTGTTTCTTGGATGTGAGTTTGTATAGTGTGTGTGGAGATCTATATTATGTATATATGAGAGTTGAAGCAATTGGGATGTCAGTGCCATTATTAAAGTTCAATTTAAAATCAATTGAAGACACTGTAGATTACTAAACGGAAGGGCACAGACTATTTTTGCACTTCTCCAGGGATGTTTGTTTTCTGTGCACAGAAGTGAATCAGATGGCAGGTAAAAACAGGTATTAGATACACGAGTTTGTGGACAGATTAAACACACATTATTACTTTGTGTGTTATTACTCTGACACGTCCATATATTTGCCTAACTATGACTAACAGTCATTTCCCCCTCATTTATTTATAATATCAAACTAATGTGTTGTTCATCTTTTCATCTGGTCTCTTTTTGTATGTTTTAGGGAGGAACGGGGTGAGAGGCGAGACTGGTGTGAGTGATGATGATTTGGCGTCTGATGTTCTCAGTCACTATAGCAGTGCCAGTGAAAGTGCGTCAGTTATTGAAGAGGGCGCAGGTACACAAAAAAACTTAAATTGCAAAAATCCAAAAAAATAAAATAAAATTTGAATCGGACGTCTATTGCCATGTGTAAAAGTATAAAAAAAGTATTTGCAAACTGTGCTGTGCAGGTGAGGTGGTTGATGAACAAACTGCTCAGGAAGAAACAGAAGACAAACTGAAGCAATGCATCGACAATCTTATGGACAAAAGGTATTGATATGCTCACGCGTAACAGTTGGCAGAGTTAAACAAAACCAGATCATATTTGCAACCATTTCATTCTTTGTGTGTGTGTGTGTGTGTTTCAGTGCCAAGACCCGCCTGGCTGCATTAGAAAGTCTGCGCTTGGCATTTTCCTCTAGGGTTCTGTATGAGTTCCTGTTAGAGAGACGTTACACCATCAGTGACTGTCTAGAGAGGAGCTTGAAGAAAGGTGGGATTATGGATTTTTATTATTCTTATGCAAATTAGCTATATATGCTTATGTATAAGAACTAAAGTACAAACACTTTTAAATAAAGAAAATATTTGAAACGTGCTATTTTTAATCTTTACAAATGTTTTTACTTTGTGCTTGCTTTCATACATTTCTTTTATTCACAAAATGTAAGTATTTATATCAGGGGTCTCAAACTGCCAGCCCGCAGGCCTAGTCGCAAATACACTTGTGGTTTTGACTAGGGCTGTGTATTGGCAAGGGCCTCACATATATCGCGAATCAATACATATTGTTGGGGAGGTGAACAAATTATTTATGAATAATTAATAAATTCTTAACTAATTAATTATTTGTAGCCTACCGTTTCAACTACCTGACCTGCATGGCTTTTGTTTTACTCATAACTAAATCATACATAAAAAAAATAAAGATAAGTTACACACAAATTACCACCTGTCAATCACTTTTTTCAGCGGGACTCTGGCATGACTAGGCAGAGTGAACCATGCCGTTATGGTGTCCACACACTTGCTTGATAAAAAAGCTGCACAACCAACAGGAACTAACCAACAGTATCTGAGGTTTTCACTAAAATTACTTAGCACAAGCGTGAAAGCGAAAGACTGAAGCAGTGTACTGACGCTGTGACACGTTACCTGAATCAAAAGACTGAAGAGTCGTTAGATAGAGACAAGATTAATTAAATATCACCTTTAACAACTAACTTATAGTGAGACGCAATCCAGCGGTACATCCTTGATAAACTGTCCATACCAATGCAATGACTGTATAAAATATAGTCCGTACACTTCTCTGGAGTTCAGAGGAGAGCATGACAGTGTGTGTGTGGTCACGTGATGTGCATTTTCAGCAGACGGAGGGATGTTCAGAAATGCTTGGTGAAACGCCAGTTTGGATGTGGATCATTTTCGTTCTAAAATGCCATTTTAAAACTAAGCTGTATCAGTGTAAACGGGGTCTGAGTGTGTTAGTTAGGGACATCGACAGGAGCGGAGGAGGAGGTCATTTGGCACAACTTAAATCGATACTTGAGGTTAGACTATCGATACACTATCGTAAAAGAAACTATTGCGATAGTTAGATGTATCGATAATATTGCACAGCCCTAGTTTTGACCACCACCCCCACCTGCCGGACATTTAAAGTACTGTACTATATATTCGGGTTACTTTCGGTTTCTCTCAGTGTGTGGTTGCACATGCAGATTATTTCTGCAGCTGATTTAAACATTGAAATATATGTACGCAAGTGCTCAATTTTTACTAAAGCTATATTTTTGTAAATATTCAAGGGTCATTTGATTATAATCAGTTTTATACCACCTGTATTTTGTTGTACAAACACTTCTTCATGGCTTACACGTTATACTGGTGATGTAAATATAATTTTGCTAATATGTGATATTCCATTCAAATGGTTTCATTAATAGATTTTCTTAATATGCATATTAAGATTTGTATAAAAATGTGTATTAGTAAAATTGTACTGCTGGTTGAATTTAACGTTAAAATAAATGTGAATACATATATACTTTTCCCCTCTTTGTTGTAGTTTTACAAGAATACTTACTATTAAACAATTGCCAGTCAAGTCAATAAAGTTATCCAAACTGTTTTCTGCTATCTTACACTAGCTATTAAACATTTGCTCAAGCAACCATTGATTGTGACATAAACATAATATTTATTATTATGCCCATTATTAATAAAGTGTAGTATTTGCATAGGAACTTAAACCCCTTTTATATGTACAACTGGAAACAAAAAGGAGCTTTGATACTCTGGGAAAGAATGTCTGAGTGCATCAATTATATCAGGTTTCCATTTTTTTCTTGTGCTTGAATGTTAAAACAGCCCTCCTATGCATTGTCAGTCACTGATATGGCCCCCCGCCAATTTGAGTTTGAGACCCCTGATTTATATAGTTAACATCATTGAAAATAAACACAGTAGAAAGGAAACAATAATGCATATATAAATAATTTTAATTACTTAAAAAGATTTTTGAAAAATAAGAATTGTTCTGTGTAAGACAATGTAACATTTTTGTCCTGGTTCAAACTATTCTGCTTATTACACTGTAAATAGTCAGAAAGTATTACCTCTCTGTCCAAAACAAACTGAAACAACATTTAATATCAACAAAGAGACAATTGTCTCTACATGTTTATATTTATGTATTTTTTATGTATTATATAAAATCTATTTATGTATGTTACATTTTGGTGCAAAAAAAGTGGATCTATTATTTAAAATCGAGGCCATAAGGTGAACTCATTACCTTAATGCATCAATAAATTAGGCTTTGTCGTTGCAATCATATTCATGAAAACACATAGTCTTATAACTCCTGTCATATTTGAAGTTCATTTGACTGTACCCATCCTGTATTCATGAGATGAAAGCATAATTTATTTTTCTTGGCTCATAAAAAAGAGAGGTCCTCTTTAAGAGGTCAGTTAGAAATTAGTTGTGTTCTTTTTCATCATAATTATTTCCAGTGTAAAATAGAGCTGTGCAATTAATCGAAATTCAGTTTCGGTTCCAATTTTGGCTTCTAACGATTATGAAAAAACATTAATCGAGATAAAACTATTATTGCATCATATATATCGCCCCTGTTCCAGTTGTGCACATTTGTTGCTCTGCAAAGCTCAGTCTCATGTGAAAATGACTAAAAGCATGTACTGTAATGTAACTTTTGCAGCACGGGATGCGCATCATGCATTAATTTGAATCATTCATGTTTTTAAATGCGCAAAAGAGATTGCATGCTGTTGTGTGTATGCGCTCAGCCTCAGAGACGAGCAGCGCACACACATCTAAAGTCATGCGAGTCATGTCTTAATGTGAGCTCTTTAATAGTCAAATGCATGCAAATTTGTGTCAAAACGCGGTGTTTAGTGATTATTCATATTAACCCTCATTTATGTAATAAACGAGTTGAGAATCAAAAGACATGTGAAAGTTAAACCATAAGTCAAAACCGTACTGGTCTTAAAGTGACAGCACGCAATATTCCTGCTGCCGACTGTTTTTATCATTATTAATCAAACAACAAAAGGAGAAAATCACTCACTGCTCTTGACTGAAGGACTTTTTTAGCTGTAGTAAAAGTTTTTTCTTACAGTGAGAATGCTTAAAGCGCTGTTTTTTCATATTTCTTTCTATTGTATTTACTTCCCTTTCCTTATTTACAGGGAGGAAAATATCTGTATACAGTTGGTCAGAATTATTAGCGGCCTTTGCCCCCAATTTTTGTTTAACGTAAAGATTTTTTTTCAATTAATTTCTAAACATAATAGATTTAATAACTCATTTCTAATAACTGATTTCTTTTAGCTTTGCTATGATGACAGTACATACGATTTGACTAGATATTCTTCAAGATACTAGTTTTCCGCTCATAGTGACATTTAAAAGCTTAATTTGGTTAATTAGGCAGGTTAGGGTAATTGGGCAAGTCAACAGTAGCTTCTTCTGCAGACAGTCAAAAAAATATTGCTTAAGGGGGTTATGAAATAATGATCTTAAAATAGTTTTAAAAATATTTAAACCTGCTTTTTTCTAGCCAAAATAAAACAAATAAGACTTTCTTCAGAAGAACTTGAATAGAAGAATACATGTATTTGAACAATACTGTGAAAATTTCCTGAATCTGTTAAACTTTATTTGGGAAATAAAAAAAATACTGCAGGGCGAATAATTCTGGCTTCAGCTGTATATCATTTTGAATAATTGTGATTACAATTATGACCAAAATAATCAAGATTATGATTTTTCCCAAAATCGAGCAGCCCTAGTGTAAATTCTTCCGTAGTACTGATGTGTTGTTATTGTACATGTATCTGTGGGTTCATTCGCACAAATGAACTGTTGAATTGTTTAGTAAAATGTTCTTCTCTATAGGTGGAGGAGAGGAGCAGGCTGCCGCTGCTACAGTTTTCGCTCTGTTGTGTGTGCAGCTTGGGGGCGGAGTCGAAGGCGAGGAGGGCTTCAAGATGCTCCGCCCTGTCCTCAGCACTATCCTGATTGACAGCTGTGCCAGCCTGGCAGCACGACAGAGTGTGAGTGATGCATTCAGTGATGTTGTTTACACTGGCTTCTAAAATGTTATTGTTTTCCTAATTCTCAAACTTTTTTCCTCAGTGTGCTCGGGCTCTAGGTATGTGCTGCTATGTGTCCGCCTCCGATGATGCAGAGGTAAGAAATGCTCTTATCAAGCACTAATGAATAGGGCTGAGTGATATGATATGGTACCATTTCGGTAAATTTAATCAATTGGTATGTTTAAATATATATTGGCCACATGTAAAGGACTAATATATATACTTGGTAGTTTACTATGTGATAATATTTCATGTTATTTAGAACTTTTGGGCAAATGTTTGGTTAAAAATGTAGAAAAGACAAAAAAATATTACTTTATTAAAATATTATTAAACTATTAAAATATAAAACGCTTAAAAAATGAATGATTACAGGTCCAACATGAAAAACAATCACTAAAAGAATTGCAAAATGTAAACTATGTACTTTCAAGATTGCAACTTTTTCACAATGAAGGGTAAGGGTGTGTATTATTGTGCTCATATATGTTAAAGAAGTATTACAAATAGTATCACAAAATAAACAAGTATAATATGAAACGACAGACTTTATTTTGTCCATACAACAAAAAATTGTCACATTGCACAGCTCTATTTATGAATATTTATAAATTTGCATGTTTGAACTACTATCACTTGTCTTGGTCAGGATCTGCTGAAATCTCTTGGACATTTGGAGAGTGTGTTTGTGGGTGCGTATCCTTTAGGCGATGGCTCTCTGCCCTCTGTCAAAGCCGGGACCCCTGCTCTCCACAGTGCTGCCCTACAGGCTTGGGCTCTGCTCTGCACCCTTTGTCCTGCGTCGCGCATCAACACCATTCTCAACCAGTGAGTATGCATCTGTGCATAGATTTATTCAGTAAGCTTAAATGCCATGACAATGAAATCAATGCACCAGCTCTAATGAAAAACTCATGTGTAGTCAAATCGCCTGCATCAGGGCCAGAAAGTTGCTTAAGCACACCACAATTTGCACCATCATGAGAAGAAATGACTGTCATGTGAGATGGTGGCAAGATTCTGTTTTCATCATTCAAAGAACACCGAAACTATGATTGCTAAAAAGGAACTGTAAACAAACCATTTCTTTTTTAACTTATGTTGACCACTTTCTTACTTCCAGTCGGCCATGTTGTCATTTGCTCACTTAACACTTTAATTCCTTGATTCAAACATTTTTCTTTTTGTGTTTACTAAGCTATTTAATTGAAATTGTCGCACTAAGTGCTAGACAGCGAGTGTGTTAACATTTTGGGACAAAAAAATTCACCCGGCTGGGTTACCCTAAAAAGTCTGGAATTTGGCTTTTGCCTTCTGCATCAACATCAAATTTATGCATTTTGCATTACTTTTTAACTTTCTATTTAGTTCACACCTTGTTGCACACTACCATTGGTCGGTCATGTATGTACGCAAACATTGGCCAGTGTTTCTCAATCCCTCAGCACTAGTCAACAGCCAAGAGAGACAGCAGCTTTTAAATGTCAGTGTATCAACTGCTTTTTTATTTTTTTTTGTATTTTATCCTATTGAAAAGGTGCTATCATGTTAAAGGTCATGAATACTAAAACATTTTAAATACATTTGTTACTATGTTGTTGAGGGCTAAAAAGTTTAATGGAAAGTATGTTATTTGTGTACATTTATACAGTGCATCCGGAAAGTATTCATAGCGTTTCACTTTTTCCACATTTTTTTATGTTACAGCCTTATTCCAAAATGGATGAAATTAATTTTTTCCCTCAAATTTCTACACACAATACCCCATAATGACAATGTGAGAGATGTTTTTTTTAATTGTTGCAAATTTATTACAAATAAAAAACCTGAAATATCATATGTACATAAGTATTCACAGCCTTTACTGTGAAGCTGTAAATTGAGCTCAGGTACATTCTGTTTCCACTGATCGTTCTTGAGATGTTTCAGCAGCTTCATTGGAGTTCACCTGTGGTAAATTCAGTTGATTGGACATGATTTAAAAAGGCATACACCTGTCTATATAAGGTCTCAGGGTTGACAGTGCACGTCAAACCACAAACCAAGCATGAAGACAAAGGAATTGTCTGTAGACCTCCGAGACGGGATTGTTTTGATGCACAAGGCTGGGGAAGGTAACAGAAAACATTCTGCTGCTCTGAAAGTTCCAATGAGCACAGTGGCCTCCATCATCCGTAAGTGGAAGATGTTTGGATCCACCAGGATTCTTCCTAGAGCTGGCTGAGTGATCAGGGAGAAGGGGCTTAATCAGGGAGGTGATCAATAACCTGATGGTCACTCTGTCTGAGCTTCAGCGTTCTTCTGTGGAGAGAGGAGAACCTTACAGAAGGACAGCTGTCTGTGCAGCAATCCACCCTTCAGGCCTGTATGGTAAAGTGGCCAGATGGAAGCCACTCCCTGCCTGGAATTTGCCAAAAGGCATCTGAAGGACTCTCAGACCATAAGAAACAAAATTCTCTTGTCTGATGAGACTAAAATTGAACTATTTGGAGTGAATGCCAGGCGATACGTTAGGAGAAACCAGGCACCGCTCATCACCAAGCCAATACCATCCCTACAGTGAAGCATGGTGGTGGCAGCATTATGCTGTGGGGATGTTTTTTAGCAGGAATTGGAAGACTAGTCAGGAAAGAGGGAAAGATAAATGCAGCAATGTACAGAAACATCCTGAATGAAAACCTGCTTTTGACCTTAGACTGGGGCGACGGTACATCTTCCAGCAGGACAATGACCCAAAGCCAGAGCCCAGACCTAAATCCTGTTGAACATCTTTGAAGAGATCTGAAAATAACTGTACACATCGCTTCCCATACAACCTAATAGACCTTGAGAGTTACTGTAAAGAGGAATGGGCAAAAATTCCCAAAGACAGGTGTGCCACGCTTGTGGCATCATATTCAAGAAGACTTAAGGCTGTAATTGCTGCCAAAGGTGCATCAACAAAGTATTGAGCAAAGGCTGTGAATACTTATGTGCATGAGATTTTTTTTTCAAGTTTTTTTATTTTTAACAAATTAGTAACAATTTCAAAAAATCTTTGAATTTTCTTTTCACATTGTCATTATGGGGTATTGTGTGTAGAATTGAGGAAATTTTGAGGCTGTAACATGAAAAGGTGAAGCGCTATGAATACTTTCCAGATGCACTGTACAGGTTTTCTTATAGTAATAATTGTATTTCATGTGAAATGTTGTTGCAGAATCACAATCCAAAGCTTATCTATAATCCAAGCCAGCATGAATATTGAAGATACAACGATAATGCGTTTTATGTGTTCTCTTTGTGTTTTATGTAACTTAACAAATAGTGATACGACAACACCCAGATAGAATATACATAAACAAATAAGACTGTAATATGATCTTTGTCTGTTGTCCAGCCACTTGCCCCGTCTGCATGCATGTTTAGAAAGCAGTGAGGTAAACTTCAGGATTGCTGTGGGAGAGACCATCGCTCTGCTGTATGAACTGGGCCGGGACATCGATCAGGTTTGTATAAAGAATGGGAGTCTCTGTTTCATTCTGTTTAGCGGTCAACATATAAAATAACCCCCCCCCTCAGGAGCACATACACAATAAGTAGACATCACCACATTAAAAAGCTGATTATTACTGTTTGTTCCTATTGGTATTAATAGATGGGGCTATGTGATATGAGCAAAAGAAACCTACCACGATTTTTTTGAACAATATTGCGATTTCGATTTGAATCCCCTAGTAAAGGTGTAACAAATTGTCTTTTTTGTGTTTGTGTAATGAAATGTCTCTAGAACAGACCTATGGCAAAACAAATAAATAGGCTAGTGTGTGCGTGTGTGTGTGCGATGTCAAACTCAAGTCTCTGATGTTCTGCTTGACCACATTAGTTGCTTGTACTTTTTGCAATGCATAGATCTTAGACCTCTTTGTGAAATGCTGTGCTGTTCATATATTGTGTCTTTTGTAAGCATAAGTTCATTATTTTCAATAGAGGCATATTAGGAGCGTTAAACTTCAGGCACACCCAGTTGAAAACATCAGGCAAGGCGTGTTGAAAATGCTAAAGGATGCGATGCGCCTTGCGCTTTTTGCACATGCTTTTAGGCATGATATGTGAATGACAGACCTTATAAATGACCTGGTTCTGCGATACGTCAGCCTTCCTGTATGCAAAGTATTCCCACACCACAGATGTTGTGTTTTTTGGGCACCAAGTCCACCTGTGCTGAACTCATCATCCCTGTTTATGCAGGCTAGTTGTCATTAGGCTCAGTCTTCTGTTCTCGCTTTAAGTATGCTCATTATGATTGGTTCAAACAGCATACTGCGGGAGAAGTATCAGTCGGGACAGGAGCGTGCAAAAAATCTTGCTGTTAGGTGATTTAGAAATTTCGCATGTTCAAATTTAGATTTTTCTATATGATTTCAATTAATTGCACAGCCCTAGTAATAAGTACTTATTCTCTTTGTTGTTAATGTTTGAGTGTCAGGACTCTTTTAGCATGTTGACTGTGTATATATGTTGTGTTTCAGGAGTTTGAGTATGAGGACTGTGATGCATTGTGCGATAGTCTGAAGAATCTAGCAACTGACGGAAACAAACATCGTGCTAAAAATGACCGCAGGAAACAGCGCTCCATCTTCAGAGAGGTGCTACACTACATTGAGGTAAAAGGAGAACTGCATCTATGCTTATCATTCCGTTCCAAAAAATACATTTTAAAGCAAGATTATATACTTTGCCAAAAAGTTGGACTGATCCTAAACCATACTAGATTGGTGTGGTTTAGAAATTTGTGTAAAATATTTATTTATCTGTCAGAATGAAGATTTCACAGATGAGAAGATCCAGTTTGGGATTGAGGTCATCTATATTGATGGCTGGATGCGCCGTAGGATTTATGACGCCTTCAAGGAGGTGCTTGAGTCTGGAGTCAGACACCACCTACAGGTGAGGAGGACCAGTTGCAGTTTACAGTTTTATTGTGCATTCACATCATTGCAGGCAAGAGCTTCAAAGTTCGCTCTGGCTGCCCTGCTGACATCGCTGTCTGTGTTTACAGTGCCACCAAGGAGAGCGTCAAAATTCACTAAATTGATCTTGTATTTAAAGTGTCCATTGCAACATATCAGCAAATCAGTTACATTCTTGCTCAAAAATGTGCTTTCTAGCAGGAAATGTTGCGCGTCTTATATCAAATTAATTAACAAGGCAAGATCAAGTTGTTGCATGTAGTGTGGCTTTGCTCCTCCTATCCAATGTGTCCATATGCCTCATTACAGTTAGCATGCAATTCCCGCTTTTTTT
>CAIGQZ010032240.1:4808024-4821105 GCA_903798205.1 Danio tinwini | reverse complement strand
ATGATCTGGTCAGAGAGCTTGTCATCTGAAGGCATGTCTGTGTCAAGCCCTCGAATGAGTCCAGACTCATGTTGGATCGTCTACTTACAGGGAGAAGTGTTTGGACCACATCATCAGTGCCTCAGCATGATGTTGGTGAGTAAATATTAATGTATAGTATACTGCCTATGCTTTGGAATGGTTGAAACGAAAAGACAAATTACGTATTTTGTGTAATATTTATTATATAATTATTAAGTAATGTTTGCTAATCAGCATAATAGCTTGATTTCTGGAGGATCATCTGACATTGAATACTGATTTAGTGGCAGCTGGACATTTAGCTTTGATATTACTGGAATAAATGACATATTAAGATATAATGAAATACAAAAGAATTAGATTTAAATTGTAATTATTTTTGATTACATTACCAAATCAAATACTATATCAGTATTATTTAAAATCTTATGTATGTGCTCAAATTCATTCAAATATTATGAAGCTATTTTCTTTGTCTCTTTATAGTATGACATGAAGAACAGAAGCACTTCGGTTTTGGTAGATGTGGTCAGAAGAGCAGAAAAGGGTGCTTAGATGAAAACATGCACACACACACACACATTGTAGAGTGTGAAACATTTTATTTGCACCTTTTGCAATCAACATTCATATGAGTAACTTCACTCCCTCTCTCAGGCCAGTTTGCCGGTATATATGAGTCGCTACCATCACACTGCTGGTCAGCAGACAGTGAGAGAGTCTTCTTTAGCAGTGCCTGTGAAAACAAGAAGGTAAACCAATGCATAGACATAATTCAAATGGCAAAACATGCATGCTTGAGTAAAAGAATGAAAAAGTGCAGAATCTGTGCCTGTCCCTTATCTGCTCTGTGTGCATTCTGAAATTCCTGGGCTAGTGATTTTGTGATTTGCACCATCTGTTCTTCTAGGCAGTGTTTTTAGTCGACAGAACCACAGGAAGAATCATTCAAGTATGCAGACTGGATGTGCTAAGACTAGGTAGTGTAAATATGGATGTCATGAGTGCTCTGGCTCAGTATGGACAAAAGGACTTTACTGTCAATGTCATTACTGTGTTTTGTGCCACATTTGGTGCCAAATGTTATGTTCTCTAGATGATTTCGGAAGTGTGCAGCTGTTGACAATACAAAAAGACCTGATGGTGTTGAGCTGCTCTTCTCCAAATCAACCACCCTGTCTGGTACAACCTCCCACTTTATAGTCACTTTTTTACTGAAGAAACTGAATGAAATGTAACTTTGTGTGTTTTCTGTAGAGAGCTGGCTTCCTCTCAACAGTTGATCATGCTGAGGACATGCAGCTCAGTAATTTAGGCGGAGCAGATGTGTATGAGGGATTTGATTGGCAACCCATGTTGATCACACCTCCTTCTCAAGAGGAAAACCATCAGTTCTGTAAGTAACATGAATGTATGATTAGGGTTGGGTCAATAGACCATGCCATTGCCGATGGCCTATAGATATCACGATGCTGAGCTGGCATTGTGATCCTCTGCCCTGCCTTAATCACAGAAGCAACCCGCTTGCGAAAAATACACACTAAGGCCCTGTTTACACTAATACTTCCTAGTTTTAAAATAGCATTTTAGAACGAAAATGATCCACGTCTACACTGGCATTTCACCTAGCATTTCTGAAAAGATCTCCGTCCACTCTATACATTACGTGACCACACACACACACACACACACTGTCATGCACTGCAGCATATGTGCACATCTGAGCTCCAGGCAGTCAGCGGGTGCTTTGAGCACAAAACCCCAGAGAGCAGTGCACGTCGGACAGTTTATCAAGGATGTACCGCTGGATCGTGTCTCTCTATAGTTGTTAAACGTGATATTTAATAAATCTTGCCTCTATCTAACGACTCTTCGTCTTTTGAATCTATCAGGTAACATGTCGCAGCATCAGTACAATGCTTCAATCTTTCGCTTTCATGCTTGTACTTAGTAATTTTAGCATAAACCTCAGATACTGTTGGTTGGTTGCTGTTGGTTGTGCACCTTTTTGCCAACCAAGTTTGTCGACGCTATTATAACAACTCTGATCACTCTGCCTATTCATGCCAGAGTCCTGCAGATATAGTGATTGACAGGTGGTAATTTGTGTGTAACTTATCTTTATTTATTATTTATTCATGATTTGGATATGGGTAAAACAAAGACCATGCGGGTCAGGTAGTTGAAACCTTGAATTAATTAATTATTCATAAATAATTAATTCACCGCGCCATCGTCCATCGCGATGTGCTGTTTCACATTAGACATTGAACGATGCAAAATTGGTTGACATCACCCAACCCTAATAATATATAAATATATCAGTCTTTACCAGCAATGCTTCTTATGATTTTTTTCTTTACCTCTATATAGCTGGACTGAATTTTGGAGCAATTTTGTTGAAGCCGTACAGTCCTCCAGAAAGGAGAAAAACTCCACTGGTGGTGAATATACATGGTAAGCAAACATGGTTTTGACAGTGTATTTTAATTGTATATATCAGTATTTATTAGTTATAAATATGAATCCACAGCCAGGTTGAAAAACATTCACACGGACACTTGAATGTTTAGTTTGTGTGTATAAATGAAATCCAAATGAAATTTAAATGGTGTGTATAAACTTAAATTAAAACATACAGTAAGATACAGTATTTGGGTTTTAAAAATACAAATTGTTCAGTACAAAGTTGTAATTACTAATGGTCTACTAGTTGTAACTACTTCTGCTGGCAGCTAGCTCTCTGCAACTCTCACAAGGTCGCCCACTGAAGCTAAGCAGGGCTGCGCCCGGTTAGTACCTGGAGGGGAGACCACATGGGAAAGCTTGGTTGCTGCCAGAAGTGGTGTTAGTGAGGCCAGCAGGGGCACCCAACCTGCGGTCTGTGTGGCTCCTAATGCCCCAGTATAGTGACGGAGACTCTACTTATACTGCTCAGTGAGTGCCTTCTTTTGGATGAGATGTTAAACTGAGGTCCTGACTCTCTGTGGTCGTTAAAAATCCCAGGATGTCTTTCGAAAAAAATAGGGGTTTAACCCTGGCATCCTGGCCAAGTCTGCCCACTGGCCTTTGTCCATCATGGCCTCCTAACCATCCCCATATCATAATTGGCTTCATCACTTTGTCTCCTCTCCACCAATCAGCTGGTGTGTGGTGTGCGGCCTAGCGCAAAATGGATGCTGCACACTGGTGGTGGATGAGATTTCCCCCAATGTGTAAAGCGCTTTGAGTGCCTAGAAAAGCGCTATATAAATGTAAAAAATTATTATTATTATTTTAAAGTGTTTTCAATACACTTTTGTATGTTTTTGTGTGTTGCAGTTAAGGCAGGTGCATATATGTTATTTTTGTTGTCATATAAGCTTGTATGTAGTTTTTCCTTCAGAAGTCACATGTACATTTTTGATAGTCATATGGTCCTGTTTTGTACTGTGTGTGAGGAATTTACAAGTCGAGCCAAGGGACTCACAAGCTCCTCCTGATCATTTTTAAACATGTCAAAACATTTTTTGGAGCTGTTAGCTCCATTTGTGAGCTGTATGTGTTTGAGCGAGCTGATCTGTTTGAAGTTGCGAAGTGCATGACAGTCATCAGAGATTATAGTTTATAGCAGACTTGGATTTATAATTCACACACACAGAGTGAGCAGGCTTCCTGGTTACCCAGTCGTGAGAAAAATAAACTTGGTCTAACAAACATTCACAGCTCATATTATTATTAAGTTGAATTAAGACAGAGGCCACTGAAAGTGATAAAAGCAATTTCTTCTTCTGTCTATGTTTTTGGCGTGGAATTCATGTGATTGCTTCTGAGTGTAAAAGTCATAAAATCGTGTTTGTATCACTGCTTCTGAATGATTTTTACATAATCTAATTTGTGATGTGTGCATAGACATATGATCTTCCAACCTTTAGTATTTGCACCCTGTATGCCCACCTTTATGACCTGTTTTCACTCACTGGTACGGTACAATATGGTTCGGTGTGCTTTTGTGGCCATTTCCTCTGTCAAAAGGTACCTGATGGCCCGTTTCCACTGAGTGGTACAGTACAGTATGGGTCGGTACAGGTCACCTTTATCAGGCTTGCGTTTCCACTGCCAAAAGGGTACCAAAGCACTTCTCACAAAACAGAGGCTTTATACACATAAATACTTGTGTACATTTCATTACTAACCTTTCTATGAACATGATTTGATTATAACTGCAGATCAATGATAAAAATAGCCTACTGTAATGTCTGCGATTATAAATTACAATTAATGTTATAAATGCAACATATATAAACACATACAGACCCTTAGAGTCAGATGTGTTACCAATTACAGAAAAACTACACACAGCATACATATAGTCGAATTTAGCTTCAAAAACACAACATATAGCTCACAGTCAGTGCAAACATCTCATCTGTATCTTTATTCCGGAAAAAACAAAGGAGCAAAGGATTCTTTCAGGAACCTAAAACGTGAACAAACTGCCAAGTTTGACTATTATCATCACCTTTTGGACTATTATGAACTTGGAGTGACAGAATTACTTTCTAACAAGAGGTGACATGTGCTGAAGAAGATTAAAGATACAGATGAGAGGTTTGCACTGACTCTGGGTTATATGTTGGGTTGTTTTTGAACCTATATAAGGACTAAATGTATGCTGTGTGTAGTTTTTCTGTATTTGGTAACATATCGGAGACTGTAAGGGTCTGTATGTGTTCATATATGTTGCATTCATTTATCTATTTTATATAATTGCAGACGTTACAGTAGGCTTCATTGATGCTTTTGCATCATTGATCTGCAGTTATAATCAAATCATGTTTATAGAAAGGTTAGTAATGAACATTTATACACAAGTATTTATGTGTATAAAGCCTCTGCTTAGTGAGAAGTGCTTCTCATATGATCTGTGATCGACCCGTAGAGCTTTACTTGGACATTTCCTTGAGCGAGAATGATGTCAACTGAAACTTTCTGTTGTACACTGCGCCCACCAAAAGTACTGTACTGTACCACTCAATGGAAAGAACGGGCCATTAGAGAACTTTTGTTTTTCATTCAAATAATTTTTTTTATTATTAGGGCTTAAGGCCAACAAATAATCTCACACACTATTAATACTTGCTTAAAGATTTATTACATCTAAACGTGCAAAGATTTATTACGTGTAAATTTATTACAAAGGTACATGTAATAAATCTTTGAGCAAGTATTGATGGTGTGCAACATTATTTGTTTGCCTTTCACACATTTTTACATGGTGCTTTTGTCCTAAGCACCTATAGTTTCTTCAGATGTGCTATGTTTGAACTGATTTTCATGGACTTTAAAAAGGCATAATTTTCATAAAACATGTAGACTGAAGGTTATTGCACACTGAAAACAAAATTTCCGTCTGTAATTTTTGCACTTTAAAAATAAATTGGACCTCACGTTGTCAATCGTATTGACACACTGCCTCAGAAACTTTCCGTCATAAAAATATTTGCTTTTCACATCCGAAAAACGATTCCAGAGGTGTTTTGACAGTTCAGAGCCACTGTACAAGTGAAAAGCTTAATACAGAATGTCGTCATTTAAGCTACAGATAACTTTATGACAAGCACAGTGCATGAAATAAAGACAGAATGTGGTGGACAGTTGAGAACCCTAATAAGCTGGATTCAGTGACTGGCACACATCTCACCTGCTGCTGTTTGGTGTGTGTGTGTGTGTGTGTGTGTGTGTGTGTGTGTGTGTGTGTGTGTATGTGCATGTGCATGGGTGTGTGGGTGTTCATACATTTAATGTACTGCCCATAGACATTATAATAGAAAGCATTGTTCGCTTTTGGTCTGTTGCTTCGACATGTCAACGCGGCCACCATCTAATATAAGGTCTGTGGTACTGCCAGTCTCTGTTCAGGATTTGTTTACATACGTGAATGTGTGAAGTATCATGAAAATTCCACTGATTTCCTGAAATAAACTTTGCATTTCTGGATAATCATAGCATAGCAATTTGACAGTGAGCTAAACTCTCCTTCCTCTATGCAGTGTTGGATGAACACAATATGCGGCCTATTCCTCTTTCTTTTTCTACTTTGGAGAAGAGAGGAGAACAAAGTATCACAGTTTGAACTAACTCCGATATGTTTCACGTTTTTTGTAATGCATAGATTAATACGCATCAGATTCAGTGTGCAAGGTTTGTTTACATGACTGATTTTTCACAAATAAATACAAAAAAATGCATACGAAAATTTCGAATTTCAGTGTGCAGAGACCTCAAGACAATGCTCTCAAACTCAATTCCTGGAGAGCCGCAGCTCTGCATAGTTTAGTTCCAACCAGCTCCAACTCACACCTGCTTAATAGTCTCTAGTAGTCTTGAACACCTTGATTAGTTAGACCAGCTGTGTTTGATTAGAGTTGGAACAAAACTGTACAGACGTGCGGCCCTCCAGGAATCAAGTTTGAGATCTTTGCCTTAAGAGCTTTTTTATATACACTTCTTACAAACATGCACAAGTTCATGTGAACCTTGTAATCATATAAGTTGGGGATAGTAAACATTTATTAAATATTATCTCTACAGAAGACCTCTTCTGACGTTTATCGGTTAAAGTTAAACCATGAGAGCAAAGCTTTATTTATACTCACAGCTGATGAACGGATTGATAAACATTAATGAATAGGAACATAGCTATAGTGAAGTGTTTGTCTGTGCAGGTGGTCCTCATGCTCATTTCGCTGCAGACTGGAACGCCACAGCCGCTGCTTTAACCAAACTGGGCTTTGCCGTTCTTATGGGTGAGTCTCCAAATGTCATTCTAGGTCCTGTGAAAACATTAAAAACAGAAAACGAGCACTTATTTACAGTATGATATTGTATATTGCAGTGAACTACAGGGGCTCTACTGGTTTCGGTCAAGATAGCATCGAGTCTCTACTTGGTAATGTTGGCAGTCAGGATGTCAAAGATGTTCAGGTGTGTATATATGCACAAATAACTTTGCCGTTTTTAATATAAATGTTGTAGTAGCTCATTTGCCATTCTTTGTGTTCAGAGGGCAGTGTTGTGCGCTTTACAGAATGAAACGACTCTTGATCCTGATAGGGTGGCAGTGATGGGCGGCTCTCATGGTGGTTTTCTGGCCTGCCACCTGGTTGGCCAATATCCAGATTTCTACAGAGCATGTGCGGCACGAAACCCGGTCATCAACGCAGCCACACTGCTCGGGACAAGTGATATCGTGGACTGGTAAACACACCTGCTATTATGGGCATGGTTCAACCAAAAATAAAAATAAAAAGTACTTTTTAATTTACTCACCCTCAGATCACTCGAGACGTAGATGACTTATTTTCAGATTTGTTCTAAAATCGTGGTCGTAAATGCAAGTCAGTGGCTATCTACACTTTGACAGTCGTGGAAACACACAGTATACAGGCAAAACAAAATGAATACATCTGACTCCTGATGATACATTGAAGTCTTACTAAATAAATCAATCAGTCTGTGTAAGATACTGAGCATTACTTACAATGTTATTGTTATTAATTCACACTTTAAGCAAATAAAGCCATTTATTATGTTTAAAGCATAGCAGTTCTACGAGTTAAATGTAGTCATGAGCAGGAATGATGTACTGTAAGTACTGATTATTGCTGTAGTATCCTGTGGTGTTACATTTGTTAGATAATTGTCAATATTTTGAGTGTTTGATGGTGATCGTGATGCTGTTGTGTACTTACCCTACAGGAGATATTCCTCTGTTGGGTTTCAGTATGCTTTTGACCGGCTGCCCACTTCACAGTCCCTCATTTCCATGCTTGAGAAATCACCTATAATACATGCACCACAGGTACACTGTGCACACTGTACACACACTGTAAAAAATGCTGGGTTCCACAAAATTCCTTCATGTTGTCCCAACACAAATCGATTAAGTTAATTTAATTGTTTTTACAAATTTAAGTGGATCAAATATAAAACAATATATTAGTTATACTATATATATATTATGAAAAACTCCAGAATTGTGTTGATTCAGCTCGATTTAAATAGGTAGTTTGAATAAGCTGCAAAAATCCATTTTTGATTCATTCATATTCTCACGCACGCACGCACACACACACTTACCAAGCCATCTAAATGGAGAAATATGCAGCTAGTAGTACCTGTTATGCCATGTATGTAGTAGAAAACGTTAAGAATAATAATATTTAATTATATTTTATTATGATTGTTTTATTTTGAAGAAATATGGTTGTAGCACTTTTTTGTTATTGGTGGGGTGTTTTCATTACTGGGTTTTAATTTGTTCCAAAATTAGTTAAATTAGGTATGCGCACAAACACACTGTATTATGATTTATTTGATTAGCATGGTTAGTTTAATCTGCACATAGCATACTTTGATATGTTTTGTGTACACATTTATAGATCCGTGCTCCTGTGTTGTTGATGTTGGGTGGGAAAGACAGAAGAGTATCACCTCACCAGGGTCTGGAGCTCTACAGAGCACTCAAGAGCAGAAATACACCTGTCAGGTAAACACACACAAACACCATGATCACACTGAATATTAGTTTGCTTTATCACTAGTAATTATAGACCAGTCTAAATAAACAGCCATTATTTGGCCATTTAGATTTTTTTTCTATTGGCTATAAATCAGGATGTTCTAAACAGACATTTTACAGCTGATACCAACTGTTTTCTTCATGACTGGTCTGATACTTATCTTTATCATCCAAGTTTTATATAAGTCATTTTTAAAGGGTTAGTTCACTCAAAGATGTACTCTCTATTTACTCATACTCAAGTGGTTCCAAACCTTTATGAGTTTCTTTCTTCTGTTGAACACTAAAGAAAATATTTTGAAAAGAAAGCTGAAAACTGGCATCAATTGACTTCCATAGTATTTGTTTTTCCTACTATAGAAGTGAAGAATCTAACTAAGGATCTGAGAATCCTTGTAGCAAACTTATGTGTGTGTTGTATCAAGAAAGCAACCATTCATTTGTGTTGTGTTTTCATTTTTTATTGGTTTTTATTCATTTATTCTTCATTTAATTATTTGATTTAATCATATGATCATTAGTCATTTAAATAGTTTTATTAAATAGTTATTATGACTGTGGATTCAAGCGACACTTGTTTTCATGAGTGAGATATAAGAGAATGTCTCCATTTTAAGGTCTGTATTATCTCTGGACAATGTTCTGAAGCAGTATTTTTCCATTGCTATTGCTTGTGGTATAATAACACTTTTTGGATTTATCATAGTCATACGAAGTCTGAGCATTGAATCATACGCAATTAAGATTATTCAATAAACTCTGCTCTTTCATCTTTCTTTATCATCATTACTTCGTCTCCTGCTTTTTTCCTATCTAGCTTTCTCAGTCTATATTGATAGGAGACTGTTAATTCAGTTGAATACTGGTTAACAGGTTTGGGTATTGGGTGGATCCGCTGGCTTGTTGTCTGGATACCCAGAGAAACAGCCATTTTCGGACAGGATCTGGCATCTGGGGCTTAGATTTATCTAAAGATCTTATTTATCTGGCTTGGAGATGGTGATCTAACAGAAGTCAATGGTTTACTGTTTTCACCTTTTTACAAAATATCTACTTTGTGTTCAACAGAAAAAAGAAACTCATTAAGGTTTGAAAGAAGGGTGAGTAAATGATGACAGAATTTAATTTTTTTGGGTGAACTACTTTAAACCTACTGTTGACCGTGACTTTAATAATATGTTCAACATAAGCTTGTAAAAATGTTAAGTGCAAAGAAGTAAAACAAGTAAAAAGATGCTGAGTGTCAAACAGCATTTACAGATCTTTAGGGCATTTATTTGTCCATTATCTATTATTTGTGGGACATTTTTGTGATTTTCATATTGGTGGCATCTTTGCTTTAAGGTCTGTTAACTTCTAACCTTGATCCACTTGTGTTTAACATGTTGTCAAGTTGTGATTGGTTCACGAAATTATTTATATTAATTATGTTACTACCAATCAAGTTTTAGCATGTGTTTGTCTACTGATACAGTTCTGTCAATTGACAGGATTTTTGCTAATAAATATTTTCTGTTCATATAATACAGCACTGTTTAAATGTTGTGGCTGAGGAAAGTATATTTTTCAGACTTTATTTTGAAATAAGCAAAGTAAAAAATCTGCATTTGACATTTTTGTAATGGTAAGGTAATGTATGTTTAAAAAAAGATTAAGTTAAATGTTGATTTTATTTGGCAATCTTTCATTTGAAATCTTTGCTTCCCTCGTATATTTATTACCACTGACCTTTGAAAAGCCTACTTCATTTGACAACTAATAACTATTCTGAAGTGTTTAGTCTGCTCTTTGTTTTTTCCTATCTTTATCACATACTTCTGTCTTCCTGTCTTTTTTGCTTTGCCTCAGGTTATTGTGGTTCAGTGATGAGGGTCACTTGCTGTCTAAAGTCAACACTCAGTCTGACTGCTTCCTCAACATCCTTCTGTGGTTTAAAGAACATTTAAACTGACACAACATTTCTTAGAAACACATGAAAATATCCATCAGAAGCTTTTTCCCCCCTGTCTGAACACATTGTGTTTGACATTCTTGCCAAAACTGTAAATGTCAGTGAATGTTGCACTGAAGCTGAAGTTACAGGTTATGCAGGTCATTGTCCACTAGGGGACAGACTTGTTCCTGTTAAATCAGCACTTCTAAAACAAGTGTGCCAAAAGGATGAAGTCTTTGTTTAGAAATCATGATACTGTACTGATACTGAACTTTTCTTTTTATAGTCAGTCTTTGAACATTCAGCTTTTTTGTGAAACGTTTGCTCTTCATCATGTCCTTATAGACAGTAATGGGGAAGCTAGTGTTTTCAAATCAAATCTATTTGACTTTAAATACGAAGAAATGGGAATTGTTTAAAGATTTTTTTCCCCAAATATAAACAAAGGTAAGATTTGGATGGGAAGTACAAGAGAGGAAAAAGAGATATTTTTTACAATTGTATCTGCCGAGATCTTCAACATTCCATGTTTATAAACATGATACAGAAGACAAATGTGTGATATTTTTTTTCTTATTTTTTCTTTTTATATTCCAGATACTCATTACATTAAAGTGTATGCTAGCTTTGGTGGCTACCATAAGAGCTCATGTCTAAGGCTTTATCCACTTAAATTATGATCATATTTATAGAAAAGGTTTTATCTTTACTGCAAAAGTCATTCCAATAGAATTTTTGGTAACACGTTATAAGAACTACACACATTGAATCATTTATTAAGCAATAGCAAATAGTTAATTCTTTATCTGTTAAGCATTAACTCTACATTAATAGACGTTAATAAGCAGTTTATAACTGCAGATACAAATGCTCTATTCTTGACTTGTAAGCACATTTATAATGGTTTTTAAAGATTATTCAAAATGCATAGGTAATTGATTAATAAACTATTCAAATTAACATTTATGTATCATAATATTCAGGCATATATTAATAGTAAATTTGTAGGTTAATAAATGCTTTATTAACTTAACTTCATTCACTTTTGTTACCTAATCTAAAGTGAAGACTATTTATGCTTTATAAATCCCTAATAAATGACAATTAAAGGCTCAGTTATATCCTAAACAGGAAAAACAAAAATAAATGACTATTCATTTCTATTCATTTGAAGATACACAAATGAAACTATCAACTGAAAAATAAAATTACTGTGCAACTTAAACATTGCTAATAACATTGAAATGTTGTATCAGAATATACCTTTAAATTATTATAGTTATTGTTTTATCCAATTTTATGTTATATTTTGACACTCCTGTTATTCAGCAATGTTTAAACTTTACAGTAATTTGACTTTAGATAAGATTGCAAAGATGTATTGTTCATTTGATAATGAGCCTTTAATTGTTATTTATTAGGGATTTATAAAGCATAAACAGTCCTCACTTTAGATTAGGTCACAAAACTGGATGAAGTTGCATTAATAAAGCATTTATTAACAGAAGAAATTAACTATTAGCATATGCCTGAAGAATAGGTGAATTGGGTAAGCTAAATTGTCTGTAGTGTATGTGTGTGAATGAGTGTACTGTATATGGGTGTTTCCCAGTGTTGGGTTGCAGCTGGAAGGGCATCTGCTGCGTAGAACATATGCTATGTAAGTTGGTGGTTCATTCCGCTGTGGTGACCCCAGATTAATAAAGGGACTTAGCCAAAAAAGAAAATGAATGAATATATGCCTGAATAATGATATATAAATGTTGACTTGAATAGTTTATTAGTCCTTTACTAACTCATTCTGAATGTTCTTAAAAAAACAACTACTCTTAAATACAAATGATTTGTAAATAATGTGATTACCTAATTTAGTCATAAAAAATAATCAGAAACAAAGTTTGAAAGTACAATTATTAAGCACATTTTAAATGTGCTTATAAGTCAAGAATATAGCATTTGTATCTGCAGTTATAAATGGCTTACTAACGTTTATTAATGTAGAGTTAATGCTTACTGAACAAATAATTATTTGCTAATGCTTAATAGATAATTCATAGTGTGTAGTTATTATAAAATGTTACCTTTTTTTAACAAAACTAAGTTTTGCGCAAAAAACACATATTACCGGTGATCCATTTATGTGATGGTCTACTCACACTCGATGGATTCTCAAAAATAAACTGTTGAGTGCTCACATCTGAACTCTGGTGCACTCCTAATATTCAAAACTTTGGTCTGTCCATTGTTCTTTTTTCTTTTTTTTAAAGATTTATTTTTGGCCTTTATTAGATTGGACAGTAACGAGACAGGAAGTGAAGTGGGAGAGAGAAAGGGGTGTCGGGTTGGGAAATGTCCTCAAGCCGGGATTCTAACTCATGACGCCCTGGTGCGCTACTGCACCATATGTCAGCGCGCTAACCACTAGGCTATTGCGCTGACTGTCCATTGTTCTTTTGACTGAATTATAATGCAAAATGGATCAAAGATGTCTAAATCAAAAACAAGACAAAATTTAACAGGATGTGAACAGAAAAGCCCAGAATGCTCACGCTGTTTTTTTTCTC
>CAIGQZ010032240.1:4768585-4807624 GCA_903798205.1 Danio tinwini | reverse complement strand
ATATATATATATATATATATATATATATATATATATATATATATATTTTTTTTTTTTTTTTATTTATTATATACAGAGTTAACCAGATACAATACATGCCGCGTGGAGCAGTTACAAAAAAGAAAGCAAAATTAAATACATAATTTGCAAGCTAGAGAAAACAAGGAGGCAACCATTTTAATCACACTTAAGTTACTCACACTTGAGAAAAGGAGGAAGGAACTGATCCATGAACTGTGTACTGTAAAGTTCCTGTCAAGTTCTGACAAAGTCCCATACATTATTAGTCTTTTCTGATCCTGACGAATCCCCCGTTGTAAGTGTGTAGAGTGCTGAAGCAGTCGTTGGAAAAATGACGGGAGCACAGCACAAGGCTAGGGCTATAATGCTGAGGTATTTTTGCATGAATAAACTTTAACCCCTGACTCTTCACAGCTTTATCTTTGGGTAGGGAAAATAACACTAACTTTCTCTCACACTTCAGAGCAATGCGTCTTGCGACTTGATTCAACTGATTTTTCTACAGTGTTTGTGGGTGGGGCCGGGGGTTTTAAATTTCCCGGCTCTTTTTTAAATGTATTTTTATTATTATTAATATGCGAAAAGTGAGAATAAAATTACAGTACAATATAAAGAAAATGGAAAGGCAAAAAAGAAAAGTTTTGGAAAAAGAAAAACAACAACAAAAAAACAAAAATAAAACAGAAGGGGTATATACATTACACATTAAAGAAAAAGATTATATCATTTACAAATTTCAGTTGTTTTTAAAGCCTTTTTTTGTAAAAGAGTTAGAAACATTTTCAAAGTAATACTGCAATTCAGTAAGCAAAATATAAAAGAAAGGTTTTTGGTTTGAAAATTTACATTTGTGTATATAAAACTTTGTTAATAAGATAAGATACAAATATTTTATTTTTATGTAAAGCTTCTGTTTTATAAATAACAAAACCAAACAAAACATTTTCCCATAGTAAGGAAAAGTCTTTATAAACAATCTCAATTACAAAAAAAGAAAAATCTTTCCAAAGCAAATTAGAATAACTGCATTGCCAAAATAAGTGAACTAGGGACTCAGGGTGTTGCTTACTAAATTAACAATTAGTATCGATATCTTTTTATACCTTACTAAGAGAGTGTTGACTGGGTATGTACGATGAATAATTCTAAATGAAACTTCTTTTATCCTATTTGTAATTAAGTAGCTATTTGGCATGAGCCATATTTTTCTCCAATCAATATCAGAAACAAAAGAATTCCAAAATTTCACGGGTCTGCGTGCTAAACAAATGGGCGGCCGACATCACGCTGACGCTGAATTACGCTAAAGATTCATTACCCCGACGATTCATTTGAACCACTCTGACTCGACTCTTTTAAGATGTATCAATAGTTGTAAACACGGCGCACTTTGCCTTAGCTGGATATTTCACTTCACTTTGTGTTACACACTGCATGGAAGGTCATTTTCAAAAACCCATAATAGGATCTCATTATTAACAAAATAAACATACAACTAAAATGACACTATTGTAAAAAACAGAAGTTAAAGCATCTGATAATAGCAATATGAACAGTAAGTACACTTGCATCACATCTATAGAGCTCTTTATGACAGACTGAACTGGAGGAGATTTTTAAGGAAAAAAAGAGCCACACTTAACCTATTCTGTCATCACAAATGGGCCAACTGTGGTTTAAAGGTGTTTAAGAGGTGACACTAGAACGTCTGCAAAGTTGCTATTGAAATTAGCATTTCGAATTAGCAAGCTGGTTTGAGATGACGTTGCACCAGCTCATTCTTTGGTTCTGCTTTAAGAATATCTTCAGACTTTCCTTTTAGCTTAACTAACTAAATTAAAAGGACAGAATTGTGGAATATCATGGGCAGTGAAAGGCATGTCAGACAAAGACATATCTGTAGACAAGTTGTGACACAATAACTGGATTTAGATGTGCCTTGTTGCCTTCCTAACTTAATATGTCGCCTGCAGAGGCAGCGTTTTGCACTCAGACTGCCGTGTCCATTTCACGTAAAGCAGCTTAAGAAAGTTCCTTTTCTCAAAGATTTCTTTGTTTCATAGATTTACAAAAATGTTGTCCTTTGAGCACTTAATCTCCAAATCCCTTTCGACAGATCCTTTCAGCTCTTGTGTTTCTGTGATGAACTCCATTTTTTTTATGTTTTTTGATTCTATTATTATTAGCTTCTTTGGTTTGGCACGTTGAGCACCAACCAGCTTTGTGTTGCAGTGTTTTTTGGCTAATTTTAGCATGTGGATTTTCAATATGCTGGCATCTCAGGGGACAGATTGCTTTATACCCTGTAAAGATTGCATTGCTAATGACCCACAGAGAGAGAAGTAGAACACAACAGGTCACCTGAGACCACTGTCTGTCTCCTTTTCTCTCTCTCTCTCTATCTGTGTGTGTGTGTGTGTGTGTGTGTATGTGTATGAGAAAGAAAGGTCTGTATTAAAATTCCCTCTTTGATCAAGTTTGGTGTAGGTGTCTGGGTCTTTAGGAGGTCAGATATCATTATAGGTCTTTTCTTTGTGCCTCCGTCTGCTTGGATGCTGGAAGACATTCTCATAAAGGAAGATTAAATAGCGAGGCAGAATTTGAGAATAAACACAAACACCTCAAAAGCAGCCAGGGGGTGAAAAGCAGATGAAAAGCAGAAGCAGATTAGAGGAAGTAGGGAGAAAAATGTAAGTAGGTTTAAGGTCAGACGGAGTAGAAGGAGAGCGGGGTAAAATGAGCCACAGCTTAGTTGCTACTTTCATGAGCTGTGATGTGACCGCTAGGCGAAAAGACAAAAGTTAGTCTTATCTGATGGTTCAAGCATTTTTCTCCAGAATGCTGGGAAGTTGGGTAAGATCCAACAGCAGGCCTGGGGTGGGTTGAATCAACAGCTATAAATATGGCACAGCTTGAAGCAGTGCACTGAATTGATTTAAGTTGGCAAAATGATATAACATAAATTAAATCCTTCAGACTGCTTTATTATACTTTGGTTCTCACGTTGACTTTTTAAGTCTTTCATAAACATTTTTTCTAAGACAGCTCACCTTTAAACTCATAAACAGGTATTATAATATAACAGCATAATATAATGTTACATTTTGTCAATTAATAAATATAGCTCGAATTGGGTCAACCCCATTTACTGCCTCATCTTTTATCAAGAAATTGATGTCATCATTATCGGAAAAGTCATTTTTGGTCAGATTTGCTCACCTTATACTCTCAGATGAGTGTATTTATTTAATAATAATACATACGTGCCTTAAACTTATATTACATTATATTTTTTTCAGTTCAGTTTTATTATTTTTTTTCTTTTAAAAGTTTTATTTGTTTTCTTATTCTTTATTAAGTTTTACTCATTTTGATATTTGAGTTATTGCCAGTGCAACAAAACGTTATAGATGAAAACATTATTTCATATACTTAAATTTTAACTAAATTAGTTTTAGTTATTGTTTACAAGCAAACTGAAATTTGAACTGAATATTGCAAATCAAGCACAGTCAGATCTTTTACTCTGTGGAATTTCTTAAGTTAATTTCAAAATAATTGACAATTGAAAGTTTGGAAGGGCATCAAGGTTTCTTGCACAGTCCAAAGACATGCTATACTGTAGGTGAACTGAAAAAACTAAATTGGCCGTAGTGTATGTGTGTGAATGTGAAAGTGTGTGGGTGTTTCCCAGTACTGGGTGGTGCCTGGAAGGGCATCCACTGCGTTAAACATATGGTAAAATTGTTGGCGGTTCATTCCGCTGTGGCGACCTCTAATAAATAAAGGGACTAAGCCGAAGGAAAATGAATGAATGAAAGTTTGGAGAGAGAGACATTATTATTATTCAACATTTTCTTTTCAAACAGGAAGCTGCTTGATTTGAAAGTGACTTCTTTGTAAAACCCAAGATACAACAGCCGATGTCAAAGAACTAACAGCAACAAAAACTGTATTGTTTGTATTGACTATTGTATGCTGTGCATGAACACACCAAGCAGATGACAGCTGACTGAAACGAGAACATACTTATGTGCCTGCGTAAGAGGATGTATCTTTCCATGCCGGCTGCTAGCTCTCTGCAACTATCACATGGTCGCTCACTGAAGCTAATCAGGGCTGCGGCCAGTCAGTATGTGGATGGGAGACCACATGGAAAAGCTTGGTTGCTGCCAGAAGTGGTGTTAGTGAGACCACCAGGAGGCGCTCAACCTGCGGTCTGTCTGGGTCCTAACACCCCAGTATAGTTAAGGGGACTCTATAATACTCAATGAGCAGGGCGTCTTTCGGATCAGACATTAAACCGAGGTCCTGACTCTCTGTGGTCATTAAAAATCCCAGAATGTCTTTTGAAAAAAAGTAGGGGATTTAACCGCGGCATCCTGGCCAAATTTGCCCACTGGCCTCTGTCCATCACGGTCTCCTAACCATCCCCATACCATAATTGGCTTCATTACTCTGTCTCCTTCACCGGCTGGTGTCTGACGCAATATGGCTGCTGTCGCATCATCCAGGTGGATGCTGCACACTGGTCGTGGATTCCCCCCCCAAAAAGTGTAAAGTGCTTTGATTGTCCAGAAAAGCACTATATAAATGAAAGGAATTATTATTATTATTATTATTATTATTATTATTATTATTATTATTATAATACCATCACATGGTAGAAGTCTGTATTTTTTTTTCTGAAAGGGAAACCAAAACTAGTGCTGCACACATACAAAGCTACCTTTACCTATCATTTTCACAGTACTTCTCTGATAATACTGCAGTGGGATACATTTAAGAAATGTAACAAAATGACAGGCGGATTCTTTGTGTTTTCTATTGACTTGAGTCATTCGCTTAGTTTTGTCATTTCAGTGTTTGTCGTTTTTGTTTTCGAGCTGAACAGCCAATGAGAGTGCTGTCTTTCACAGATGGTCAATGTCGATTCTACATGCTAAATCAGCAAACTCCATCTTATGTAAACCAGACAAGAGGCGATGTGAGGAACACACCAAACTAGCTTGACAGATGCTTAAGTGTTTTCCAGTCTTAAAGTGTGCTACATACTGTACATCACTACATTATTCACAATGAACCCCCCCAAAAACAGCACTTATCTGACCGCATCTTCAAAATCTATTTAGCTTATGATTATATTCCAAAAAGCCCATCTTACTCCAGTCTCTCTAAACTCCCTGCCGTCGCTCACACTAGAAGCGTCCAGTGCTCTTCTCACACAATAACAATGTGGAAAATTGAGCAAAAGGGTAAAGCAATAAAAGAATCCAACACAGAAGAAGAGCAGCAAGATTGTTTAAAAGATTGTGGTACGGGTGAACGAGGAGGGACAGAGCTGACCAGTCACAGTCATTAATGAAAGAATACACAAGCGGACGGGCTGCTCGTGTGTGGTTATCAGTGTGTTTAGACAGAAGGCTCTGGATGGGATTAGACTGAGGAGAGGAGATTAAACAAGAGCATTTCCACCTGCTTGTGATTTAGTACGCTGAATAGGAAATGTGATACCGCTTAGCGCGAGGGATGTGACTGATATGTTGTGTGAGTTTTTGCAATCCTGAAAACATTATTTCACTCTCTTTGGGCGTGAAAAGTGTGTTTTTGTTTATGTGTTCAGGTGGCCGGAGGGTAATAGACTTTTGGGGTAATTAGCATGCTGCTGAAAGACATTAATTCAGCTCACCTTTCCTCCCCCATGCTTGTGTTTGTGGGCCGTTCCGCAATGCTCTGCTCAGTTGTCAGTGTAATGGATGAGTCCATTAGTTGCCCCTGGCAGGGGAGGTGATCGGTCAGAGAGTAAACTGGGTAAAAAGGGCAAAACTGTCACCAAACAACTTAAGCTAATAGCATCGCCACTTTACTTGATGAAATGTGTTTAACACGCTCGCTCGCGCATGTTGCTTTTCTCCCCGCATCGCTTATATAAACATACATGACTAACACCTTCATATTCCAGTGACTCTCCTCTTTTTTTTTCTCTCTTTCCATCGCTCCCTCACTTCCGCCATTTTGGCCGCAGCTTTCCTGGGAGTGATGGAGATGGAGAATATATGGTCACTTGCAAAGAACTGACATTTCCTGTCAGCATTTGAGTGTTATGACTGGGCATTAGGGTGAGACGGGGTGATGAAACTCTCAGTGTGTGTGTTTTATAGGCAATAATAAATAGTAATGCAACAATTTGACACAAGTGAGCAAAAAAAAAAATTATCAAAGAGTTACACAAAATAACTTACATAATTAAAATTGCGCACTGAAGAAAAGAACCCCTGATTAACTTACTTGGACCAACAACAAGCAAATGACAAACGTTTTGTTAACTTATTGTGGAAAAATGTATTAGTGGAAAGAAGGTTGCTGATTCGAGCCCCGGCTGGGTCAGTTGGCATTTCTGTGTGGAGTTTGCATGTTCTCCCTGCGTTCGTGTGGGTTTCCTCCCCCATTCCTCCCCGTGCCCAGTTTCCCCCACAAGTCCAAAGACATGCACTATAAGTGAATTGGGTGTGTATGGGTGTTTCCCAGTTATGGGTTGCAGCTGGAAGGGCATCCGCAGTATAAAACATATGCTGGATAAGTTGGTGGTTCATTCCGCTGTGGTGACCCCAGGTTAATAAAGGGACTAAGCCGAAACTTTTTTTGTTTGCATATGTAGATGTGTTATTTATGTGATTATTGTGCATTCTCATACATCTACAGTCAAGTCAGAAATCATTCATACTCCTGGGAATGGAATACACATGATAACAATACTGCCTATTATATTATTATATGCCTGTCATATTTGAAGCTATCCTAGGAGGAGTAAAAAAAAAAAGATGTTCAAGCTTATTTCATGAGTAACATATGTCCTGAAGAACATAATAAAATACTGTAACTAAATGAAGTGTTTGGGGAAAAAAAGCACTGATCAAAATGAATAAACACTTGAAGATTCATCCAAACTCACTCTACCTTGGCTTATGCCCTGCTTTATCAAACCAGCGACTTTCTTGCTGTAAAGCAACCATGCTAACCACTTTTTTCACTCGATTATTTACATTGTAACTAATTATTAATTTCAATGTTAGTACATATTAGTTAAGGCCACTTAATATAAAGTGGGACCCATAGGTTTTATGCTGCAGATGCCTCACCCAGCATCAACTCGTAAACCCCCAGTGCTGGGAAACACAATACACTCTCTCATTCACACACACATGCCAATTTTGGTTTATTCAATTCACCTATACAGCATGACTGCCGGAGAAACCGAAGCACCTGGAGAAAACCTACGCGAACACAGAGAGAACATGCAAAGAAATGCCACCTGGCTCAGCCGGGACTCGAACCCGCAGCCTGCTTACTGTGAGGCAGCACTGCTAACCACTGAGCCAGAGTTTTTATTAGTGAACAGCCAAAATGCCTACAGAATTATTTGTGCTAGATCTAGAAAACATAAAATATATATTTTTTGGCATAAAATAAAGGGGTTTGTTGAGTGCCTTGGTTATTTTTTTTAAGTACTACTCTAACCGGTATATCCATAACTCATATTTTATATATTCAGCGATGGAAAATTATATTATTTATTATAAAAATCAAGTGTTTATAAATTGTTTTCTTATTTTGATCTACGATCTATTGCAATACAATTCTGGAAATTAATTAGGTGTGATAAATCAAATATAGAAAGTGGAGAGGGAGGGAGGAAGCGCTAGAATACACTAGAGTACAGTGTAATACTGTAGTACTCAGTGCTGTAGCGAACGGGCCCGCAGGGCATGCACCGCGGGGGGTGCCCACGTGATATTTTTGTGTCAAAATGTCACGGAGAAGTGATATCAGCTATTGGCAGCAAATTGCAGAGAAATGACTGGAGCCTCTTTCGCGCGATCTAAGTGACGCGAGCATTCCCTCTCACGTGCACTCGCTCTCTCTGCCTTCACGCACGCTCTCTCTGTAACGGCGCTGTCCCCCCCGCAATAATAATCCCTGCAGGGATCCCCCCCCATCAATAATCCCTGCAGGGGGGCTACGCCACTGGTAGTACTGAAATATACAATTCAGAAAATTAACTGGGTATGGTAATAATACTGTAATGAAGTTCACGGCCACCTGGCCGCCGGAAAAGAGGAGGCGGAGAACCGATGAACTTTTAAATAAATGTTTATTAATAAAAGGGACGGCAGCTCCTCACAGAGACTGCCGTCTAAATCAAAACAAACGGACGGCAGCTCCTCACGGGGTGGGGGTGTGGGGGATAGGGGATGGGGGGGATTTGGCGCCACAGCACCCGCGAGCCTATATGAGACGGGCCGAGAGAAAAGGAGATGGAGAAAAAAGGAGGAAAGACAGAGTAGACAGAGAGGGGAGAGAGGAAAAAAAAAATTGGGGTTCGGTTCTCCAGACACGCTGCCACTCGGTCCTCAACCAACTGAGAGAAGTGACGACATGCTGGGAGCCCTGTGGAGAATTCTATCCACCCGTCCGCCTTCTGGTGCCCGGCGGCGGTTCTCCTGACTGGCTGGCGGCATTTCTGGTCTCCTGCTCCGCTCCCGCTTCGGTGGAGGACGCAGGCTTCGGCGTCATGGCGGATCGCGGCGACTCCCCCCGGGCTTTCTGGGATGGCTCCCTTCAGCTCTTTCCCATGCGGTGGGGAGCCCCGCGTCCCCTGCTCCTCCCCATGCTGGGAGACGGCAGCAGGCAGATCATTCCTCGCCAGCCTCTGGCCGCCCCGGCAATCTGGCAGACGAATGGGTTTCTCCCCCACTCGGGTTAACTCCCGAACACTCGCCCTCCTCCTCAGCGGCGAGGGCAACTGGACGACGTGTCCCTCCTTCTCCCGGGTTTTCGGCACCACTGTAATGAAGTTCACGGCCACCTGGCCGCCGGGAAGAAGGAGGCGGAGAAACGACGCGGTTTTAAATAAATATTTATTAATAAAAGGGACGGCAGCTCCTCACGGAGACTGCCGTCTAAATCAAAACAAACAGACGGCAGCTCCTCACGGAGACTGCCGTCAAACTGAAAGCAAAAGTAATACATCCGGGCCCGGTCCTCTCCCTCTGTCCTCTGCCATCGTTCCTCCTCTTATAGTCCAGAGCTCCTTCCGTGGGATTGAAGGCAGGTGTGCGCCACAGGTGCATCTCATCTGTGGCGGGCCTCGTTTCGCTCCCACGGCTCTCGGCCACGCCCCCTCGCCACAAATACAATATATGGAGAATACAGTGGGCTTGCCTGTACATGGCATATTGTCACAATCTACAGTGATCTAATCCTTGCGGATGGTTGGACAACTACACACACACTCACACCAAACCAAAGAACTGCAACTCCCAGTATGCACCTCGCCCACACCAGTTCCTGTTTCCCACTGATTGCAAACACACACAGCTAAAGCTATTCATGGACTGATTTATGGACTATATAAACAGCCAACACAATCTCACAGCAATTTGTTACTTTTTGAGTTAGTGGCTAATTCGTATGAATTTGTAATTTGTACAATTTAGTATGATTTGCTCGTCCCCCAATGACTGTTGGGTTTAGAGGCGGGGTTGAGTTTCACGCCTCCTACCTTTTTGTATGACTGAACTCGTACAAATTAGCCACTAAACTGACAAAACGTAAATACTTATGTTTCCTCATGAGATCAGGCTTAAACAATACACACACACACACACACACACACACACACACACACTCATCTGGGCTGAGTCTTATAAACTGTTTGGTGAACTTTAGGACGTTTCCCTTGCCTTGACCCTTGCTTTGTCTGTTTGTTAACTTTGCTTGCCGCTGGAACTGACCATTCGCCTGTTTATGACTACACTCTGGATTTTACTGCTTGTACCTGTTTGCTCTTGTTCTGACCTATGTTTGTATGACAACTCCTAAATAAACCTGCATTTAGATCCTCAACCCCATTGTCAGTGTCCATCCCATAGCACATATTTCATTCGTGACTGTAATGACAGTTTACACCTGGTATTAAGATGACATTTTGATCGCTGGAAAAAAAGCGTAGGTGGAAAATGGTTATTAAAGCTCACATTCTGACATTAATTACACTCATGCACAAACTAAATAGCTTTATATCCCTCCACACAATTTCACGTAGAGTGTCCTCGATTGTTTAGTCCTGTAATTGAACGCACTTTATGACCAGCTCATCACACGCTATAAAAACCTGCCTTCGTATGCAAAAATATTTTTTCTTTGTGTGTAATTATGATTGCAGCATGGCTCTTTTGTGTTGTCTGTTTTAATAGTGTAGATGACTTTTCTGCCTTTGTCTTCATCAGTTTGTTATTTGAGCCCCTGCAGGTTAAGCTGTTATTATAGTGGGATGTTTCTCCTGTATCTCTTTCTCGGTTCAGTCGATACTGCTGCTGCTTGTCCAATGCTAGATGTTTTTGGCTCTACATTACAGAGTTTTACTTTTTTGTTTAGCATTTACATAGCCCAAAGGTAGGATATGCCTCTCTGCATCCGTTTCTACTTATTAAGCTTCAACTCAAGGGACATGGAGGAATTCAGATGTTTAGGGTTCAAACCAAAGATGTTGGTTGCCACCCCAGATTTTTAATAATCAGCCTGGCATGTGTGTATTTCAGAATTAAATATTTTGACTGCAACGCAGATAGAAATGAGACACGATTTTAGCATTTAGCAAACTCACTGATTCTTATAAAGCATGATGCAGTTAAATTTGCGCTGATTACAATTTCATTCCTATTTCTTCTTCAAGCTTTGACTACCAGACTCAGATGTGACCTTCAGGATGTTCTGATCATAAATAGCTATTGTTTACATGAACCGAATGATCAGATCTATAAAAAAAAATCACAAACTTTCACTGAGAAGGGCAAAAGTTAAAACTATTTACTCTCTGCAGAGTATTTATACTACACAGTTCAAGACCTTCAGACCTTCTAGCTATCAATCACTAGCAAAGCCAGGAAACTAACCTAGGACATGTTATAAACACTGTAAAACATGTTAACAACATGCTAAAGCATATGGGTAGCATGCTAGCATTGTGTTAAAAATCTTTTAAAACATGCTAGTATATTAGATTGCAGAACATGTTTACATCATGCTAGATGTTAGCAGTGTGGTACAAAATGGTGAACTATGCTAGTAACATGCTAGCAATGCGTTTAAAACATGTTAGTAACATTATAACTCATGGTAGCAATGGTAAAATTGGCTAACAACATGTTGAAACATGCTAACAACACACTAAAGCATACTAACATTTACATGCTAACATTTTAAAATATGCTTGTAACATGTTAAGAACATTTTTGATTACATAAAATGGCCATGGTTGCTATTTGTTCAAACTTTCAGAAAGTTCCTAGCATAGGTTTTAAGATGGTTCAAGTTCAAACTATTTTAAATGTTTTGTGCTGATAAACAGTTCTAATGATTATAAATGCGATCTCCCTTCAGTCAGAGGTCTCATTCTAAGTAGTGTCGGACGCAGACCTTCTGTAATGTTTGCCACATGTTCATGATCACAGACCTGCAGGAATTACACTTTAATCCTTAAGGATCACAGGTCATTCATATACAATTATGTTTTTTGTTAATGTTGTGATTGTGAATGATATTTTATTTTTATATAATCAAATTTGTGCCTTTATTTAGTTTTCTGGTCATTTAATAGTCTAAATAGTTTTGATTATTTTTCGTTTATTAATAGGGATGTCCAGATCTGATCACGTGATCGGAAATCGGGCCCAATCATGCAATTTCAGACTCTATCGGAATCGAACGTTACCTCATTGACCAGGACTCAAATATATATATGTGTGTGTGTGTGTGTGTGTGTGTGTGTGTGTGTGTGTGTGTGTGTGTGTGTGTGTGTGTGTGTGTGTGTAGGTATTGTCATTATTTTTTAACACCTCTATAGTTATGCAGTGGCACAGAGTTAGACCTCTTTCTTGACTTCACACAGAAACACCAACATGTGCGGCATGACATCACTTTGTTGCAGAGACGCTATTGGTTAAATGCCGGCAAATTAGAACACGGAAGCAGCTTGAAGCAGAAAGCGCGAGTATGTCTGCGGTCTGGAGGTATTATAAAGTTGATGATGACAACATTGCTAAAGCAAACTGTGAGATATGTAAATATGGCATTGCCTGCCTGGTATTTTAAGTTGAGGTGTTTTTTTTTTGTTGTTTTTTTATATATTAGATTTTTTTTTTATTAATTATTTTTACTATAGCACTAAACTCCAAAAGTGAAGAATTGATGTTATTTATTACTTGATTATTTAAGCTACCTGACAAAAGTTCTGTTTGTTAACAGAGTTGTTGAATGTTAAAATAAGGTGAATTAAATAAAAAACTAAGGAAAATCCTGGATCTGTTTCTTTGTTCTTATTGATTCTTTTTTATGTATTATAGAAGTGTCGGATCGGGTTTTGGTATCGGTAGATACTCAAAATCAAATGACTCGGACTTGAGGGCAAAAAAACCTGATCGCGACATCCCTATTTGTTAGTTTTTGTTGTTTATTTTTAGTTTAGTTAGTACTTCAAATAAAAATGAACAAAACGTTGATTCGTTTAATTTGATTTCATTTTAATTAACATGTTGTTTCACATAACAGTGTTTTTTAGGGTTATAATTATTTGATGTTAATAAGTGTACAAAGTAGTTAGTCGTTAGTAAAAAAAAAGGAATTTTTTAATTATAATTATTGTAAAGATGTATTATTATACACATCTATTATTAGAAATGTAGCATGTTATCCCAATTATTTCATGTATGAACAAAAACTAGCAAAAAAACATCTAAACAGATTTCCCATTGTCCATCATGTTAAAGTTACCCAGACTGCTCTGCTGCTCTTTCTCTGCAGGACAGCTCTGTGATAAAGTAACATGGGAATTTGACTTGAGGTTGGTGAGTCGTAGTCCGAGCGGCTTTGGGAAAGTTTAACAGTAGCAGCTCTGTTGTTTTTCTAGGAGGAGTAAAAATATCAGTGTTAGAATGTCCGAAAGACCCAGAAGAGCGCTCAGCATGTAGAAGACTGTGTCTGACTGTCTCAGAGGCTTTCCAAAGTTGTTTTTTCTCTAAATGCTATCGGTCAGTGTCAAACTGCACATGTGCTATATGTTGCTACAACCTGATTCTACACAGCGACCCACCCAATGAACACACAATTGGTTAAAAGATTCTTCATTGAATTCAGTCTTCAATTCCAGTCTTTCTCTCAACTGATTATTCTTCCTCCTCGAACCCTTCATCACTCCTACTCGATCAGCACTTGCTTTTCTCACGTTCAAGTTCAATTTGCTTTATTGACATTACATTTTGGGTAACACTTTACAATTACAGTACATGAATAATGATGTATACCAATGTGTTAATATGTAAAGTAAACATTATTATGAACTAACAATGAGTTGACGCATGCGCTAATCATGAACTAACTTTGACTACAACATGATTCACATGTGTAATTAACAGCTACCTTAATTATGTGGTAGTACACAGGGCTTAATTCTGCTCTTCACTTTCATCCACGACACCCCCCTGCCATCCAACGCCCCCCCATTGCTAACAAATGTATTGATTACTACATTAGTTTACGCTTAATTTAACCATCATGAACACATGATATGTTAACGTATCATCATATGACTTTACTTGGAGGGGCACATCATCATTAACCCATTCTTAACTACTCATGAACTCCTTATGCACGTCCGTCTAGTGCGTTTACACTGGATAACAACAGAAAAGTGTTCTGTCAACATCACAGTTTAAACACAAGAGTTCATGAGTAGTTAAGGATGAGTTCATGATGATGGGCCCCTCAAAGTATAGTCATGACATAATTATACAGCTCATGAGTTCATGTTGGTTACATTCAGCTTAAACCTAAATGTTAATTAATACATAAATTAACAACATGTACTAACAAGTAATTAAGGTAGCCTTATTTCACACATTAAAGTCGTGTTGTAGTTAGTTAGTTCATGATTAGCGCGCGCCTTAGAGTGTTTAGTTTACATATTAGTACATCATTATTTATTTACTGTTATTGTAAAGTGTTACCACATTATGTACAGCATTGACAAAGCATTTTATTATATTATATATATTATATTATATTATATGTAATATATTGTCATCATTAAATTAATAAAATATACAGTAAATGGTAAATAAATGAGCAAAATTTTTTAGAATTAAAACAGATAATACTCCTAATATTTAGATTATTTATTTAAAGCTCATGGATTTAGTTGATTAATTATTTCTTATATTGTGGGAGGTGTACATATATTTAGCAGCCAGATTAGATGTCATTTCGTCCTCTCTCAGTATACAGTAAAGTTTTCAGAGTTGTTTAATTTAAAGAATTAATTATTTAATGTTTCAAATTGGGTGAAAACATTCCTCTTGTTGTGGTGTATTTGAAGCAGAAGAGAAGGATGTGTCTCATCCTCTAATTAATTTGTGTCACAGTTTTTACGTATTCACTGTTCTTTAGGATGCCAGGATTTTTATCTTCATTTTTGTATTCGTTTTCCTCTCTCTCTCTCTTTCTCTCTCTCTAATGAGGTGTTGTACTATTAGAGTTCTGTTTCCCTGGAGACCGGAATCTTAGAGTGGGTTCTGGAATGTTTGTATCTGAATAAATTCTTTATAGTCTTCTTAGAATGCATGCATATATTAAGAAATACTAAGATTTTTCCGTTAGCAGGGATGCATTATGTATTGGTACATATCATTTAGTGCAGTGAGTTCAGATGCAACAGCATCTAGATGCTGTCTGAAAATTTCTTCTAAAAGAAAGAAGCCTCATATGTTTATGTTCAGTTATTTCACTTTAAATGCAATACAAAGATTGTATTATTTGCCACAAAAGTGAAATTGCTAAGCCTTCACACAAGCCTTAAAAATAATTTAAAGAAAATTTCAGCTGGTACTTAGAGGATTTTGAACTTTGTACATGGCATTGTTGCTGGTGCCAAAGGGGGGCTGGTTCGAGTGTTTCAGGAGCTCTAGGGTTTGTAGAGAATAGTGTAAAAAAGAGAAAATATTCAGCAGATGATGCCAGAGTGACCAGACTGGTTTAAGCACATATGAAGGCAAAAGTAACTCAAATAACCACCCATTACAACTGAGATCTGCAGAAGAGCATCTCTGAACACATCAAACTCTGAAGCACATGAGCTACAGATGGCCACATGTGCTTATCAAAATTGGACAGTAGACTGTTGGAAAAATGTTGCCAGGTCTGATGAGTAGTCTGATCAAAGCTTACCCATTTTTTATGTGAATATTTATATGTAATTTTTAAATTAAAGGCATTATGAATGTTAATTGACAAAAAAAATATCTGAATGTATAATATTCATGAAAATAAATATGATATATTTATGTATAATATTAATCTATAATAATGAATTATAATATTAATATACAAGGAGTTTCATTGCAGAGGTCTTCATTTAACAGTGTGCGGCCAGCATGAAATCTAGGGATGTAACTATTCACCTGACTCACAATTCGATATGATTATTGATACGATAATCTCACGATACCATTTAGTCATGATTTTTAAACAAAAATATTCGAAACAAATTTAATGTGAAGAGCACTTTCATTTTTTTTTCTTAAATGCTGCACATTTTTTGCAAAATAATACATATTTCTTCCATAACCAAATAGCTATTTTAAAAACAAATTAATTTCAAAAAAGAATAATAGAAACTAAAGACTGGGATTTTACTTTTTAAAAAAGAAATATCAGCATATCTATGTTTTCTGGCATAAGCTGAGGTCTTTGCACATTTACAATGTCTCCTGCTGAAAAAAACTCTTTCACTGAGGACTGAGATGGCTGGTGTGGAGAGGTAAGCCTTTCCTAAACCTTAGAGCAGTGTGTACAGAGGTGGTCAGTAGGCCCTCTGCTCCAGGTTTCTGACCATTGGCATAAAATACTGATTAAAAAATGACTAATTATATAGTAGGACAGAAACAGGAGTTGAACATGATTATGAAGGTAAATAATTAATATTACTTGTATAATTAATCAGTATAAATATCAGTGTAATGCACTTAGGAAGATATAATCTTAAACATTTTTATATATTTAATAATAATAAGCAAATTATTAAAATATACATAAATTAATTTGAAAAGGAGAGGGTAAAAATAATCTAATACCTGCTTCTATAACAGAACAGATTTCCCTTTCTGTCTGAAAAACATCTTCACACTTTTTTCCCCCACACTTTCGCTGATGCATCGTGCGATGTCTGTAGCACTCGTCGGAACAAGTTGCAAATCATCCGGTCCAAGTGGTTTGCCATATTAATAGTTTTTTTTGGATATAGACATCCCCGTGACGGTAGTTTTTCACTGTGCTGACGGTTTATGTGCATCATATTTGTTGTTCTGTTAGTGTAAATAAACGTCTTTTTGCAGTATTTGCACACAATTTGTGTTTTGTCTGCATGGCGCACTTCACCGCAGTCATTTTACGCTGCAGCCCCAGCTCTTGCTCGCCGCTGATGTGCAGGTAAAGCGAATTTGTGCCTGTGAGCACAACGCCGCCTCTATTAAAGAAATGTATCACGATTCATTCAAGATTTCTACCGTTTTGAATCATCACCTATTTGAATCAAATTTCAACTAGCTCACGGTGAATAGTTACATCCCTAATAAAATCCTTTGTTTATTCATGATTAGTTAAAAACTCCACATTTCTCGCAGAAGTACCTACCACCAGCGAATAAAACTTGCATGTAGAGGTTTGTAGGACTCCAGTAAGACCAGCAGCTTCAAATATGCAGTTTTTTTTTGTTGTTATTGTTGCTGTAGTTAATGCTTAAAAAATGAAATCGTTCTTAAAGGGATAGTTCACACACACAAAGAAATGTTCTGTCATCCTTTACTAAATGCTGAATGCTGGCACCCATTGACCTCCATAGTAATCTCCCCACCCCTACTGTGGTACACTAAAAAAAACTCAACTCAAAACTGTAAGGCAACTTGCTGTTGAGCTTTTTTGAGTTGACTCAACTTTTAACCCAAATACTGCACTTGACTCTATTTAAGTTGAGTAAACTCAAAAATGTCCTGAAGCTGATTGCCATAATTTTAAGTTGAGTCAACTTCTTTTTTTTTTTTTTTTTTTTTTTTGACAGTGTAGTCAATGGGTGCCCGCAACCTATTTTAGGGTGTTTCCTGTGCTCTAAATCAATCATAAATCTTTTGGCAGTTTGATAATGTTCTTCTTTGTAAAATGTTAGTTGTTTTCATCCCTTTGAAAGACATTGCACTCTTTCGTGTTTCATTTTTAAGAGTGCAGGTGAATAAAATACTCACTTTAATTAATAGGGTGTTTATGGGATTCTTAAAAGTACATTCCCCTATTTAATGCCAAGGTTCATATAGAGGTGGATAATCAGTATGGTTTATGAATTAGCTGCAGGTGCAAGAAATCTAACATAAATAAAGAATATGATGTGATCCTTTAAGGCTCTTGCAGAGAGGGTGCGTTCACATTAAAAGTCAGCAGGGATTAAACTATAAGTAAATGCAGAGATCTGGATTTGGCTTGGTGCCCATTAAGTGAGGTCTCATCTCAAGTCCCTGCTAACACTTGTCAAGAGACCCTCGCTTGAATAAATCAGTAAGCAGAATGAACAACCACAGCAAGGACAAACCAATGTGTTCTCAATTAGCCGCCTCCTGATGTGCAAGACAGAGGCAAGGAAACAATGATGGGTGAGAAAGGGGACGTCCTGAAAAGAGAAAAAGGCGGAACGAGGAGATGTCGAGGTGATGCTTTGCCCCAGATGGTTTATGGTTAATGGTGTAATTATCTGCTTTTGAAGGTTAACAAAGAGCGTCTGGAACTAAATGCTCATCCCAGTTAGCGAAAGCGAGACGGGACGCCTGACAAGCTGATCTCTCTTTCGCTGTCTCTCGCTGTGCAATTGTCTGCTCGGTTTATCAGTTCAAAACAGGAAGTGGGCCGGTGGCGATATTGTCTGTCGCTCTCACCCGCTGTCTTGCCTCTTTCTCTTTCTCACTTTTTTTCTTTCAACATAATCCACCATTCATCGATCCATTCATCCTGAAATCCCACACGGCATGGTCACAGATGCATAGACACACACTGCATTCTCATTAACACATGTGCTAGCGCAAACACAAGCTGAATGCATTCACACAGACTCATCATTGCCATTGAGACCTTGAACGAAGGCCCAAAACGCACACACACACTGCACACCTCTGTGGGATTTAGCTTTGAAAGAGATGCCTCGGCGCTCACATCACCATTGGGTTTGTTTGGTGTGGGGCTCAAAGGGAGTGAAATTCTTTTGTGAGTATTTTGAATAGAAACTGAAGGCAAACATTACTTATTTTGTGGTCTTTAACCTAGCGCTGACAACTGGGGCCATGGCTTTAGAGAAAATATGCTGATATTTTTTGTTTATTTGGAGTCAAAAAAGTCAACACAAAAGGAGGTAATAAATGAGCATTTGTTTGGGTGATTTCGACTACGTTCAGAATTGAAGGTCAGTTTTAATATCTTTTATTCCTGAACTTGTGGAGCTGCGCATTGATGAATTTACTCTACAGTGTTTGGACTTTCAGCAGTGAGAATTAAACCACACTGAACTGAACTAAACTGAACTTCAACTCTGAAAACTAAACTGACACAGTTTCAATAACTTCTATGTTAAAGGGCACCTATTTGACCCCTTTTTCAAGATTTAAGATAAATCTTTAGTGTCTGTAAAGTTTGAGCTCAAAACATCCATCAAATCATTTATTATACCTTTCAAAATATTGGATTTTCTGCTCTGAACACAGTGTAGCTGTTTTTGTTGCCTATGCCTTTAATGCTAGTTCTCCCCGCCCACCGTCTCCGCCTCGTCTGCGTCAGATAAACAGCACAGTGACAGACATGAAGGAAGCAGATCTCACGTATCGTTTGTGAGAAATACTATAGTAAGAACCTGACCATTCTTAATTTGATGTATTTGTTGTGGAGTTGCACAATGAGTCACACACAACGTTGATACAAAGTGCGTTTGTAACAACAACAACATTGAGTTTTTGAGCTTTTGTGTTTAATTTGCACTGTTTTTGCACGACAAATGTTGTATGATACATGTTAATATCCACTGCTGTCCGTTGATGTCCGTTATGTTAATATACAAAATAAACCTGATTTAATGTCCACAAACCGGGATTGAAGAGTCTTCTTTTTATAATTGTACTGACACACGGCTGTGGTGATAAAGCAAAGTTAAAGTAAATGGCTGTAATTCATTACAAACATGCACTGTTTTAAATATGTTTTAAACTTGTAAAACTCATTCTTGATCACATTTGATGATGATTAATCACAGAGAGCTAAACAGATCTTTTAATCCCAGTTGCTCTGCGCACCTCCTGTCTTGGTGATATGATTATACACATTACTACAGAGACATGGTATTTCGCTGCTGTCAATCAATTCAGAATCAGAATCAGAATCAGTTTTATTGCCAAGTGTGCTTCACACACACAAGGAATTTGTTTTGGCAACAGAAGCTTTCAGTGTACATAAAGTGACGAGTGACAACACAAAATTAAATACAAGAAAAGAAAATGCAATAAATGGGTGGGTTCAGTGGATGGGGAAAACCACACTCCTACGTTACGTTGTGGTGGGCCTCAAAATGGGAAAAATTTTGGATCTTATTTCAAAGTTAGGAAGAAAAAAAAAGACTTACTGTGTTTCTATCACTCCAATATGACTGTGAACACACTATACCTACACACAGTTCTGTCCATACAGCTTGAGATGATTTCATCATAGCTGTCCTTTAAGCTGCTTTGACACAATCTACATTGTAAAAGCGCTTTAGAAATAAAGGTGAATTGAACTGAATTTAAAGCTGAACTTATTATATATATAGATTTAAAGTAACTATTATAGTACATAGTACAAGTATTATAGTATTATAATACAATTATAATTACTGTATGTAAAACTAAAGCCATTCTGTTAGTTAAAATATAGCAAATGTTTTACTATTATTATTATTATTATTATTAGGGGATTTTCACCTTTTAATTGAGATAGGATAGTTGAGGTTATAGACAGGAAAGTATTGGGAGCAGAGAGAGGGGAAGGGTCGGCAAAAGACCTCGAGTCGGCAATCGAACTCAGGTCGCCGTGAGCACCATGGTGCTGTATGTCGGGGTGCTTAACCCCTAGGCTACTGGAGCCAACTATAATAAAATAAAAGTAAACCAAAATATTATAATGAGCACAATTATTATATCTGAGAAAATCTTTTTAACGTTCTTGTAATTTAAATAACTAAAATAAATGGTAAAACTATACATATTAATAATATAAATGTCAGAAACACTAGAAAAATATCAGTTGGCCAATTTTATATACTATCAATATAACACTTTAGTTTTGGTCACGATTCATGTTATTTACTACTAGCTTATTACCTGCCTATTACTAATATATTAACTGTTCATTAGTAGTTATATGGTACAATCTTATTCTGTATCCCTAATCCTACCCAAAACCCAAACACAACTTCTACCTTACTAACAATTAATAAACAGCTTATTAGGAGTTTATTAAGCTAATGGTTTGTTAATACTGTGTTTTGTGACCTAAACTAAAGCAGCCGATTGAAATGTTATCACTTGATTGAATGTGCATTATCAGTGGATATCAGCTGATAGATATGGACCAGTGGGGGCCTTCTACACCTACTAGTAGGCTCAGAAGGCTATTATCATCATCCATCCGCATGGTTAATCTGCTAGATCACATACGGCCTGGGCCGGAAGTTAACGAGAATTATTTATATTTATTAAATTTCCCATTAATTGTATTTTATTAACGTCTACCCAACCCTAAACCCAACCGTCACAGTAATGTAAAAACAGATCTGGATTTGGAGTCTTCTCTATTAGTATAGCTGATTAACCATGTGTATGGATGATAACAGCCTTCTGAGCCAACTAGAAGGTGCAGAAGGCCCCTACTGGCCCATATCTATCAACTGATAACCACTGATAATGCCCATTCAATCGAGTGATAGCATTCAAAGCGGGTGACTAAAGTGTTACAGCTGTATTATTTTTGGTAAATGAATACATTATCAATTTAGCAGAACAGCAAGCAAGATGTCAAAAGCACCAACAATATTTTGGAGTACAAAAGGATTTAATGCCCTTTAAGGAAATGCTCCTTTTTAGGCAGTTTCTCAAATGCCGTTAAAATGACAAGACTACCGAACTATGCTGGGTGATTTAATTATTTAAAAAAAAATTTTGTTCAATTTATTTCTTCTTTTGAAGTGCAAGGGTATTGCAATATTTCATATTAAAGTTCATTATACATGGCATGTTCAAATAAATCTCTTCTTGTCTACCAAAGAAAAAATAAGGTCAGGTTTGGATTGACATGAGGAAGAGTAAATGATGACAGAATCTTCATTTTAGGGTGAAGTAACTCTTTAAAGGAATTTGTAAAGAATCTTAGGATTTGCACAGAGACTCTGCATCAGTCAATCATGATGATAAAGGTTTAGTTTGAGCATGTAGGAGTTGTGAAATCCGTTTCACATATCACAGCATTTCTCAGTCTTTTTTTTTGCACACACACACATTCCAGTAGGTACCTATGCATCACTGGCTTGTCTTTCTGTTAGCACAGTAATAGGAGTAGGATTCAGTTTGTGTGTGTGTGTATGTGTGTCTATGTGTGTGTTTGGCACTTGTTTCTTGCTCTTCTGTTACACAGAGTATGTGAAGGCCAGAGAGTCTTTCAAATCAGCTGACGGTTCATCAGATTGGAGGTCATGACCCTTGACCGTGAAGTTATCTATGTTGTCGTCTTCTACCCAGACACAAAAAACAGAGCACAAACTAGCCTTATACACATACACACAGAGATACTCTCACCTATGCTTCTAACAAACAGCAGGCAGTAGTTCTTAAAGGAGACATACTGTGGAAATACAGTACAGCAAACAAGGATCTGTCACTCTGGATATGCTGGGCAGTTTATTCCACCAGAGACAGTCAAGGTAAAAATCCTTAAAACTTTGTTCAATGCACCCTTCTGCAGACTGCAGGTTTTTAGAGGACACAAAAGAATTGAGTGGGGAGTTTTGAGAAGGTTGTTTTGTAGGTAAATATTCATGCCTTGGTTTTATGCAAGTGGCTATTGGCAGCCAGTGTAAATTGTTGAACAGAGGTGTGATGTGCAGTATTTATAGGTTGTTAAAGACACCTTTGGCATCATATTTTGAATCTGTTACAGAAGCTTGATCATTGATGGATGGTTGGGAGAACAGCCAAGAGTGCATTGCAATAATTCAGCCAGGAACAAGAGTTTGAGCAAGGAATTGTTTAGCATGCTTTGACAGGTAGGCCCTAGCACTCCTAACACTGTACATAGCATGATATCTGCAGTACTATTAAATTGGTCTGTGATTGTCTGTTTTGCTGATTATCATTAATAACTTCAGGTTTCTGGCTGTCCTGGAAGCAGATATAGTTGATGCCCAAAGGTGGATGCAGAAGTGTTGGGTTAAAAGTAGGGATGTCCCGATCAGGCTCTTTTGCTCTCGAGTCCGAGTCATTTGATTTTGAGTATCTACTGAAACCCGATCCGATACTTTTATAATACATAAAAAGCGAATCAAGAAGAACAAAGAAACAGATCCAGGCTGTTCCTGAGTTTTTATTTAATTCACCTTATTTTAACATTCAACAACTCTGTTAACAAACAGCACTTCTGTGAGGTAGCTTGAACAATCAAGTGATAAATAACATCAATTCTTCACTTTTGGACATTAGTGCTACAGTAAATATATATAAAAAATCGAATATAAAAACAAATAGCACCTCAACTTAAAACACCCGACAGGCAATCCTAAGTTTCACAGTTTGCTTTGACAATGTTGTCATCATCAACTTTATAATACCTCCAGACCGCAGACATACTCGCGCTTTCTGCTTTAAGCTGCTTCTGTGTTCTACTTTGCCGGCATTTAACCAATAGCGTCTCTGCAACAAAGTGATGTCATGCCGCACACATTGCTGTTTCTGTCTGAAATCATCAAGAAAGAGGTCTAACTCTGTGCCACTGCATAACTATAGATGTGTTAAAAAATAATGACAATATATATTCAAGTTCTTATCAGAAGGTAACGTCCGATTCTGATTGAGTCTGAAACTGCGTGATTGGGCCAGATTTCCGATCACGTGATCAGATCTGGACATTTTTTTGTTAAAAGTCTTTTATCCAGCAAGAAATGTCTGTGAGATTGATATAGTATATGAGTAGCTATCATAGGATCATCAGGCTGGAATGATATAGTTAGCAAATCGCAGCATAATATAGTGTTGTTATAGAGTTATTAGAATAGAAGTGATAGGAAAAGCCATGCTTTTGACTGACAAACTCTAGTGGTGCCATGTAGACAGAAAAGAGAAATGGTCAAAGAACAGAGCCAGAGAATGTCCTTCCAGCTGCAACCCATCACTGGGAAACACCCATACACTCTCAATCACACACATACTGTACACTACGGACAGTTTAGCTTACCCAATATAGGTGAATAGGTGAAGGGTTGCAGCTGGAAGGGCATCTGCTGTGTAAAACATATGCTGGATTAGTTGTCGGTTCATTCCACTGTGGTGACCCCAGATTAATAAATGACTAAGCTGAAAAGAAAATGAATAAATGAATGAATAATAAAATGTCTTAATGAACTTTAATTTTTAATGCAAAATCCCAAAAGTCTGTGTTGTAAATATGTATTCTGATAAAAAAGGCAGTTTTTTTTAATGCTGTTCATGGCTGGTACATTTTCCTAAGCCAGTGTCAGGTTTGGCAAATTGTGACTTGTATGACTATGAAAACCATCTGTCTTCTTGTTTTTTTTTTTTTTTAATGTAAAAAAAAACTGTTTTATGTAATTCAAGCTCATATTTTTTTGGATTTACAGTCTTGAGGGAAAGCATCTGATAATAATCCTGGTCTGAATCTTGTAATAGGAAAAAAACATGATAACGTTTAAAAATGTGTTTATGTGTAGGAGGAATTCATGGGTGAATGTGCACCGCTCTCCATTTAATGCTTGTTAGTTTTAAAGCAATTCTGTAGATTTGCTTTGAATGCTGCTAATTAACAAGGTTACCGTTGCACCCGTTCTGCAGATAGAGGAGGTACGCGTATGTTTTTGTTAGGGTTTTCAGATAAGCAGTGCATGACCACATCACAGACATGCCGCTTGGCAGAGCTCCACAATCCTGCTGCATTACAACTCATGCATGCCGTCTGATCTTAACAGCAAATTCCAGCCCTAGTCTGAATCTCACAGAGAGCCCTACTTTCATTAAAGGGATAGTTAACTCAAAAAATGTGAATTATGTCATTATTCGCTCACCGCCATTTCTCTCTAAGACCTGTTTTTACTTGCTTTCTTCCAGACCGATCTGGTTACGGTTTTCCCATGTGATGAATGAGAATTGAACAGTGCAAGCTTCAAAATACTACCATAAAAGTGGTCTATTTGACTAGTGTGCTTTTTCCAAAGTTCTTTGATGCCATACAATAGCACTGTGTGAAAGACAGACCTCCAGTGAGCTGTAACTGCTGTGAGCGGATCATTCAGTCTTTCAGAATTGGATCAGAATAATTCAGAACTGCTTAATGAAATGATTAATAAAAAAACTAAATAAAAGATTAATTTTGCTGTTGCAGTTGAACTAAAGCCTCCTCTGCATATGAATGTAGGCACATACAGTGCATCCGGAAAGTATTCATAGCCCTTCACTTTTACCACATTTTTGTGTTGTGTCAGCCTTATTTCAAATAAGGCTGACACAGTGCATGTCAGTGCATGTCAAAGCACAAACCAAGCATGAAGGCAAAGGAATTGTCTGTAGACCTTCGAGACAGGATTGTCTGAAGGTACAAGGCTGGGGAAAGTTACAGAAAAATTTCTGCTGCTCTGAAAGTTCCAATGAGCACAGTGGCCTCCATCATCCGTAAGTAGAAGATGTTTGGATCCACCAGGACTCTTCCTAGAATTGGCCGGCCATCTAAGCTGAGTGATCGGGGGAGAAGAGCCAATCAGGGAGGTGATCAGTAACCTGATGGTCACTCTGTCTGAGCTCCAGCATTCTTCTGTGGAGAGAGGAAAACCTTATAGAAGGACAATCATCTGTGCAGCAATCCACCAATCAGGCCTGTGTGGTAGAGTTTCCAGACAGAAGCCACTCTCCGCCTGCAATTTGCCAAAAGGCATCTGCAGGACTAAAATTGAACTCTTTGGAGTAAATGCCAGGCATTACGTTTGGAGAAAACCAGGCACCGCTCATCACCAGGCTAATACCATCCCTACAGTGAAGCATGGTGGTGGCAGCATCATGCTGTGGGGATTTTTTTCAGCAGCAGGAACTGGAAGACTAGTCAGGATAGAGGGAAAGATGAATGCAGCAATGGACAGAGACATCCTAAATGAAAACCTGCTTCAGAATGCTCTTGACCTCAGACTGGGGCGACGGTTCATCTTCCAGCAAGACAATGACCCAAAGCGCACTGCCAAAATATCAATGGAGTGGCTTCACAACAACTCAGTGAATGTCCTTGAGTGTCCCAGCCAGAGCCCAGACCTAAATCCTATTGAACATCTCTGGAGAGATCTGAAAAGGACTGTACACCATCGCTTCCCACCCAACCTGATAGAGCCTGAGAGGTACTGCAAAGAGGAATGGGCAAAAATTGTAGCATCATATTCAAAAAGACTTGAGGCTGTAATTGCTGCCAAAGGTGCATCAACAAAGTATTGAGCAAAGGCTGTGAATACTTAAGTACATGTGATTTTTCAGGTTTTTATTTTTTTATAAATTTGCAACAATTTCCAAAAAATCTTTTTCACATTGTCTTTATGGGGTATTGTGTGTAGAATGTTGAGGAAATAAATACATTTAATCCATTTTGGAATAAAGCTGTAACATAAAAACTGTGGAAAAAGTGAAGCACTATGAATACTTTTTGGATGCACTGAATATACTGTGTCTCAAAAAAAAACAAACAAGCAATAATATATATTACAAAAATAAGACTGCTTATGAAATTACAGGAATAAGAATGGCTCAATTTCGTACAGGAATAACAGCACAATCTGTGAATCCTTTTATTTACTTTCCTTGGCGATGATGTAATGATGACGTAATGATGGCGTAATGATGACATATATATTTTTTTGCTATGTAAGACTTAAATAAAAATGGTATTTTTGAATAAAAATAAGAGTTTGATCAACATATCATATAATTGAATCTATTTGCCATCTAATTACAAAATATAATTAAAGCTAGAGGTATTTTAATGAAATTATGACAGAATTAATTTAGCTTGTTTTTTTTTTGAGACAGTGTATACTTTATTATTTAATTTTTCAAAAAAGTAGCAGTGCAGATTTTATTAATTATTCACTTATGAATTGGACATTGATGCTGTCCAACATTCTGCTGTGGATCACAAAAGAAAATAGCTCATTTGTTTTTTTGAATAACATAAGAATGAAAAAATGGTGACATAGGTTTCCTTCTTTAGGTGAACTATCCCTTTAAAAACACGTTTGATGACAGTTTACTGTCATGATGAAACTATTTACACAGAGCTGAAATGTAGCCAGATGGAAGGTGTTAAGAAGATGAGTTAGCTGAACTGTATTTAGTTAGTTGGTGTCACTCCTGCTTGGTTAATATCACTTTCTCCTACTTCTCTCATTCATCCCCTTGAAAGCACATCCCACGGCTCACAGCTTCACTCAGCACACCTTCCGTCTTTCCTTTCATCTCTTCATCTCTCATCCCCTCATTTCCCTCCCCATTATTTTTGGATCCGTTCTGTTTTCTCTTGACTTTTCTTCGCTCTCCATCTCTCTGCTTCTTTCTGTTCAGGGAGACGCCTAGTTTCTTCATGGAGGTCCTGCTTTCCGTGGCTCAATTCAGGGTTACTGGGCTCATGAGTCCCTAATGTTGGGGGTCTTTTTTTCCTCTACGATGATTACTTTGGGGCCAATGAATGCTTCAGGGTCCGCTGAGCTTTGTAGGGGCCCCTATTCTAGCTTGAAGACCTACACTCAAGCACACAGTTGTCGTCTACTTGACTGCTAAACACCTGTTTGTAATAGTGTGTGTTTTAATGTTTATATCTAGTGACAGGGGGTGGGCTTTTTGTGGATTTAATACTTTATATTCCTCCTGTTGTCTAGTTGATCTAATTTGTCTTTTTCTGTGTTGCCTCTTTGTCTATTTCTCTGTGTGTGCAAGACCAGCTTGTGCATTAGAGAGATTGTGTAAAGTCAATATCCGTTAATGCAATAGAGTTGCTTAGGGACTTTTATTTGAGTCAAACATACGAAAGTGTTTTGAATGCTGCTAGAAGTTTCCATTTATTGGTTCGGTTTAAAATGAACACATTGTTTTCTTCAGTCTTATCGAAGAAAGGTTATTTTCCTCCAAACACAAACACAGTGCCGGGTCTGGCTGCTCTCTCGTTTCTGATGTTTTACAGAGGTTTTTCCCCATTGTGCTTCATTGTGTTTAACTGAAGGTCACACTTTTCCAAGAAACAGACAAAATATGCACTACAACCAACCTCTTCCTGGCACTCACACAACTGCTCAGAGATCAATTTATTACAATATTTTATGGAAAAAATTCCTTTAAATCGTTGTTGTTATGATAATTATGGCTGCTGCAATATCCTGTTGATAACCATGAAGATTAACAATGAATAGTACATATATGAGGGCGGCACAGTGGCTCAGTGGTTAGCACTGTAGTCTCACAGCAAGAAGGTTGCTAGTTTGAGTCCCAGTTGGCATTTCTGTGTGGAGTTTGCATGCAGTTTTTTTTCTCCCGGTGTTCGCCTAGGTCTCCTAAAGGTGCTCTGGTGTCCCCCACAGTCCAAAGACATATGAGTGAATTGGGTAAACAAAAGTGGCATATGAGTGTGTGTGTGTGTGTGTGTGTGTGTGTGTGTGTGTGTGTGTGTGTGAATGTGAGAGTGTGGGTGTTTCCTAGAGTTGGTTTGGGGCCAAAAGGCCATCCGCTACGTAAAACATATGCTGAAATAGTTGGTGGTTCATTCCTCTGTGGTGACTCGTGATAAATAAGGCACTAAGCTTAAGGAAAATTAATAAATGAGTACTACTGTATATGATTATATGACACAGAATAATAAGAATGTCTATAAAAAATGTCTTTTTTCCTAGAACAGCCCTGTATTTAACTCTATTTAGTCTCCTTTACTGTATAAGAGGAAAAAAACACTTTCCTAAAAACACACATTTCATTTTTCCTAAATTGTCTTTATTGTTTGGTGTAGAGCAAATAGTAGTATTTTATATGATCAGAACAGCCTAATCAAAGGTTGTCAATCAATTCAAAGCAATATTTTGGAGAATATTAATTTATAAGTCTGCTGTGCTGTGAAGACACTGTACTACTACTTATATTATGAAAATCACTAACCCAGTATTACAATTTTGATAACGTACCTCTATACATTTCTAAAGAACGCCAAATATGTCCCAGGAGGTATGTTTGTTTTTGCAGTTTTTGTTTTCACAAATCCAGCTTTTTCAGATCTCAAATTTCTTTCGCAATTGCCATTCACGCCTGCTTTTTTCAAGTAAATCCACCAGAGGTTGTTTTTGACGGACTGATTTACTCATTGGCCAACCGACCGATCCCCCCACCCTCCCTTTCCCTAAACCCAACCAATTGTGTTTTCAAAAGCAATCCAGACAAAGAAAAGCCCCCTAATTTTTACCACGTTTTCAGATTTTACCACATTCTCACCCTGTTATTTACTTGTTTATTTATATTTTTTAGCTTTTGTTTTTGTCCTACCTGCTTTCTGCAACTGTGCTTCATCGGACTCAAACTCTGTTGTTGAGGTCAACTCAAGTCTCAAGTCCACCGACGTACATGTCGAGCTACCGGGCAAACTGGTAACAGCGGGAAAGCCATCTTTAAGGTAGGAGGTAAGCGGTCAGCTGGTAAGCAAGAAAAGAAACGCCATCATACCGCCCCATAAAGTTCGTTTTAAAGATAAAATGCAGCCATACGTAGCTCTGGCTACATAATTCGCGATCTCCAGAAATGTATATAGGGCTACATTTTCAGAATGAGCCTACGTTGGTAATAGGTTAGAAGAACATTCGAAATTTTTAATTAATAGTAAGACTGAAATGTATCTCAAGAGGGATTCTGATTGCCGATTGAAAGGCTTATGTTTAGCAGCAGGGTTAGGATTGAAAATAGGATATTCAGTATAAAAGTAAATATGTTGAATAAAGTTACACAGAAAACAAAAAAAATTGCATACATGTGAGTGTTTGGGAAAGTTACTTTTAAAAAGGTATCCCTTACAATCTTGCTTTACTTCTTTACAAACTGAACATGTTAGTTACTTTTTAAGAAAACAAATGAGTTTATATTTTTGTATAAGTTTCTACTTTTGTGTTACCTTTTTCTTCTGGGCTGGAATTTGTGTTTAATTGTAAAAAATAATAATAATCATGATAATTTTAACATTTTAGTAGTGTAACAAAATATCTATTTTTGCCTTTCTACCTTTCAGTTTCTGTTCATTTTAAGGCATACAGAATGTGTTTTGTGCAAGTGAAATGAGTAAATGTATTCACATTTAAGCTATAGAACTACAGTAAGTATCATGTTTTCACATTGTGCACAACACTTCAGATAAAAAGTAACTCAGATATTTTTTTGGAAATGATAAAGTAATGCATTATATTAGTTTTTAAAAGTAATCTGATTACTTAACTCACATTCTTTAATGCATTACTCCAACACTGCATGTGTGAGTGTGAGCGAGAGAGTGCATGTGTATGTGTAAGGAGAGAAGCCCCTCACTCGTAACTGTAGTAAAGCTGAGGTCTGCACAGGTCAGCTGAAGGTGTTCTCATCGGCACAATAGGGAAATCAGGGAAGAAGAAGACAGCTTCACAGAGATGCAACAAGAAAGCTGTGATTGGTGGTTTGGGCTTCCAGAGAGTGGGGCACGGGGTCAAACTGACAGTCCAGTGAACACACACTGTTTGATAGGCTACCTGCTGTGGAATCAGTGCAGTGCTCAGGGACTGAAAACTCGTGCATTTAGAGGAAAAGAGGGATAAAGGTTGAGGAGGACAGGAGAAAGGGATGCTTGGGGTCACTCATGTGTTTGCCATGTGTGAAGAAAAACATAAGACAGTCTTCGCATGAAAGAAAGGCTGTTTTTATGTATTTCAAGTCAGCATGAAATTAAAGTGGAGCCTGTTTACATTCTTAATGAAAGCTCCAGTTGTTATTATGAATGATTCATCAGTGCATCACTGCATTAAAATGTAATTTAAATTTAATTTCATTAAAATGTAATAACTTGCTCCACCTCTGAAGTAGTTTTTTTAAAAAGCTTTTATTTTTTAGCTTCTCACCGCCTATCATGTGTAGACAACTTTTTGTAAACTATTAATTCAACTTACAAAAAACCCTGCTTTAAAATGAATAGTTTTACATTGAATTATGCCAGATTACAGAAGTGGTTGAAAATAGCATTTCGTGTTGACTTTAAGTGAGAGGCACTGGTTATCTGCCATAACAGTTGAAGTCCAAATTATTAGCCGTATTATTATTTTTTTTCCCCTTTTTTATGTATTTCCCACATTATGTTTAACAGAGCAAGGATTTTTTTTACGGAATTTTATGTCCTATAATATATATTTTTTTTGGAGAAAGTCTTATTTGTTTTATTTTGGCTAGAATAAAAGCAGTTTTTATTTTTTTTTTACTATTTTAATGTCAAAGTTATTAGCTCCCTTAAGCAATGTTTTTTTTTCAATTGTCAGAACAAGCCATCGTTATACATTGACTTGCAAAGATAAAAGAAATCAGTTATTAGAAATGAGTTAAATTATTATGTTTAGAAATGTGTTGAAATAAATCTTCTCACTGTTAATCAGAAATTGGAGAAAAGCATACAGAGGGTTTAATAATTCTGACTTCAGCTGTATATTTACATTTTTAGGTTTTACTTATTTACTGTTACATTCTACATATTTAATAAAAAGCATGGATATGACACTATTTAATTGATATTCTTATTTATTTGCTTATTTTTATGAGAACAATTATTATTAATATAATTATTTCCTATTATTATGCTATTAATACATAAATTTTTATTATGTGCAGGTTCAGATTATGTGAATGTAAGTAGATTGAAAAAAAAAGAAAAATAATTAGACTATTGTTAAGGATTAATATTTGTTGTTTCAAATAATAATTATTGTACGTATAGTACTGGTCATATATATTGTACATGTAGGAGTCATATACACTCACTGGTCACTTTATTAGGTACACCTTACTAGTTTCGGGTTGGACCCCCTTTTGCCTTCAGAACTGCCTTAATCCTTCAGGGCATAGATTCAACAAGGTAATGGAAATATTCCTCAGAGATTTTAGTCCACATTGACATGATAGCATCATGCAGTTACTGCAGATTTGTCGGCTGCAAATTCATGATGAGAATCTCCCATTCCACCACATCCCAAAGGTGCTCCATTGGATTGAGATCTGGTGACCATTTGAGTACAGTGAAGTCATTGTCATGTTCAAGAAACCAGCCTGAGATGATTCACGCTTTATGACATGGCACGTTATCCTGCTGGAAGAAGATGGGTACACTGTGGTCATAAAGGGATGGACATGGTCAACAACTATACTCAGTTAGGCTGTGGCGTTGACTGGTACTAATGGGCACAAAGTGTACCAAAAAAATATCCCCCACACAATTACACCACCACGAGCCTGAACCGTTGATACAAAGCAGGATGGATTCATGCTTACTTGTTGTTTACACCAAATCTTGAGCCGCTCTCCTCTGACCTCTGGCATCAACAAGGCATTTGCGCCCACAGAACTGCCGCTCACTGGATATTTTCTCTTTTTTTGGACAATTCTCTGTAAACCCTAGAGATGGTTGTGCATGAAAATGCCAATAGATCAGCAGTTTCTGAAATATTCAGTCCAGCCTGTTTGGCACCAACAACCATGCCATGTTCAAAGTCACTTAAATCAGCTTTCTTACTCATTCTGATGCTCAGTTTGGACTGCAGCAGATCATCTTGACCATGCCTTCATGCCTAAATGCATTGAGTTGCTGCCATGTAATTAGCTGATTAGAAATTTGCGTTAACGAGCAGTTGGACAAGTGTACCTAATAAAGTGGCCGGTGAGTGTATATTTGATGGGCGACAAAATATTTTACAGCTTTTTATCATTATTATGATTATTATTATTTTTTTATTATACATATGATGTGTGATTTATTATTATATATGTTAAAATGTGAACGAGAGGACTTTAACTGAAAAATACAGTAGTCACGTTTTGATCTATAACCCAAGTCGTAATACATATGTAATGAGAGATTCTTACACCCATTTCATTTAAATATTTAAATGCCACATGGATAGGAATTGGTTCTCATTAACAGTAATTCACTTGTCCAATTTGAACTACAAATGTTTGATCGGATACCTGTGAGGTGAGTATGGAGGCCAAGACATTAACAGAAATTGACCAGCATGTTTTATATTATATTTAAAATTTTCAGTTTACTGATGATTTATTAACATGACTGTAAGAAATACAATATTGCCAAAGAAATATGTATGTACACTAAGAAGATAAATAAATTTTGCTGTAAAAAACAAACAAACCAAAAATGCTATGTAGAATTGTTTAGGCCATTTATCAGTTGCTGAGGAGAAATCTTTACATTAAATATAAAATAATTTAGTTTTGGCACACTTTATTTTGATGGTCTGTTTGTTGAATTTAAGTTACATTGCATCTACATGCCAACTAATTCTTATTAGATTATAAGTAGATGGTTAAGTTTGGGTGTTAGTGTAAGTTGACATGTACTTGCAAAGTTTCTTATAGTCAGTTAAATGTCTGTTGAAGAAGCAGTATCAACAGATATTAAGCAGACAGTCCACTAATACTCGAATGGATCATTAAAATAAAGTGTTACCTTTTGTTTTTGCCTAAACAATAATGTCTTTCCAGTATTATAAAAATGCTTTTCATACAGTTGAAAGTGCAGGAACAAAGAAAAAAAAAAGAGTTGCTTTGATCACAGTAACTTTGTGCATGTGTTTGAGAGAGATGTGATGTGCTAGAAGGTCTGTGGTATGATGGAATGCTCTCTAATGTGTTTGCATGAAACTGTTCATCTTTCAGCCTGGTTTTAGTGAGATTGGAGCCAGGATGGCTGAGGAATGTGCTGCACTGTCATTGCAGGTGCCTCTCCCAGAATGCACCTCTCTTCTTTCTGTGATGTCATGATAACATCGGCCCTCCTGTCATCATGACAATGACCGTGCTGTTAACCCCTCCTCCAGACCCCAATAATTACCCCGCGTTCGATTGTGATTGGTGGGGGGGTCAGACTAATGGGGCGCCCCGTGTAAGTAAACCACAGAGATAAACTCATGCCAGACTGAATTACAACACTACATACACACACACTCGCTCACTCTATAATTCACAGTTCAGACTCTGCTGGGCTCCTCACGCAGGACGAGTAATAATTATGTGGAAATGAAACCTTTCATTTAACAGTGTCATCTGTCCCTTTGCCCTCTTCCGCTCTCGCTTTCATTCTCTTGTTTCCCCATCATCAAGATGAAGTGAGCTGAAATGGTGCTCTTTCAAGTGCATGTGCCCGCCATGTGTTCAGCCTGTGAGTGTGTGTATGTGACTGATTGACTGTGGTGAAAGCGAGCTGCCAGGACAAACCAAACCAACATAAATCTGCTCTTAACCACAAAGGCTCCAACGATTACAGAAAAAAACTGTTTCAAAAGCGAGTGATGCTGCCTACTGCTCATATAGACCACTGTCTTCCAAGGGAGCATCACGTCTCTCAGGAAAGCTCTACATAGGCAGCAACTGATTCTAACAAACAAATAGCTTCTATGATGGAGATGTGACTTTGCAAGGGGCTTTAGGATAATATTCCTGTATTATTTGCTTCTTTATTGTCAGTGTAACAAGGTAAAATGTATAGATGCACAGCAAAATTCACATTTACAAAATCCAATTCTTAAATTCAAAACATGATTTCAAAATACACAAATCCAATTCGTAATTTCAAAACACGATTCATGAAAACACAAATGCAATTTGTAAGTTCAAAACACAATTGAAAAATATACAAATCCAATTCGAAAGTTAAAATCCTGATAAAGAAAAATCCACAAATCTAATTCATGATTTCAAAACACGATTCAAAAATACACAAATTCAATTAGTAAGTTCAAAACAAGATTCATAAATACACAAATCCAATTTGTAATACTATTCATAAGGTCAAAACACAATTGAAAAATACTCAAATGCAATTTGTAAGTTCAAAACACGATTAAAAAATACACAAATCTTATTCGTAATTTCAACATAATTCAAAAATACATAAATCCAATTCGTAAGTTCAAAACACGTTTCATAAATACACAAATCAAATTCATAATTTTAAAACACGATTCAAAAATACACAAATTCAATTTCTAAGTTCAAAACACGATTCAAAAATACACATCCAATTCGTAAGTTTAGAACACGTTTCATGAATACACAAATCTAATTCATATTTTCAAAACACGATTCAAAAATACACAAATCCTATTCGTCAGTTCAAAGTACACTTCAAAAGTACACAAATCCATTTCGTAAATTCAAAACAATTCAAAAATCCACAAATTTGGTTTGTAAGTTAAAAACACGATTCATAAATACACAAATCCAATTTGTAATACAATTCATAAGGTCAAAACACAATTGAAAAGTACACAAATGCAAATTGTAAGTTCAAAACATGATTCAAAAATACACAAATTCAATTCATAATTTCAAAACATGATAATAAAATACACAAATCCAATTCATAAGTTCAAAATACAATTAAGAAATACACATCTTATTTGAAATTTCAAAACACCATTCAAAAATACATAAATCCAATTCGTAATCCAATTCATAAGTTCAAAACACAATTGAAAAATACACATCTATTTCATAATTTCAAAACACGATTCAAAAATACACAAATCCCATTCGTAAGTTCAAAGTATGATTCAAAATACACATTCAATTCACAAGTTCAAAACACGATTCAAAAATACACAAATCTAATTCCTAAGTTCAAAACACATTTCATAAATACACTAGTCCAATTCATAATTCAATTCAAAACACAATTGAAAAATACACAAATCCAATTCCTAAGTTCAAAACAAGATTAAAAATTACATGAATTCAATTCATTTGACAAAAATATTTATTACTTTTACTTGTGAATTCATGAAATGTGCCTTTATTTTATATTTTACTGTATTTACGAACTGTGTACAATTTACAAATTGGATTTTGTAAATGTGAATTGTGCTGTGCACATATGAGTTTTATTTTCTAAATGTTTATTTTTGAGACTGCTCTGGCTCCAGAGTAAACAGCTGTAACAACACCTAAAAATAAGACTTTCATTGATTTCTTAAAGGGATAGTTCCCGAAAAAAAAATCTACATTTCCATACCTTTAAAATATCTCATTTTGTGTTCAACAGAAGAAAGAAAATCATAAAGGTTCAAAACCACTTGAGGGTGAGTAAATTTTTATTTATGAGTGAACTATTCCTTAATTTGCTTTTTGAAAGCCTGTAGATGTTTTTACATGAAAGACATTTTCTCTTGTTTTGTGGAAATGATAAGGATGAGATTTTTTTTCCCACACACTCTGAAAAGCCTCTCTTCTGTTCAATGACACGAAACAAGCAAGGAATAATTGATGATGGGCCATTGAATTCTTTGATAATGCACACCCGGAGACTGGGGCAAATTATTCCACTTATGCTATGGTTTCCAAACCTAACACTGATCAGATGTTGTACTTCATTTGACAGATTTTTGTCCCCAAATCGCTCCTGTATGTGGAACTGTTTTTGTAAACATCTTATCCTAAGCCTGTTGGTTTGATTTGATATTTGACAGCTGTGAAAATACTAAAATTATGTGGCGTAATGTAGTCAAGAACTTCCTGAATCAACTTTAGCTGTGCATTTAATTGCAGTTAATTACATACCATAGAATGTTCATCAGTCAATCAGAATCAAGCATTCAACATTAATTTTTTTGCTTCAGAGAAGATAAACATCAAATTAAAGCAACACTATGTAACACTGCCATCTGATTTAAGGCACATTTCACATGGTGTTGTCATACACTGTAAAAAATATCCGTAAATTGACAGTTTTCCATATTTTGTGATTAATTTTATTTTCATTTATTTAGGCTTTTGAATTGTATTATAGGACTTTGATCTTTCTTCCAACAACTTTCAACCTTGAAAAGTTTGAAAAAGTGACTTTTATGAACATTTTTAATAGTTTAAAGGGATATATTGTCTGTGTTGGTGTTGTAAATTACGCTGCAAAAACCTGTGAACAAGCTGCCAGTACATTTTCTATTATCTATATATTATTTCTTAAAAAATATCTTGTCTCAAACGACTAAAATGTCAATAAAAGTCACTTTTTTAGACTGCAGAGTTGAATTTTCAACATCAAAAATGGACAGAGCAGAAATCAACATCCCATAATGCAATTCACAACCATAAAATAAACGAAAAACACAAAATACGGAAACTGTTAATTACCAGATTATTTTTTACAATGTAGCCTAGGTGGAGTTAGCCAAAAGCCAACTGTGAAATGGAACAGTGTAATATAAAATCATAATAAATACCATGGTCGCAGACCCCCCATTCATTCATTATTTTCTTTTTGGCTTAGTCCCTTTATTAATCAGGGGTCGCCACAGCGGAATGAACCGACAACTTATCCAGCATATGTTTTACGCAGTGGATGCTCTTCCAGCTACAACCCATCATTGGGAAACACCCATACACTCTCATTCACACACATACATTCAAATATCAACCACACGGGGAACCGCAAGAAAAACTTCAAATTGCATAGTGTTGCTTTAAGCGACCATCCATTAATTTGCAGAAAATGTATGACTAATTGCGTCCTTTGCTTTAGGGAAAAATGGTGCAACTAAATGCAACTAAATTAATGGAAATGGTCCAACTAAATAAAAAAAAAGTTTTTAGTCATAGCTTAATGTAAACTTGGCATTCAAATGAGTACAGATTTAAACAAACTACTTTTTCTTTTTGATAATCTGCAGTGTGTTAGAAAAGATTGACACAACTTCTACTTTAACGTTAGCATGTATATAAGTAAAATGCAAAACACTATCCATGGAAATAAATAGCAAACACAAATATTGGGTAAAATTATCCATTTATTTTTCACATAACAAATTTTTTTACGATTTTCTCAATTAATGAAGCACATTTATAAATTGCTATTTAATTGGTATTTTGACTGAAATATGTGCTGATTATTATATGTTTATTTAAAAATTATAATCACAATTATAATTACAATTGCTAAGTTGCCCTTTTTCCCCACTGAATTTGAGTGATATAGGGCTTTTCTTATCCACAAAGTGCTGCCTTAATTTAGCTGAAACCTGTCAGGAGTGCAGCCTTGATGCCTTGAAATATTTCTTCTGTAAGCAGATCACTGCATTTTGAAATTGAGAAAAAATAATGTGGTGAATGTTGAAGGAGGTTGGATTTCATGGGCATAAGTATGTGTTATTGCACCATAATTTGATACAGTGTTGTGGAATGTGTTTGTGAAAGTGTGTGTGTGTGCGCGTGTGTGTGTGTGTGCATGTGTGTGTGTGTGTGTTTGTGTGGGTGTTGGCAGACATTTCATGCCACTTAGAGTGTTAAGAAAGCAGTGAAATTACTTTCTTAGCACATTTTCTCACTCTCTGTGTGTAATTATGCATGTGTTATTATATTATAATATAATGAAGGTCTTAAATTGCTTGTAATTACTGCTCTTATCCAGCAAATACACTCATGGGTGCAGTCTGGTACTGATTTTATGTGCCTCTGGTTGATGGTCAGTGGTTTGATTGTGCACTTTATGTCTTTGAGAACATGATACGGCACTAGCTCAAAACAGAGCACATACACAGTATCCTTCGGCTGAACTTATAAGTATAAAATAAGAAAACAATACGTTTCCTGTTTTCCATAACTGTTTCATATTTTGCTCACTAGATTTCTGTATCACTGACACGCTGATTTATATATTTATATATATTCATTTCTGATTCTCTTCTTGTCTTGTTAATACTTTATGAAAGAGGGAAATGTGCAAATGGAAAAAAAAACCATTGAGAAATCAGGACAGAAAATATTTTGGCCAAACTACATTTGGCAGTGGTTTTCAATTGGATCTACCATGATATGTATGGTCAGCTAATACCAAAGTAGTTTTTCCATTTTTTTTCTTTTTTGTAAAAAAGTTAACAGCAACACTTGGTTTGTATATAATGGAGACCTTGTCTTATTCTGCCACTGAATAAAAAATTATCTCCCTAGACTTTTTTGTCAGAATTGTGAGATGCAAATTTCTGCTAAAACTATTCTCTTACATTTATAAATTTGTATCTTGAAATTCAGATTTTTTTTCTCTCAGATTTGTCATAAAAACTTGTAATTTTGAGAAACAAAAGTCAATTGCAAGTTTACATCTTGCATTATGTAAAAAAAACTTTTATTCAGTGATGGAAACCAGCTTTCATAGTATAAATTACCTTAGAATTTATGTAAAAGCGGTACATCTATTGATGGCCAGACTGTAGAATTTATAATTGCAACATTTTTATTTAGATTTTCATACTCTGAAGGTGTGAGAATTTCCTCCTTCCTTCCCTCTTTTTTTCCACCAAAATAAATCTGCAGAGCGAGCATAATTGGGGGGGGGGGG
>CAIGQZ010032240.1:4757851-4768485 GCA_903798205.1 Danio tinwini | reverse complement strand
ATTAAATGCTCTCATGGGAGTATAATGACAAAAGCAAGGTAATAAAGGAAGTTTTGGGAGTGATAAAGCAAAGGTGCGGAGGGCACACAGTGGGTGGAGCCTTCAGACACAAAAGCGTCCTGCTTTCCCTCCTCCTGCTCAGGTCCAGAGGGCAGCCTAGGGTCAGGCTCTCTCCCTGGGGCATCTTCTACTCTAACCCCAGGCTTCTGACAGGCCTGTGGGAGTTTTGGGAAGGTCCTGAGAGAGGCCAGACCCTTTATACCTCAGAGACCTCACTTCATCTGCTTTCACTTTCTCTTTTCTCTCACCTTACCTCCACACTCTCATGTCCAAACACACTTTCCAACATATTTAACACGACAATCACAGCTCACTACAGTGTAAAATAACCTATTACTCAATGCTTTATTATAATCAAGAAAGCTTCATCTGTCAAGTTGGGATGTTTAACATAAGTTATGTCTGTTGGCTTCAGTTTTTATCGGGTTGTAGTAAGGTCACTGTATACAGCACTGCTAAATGCTTGCTGGTGAATTCATGGAAGTGTTTATGTTGTTGATGTTTTTTCCTTCCACAAACGTCTTAGTTTTTTTTCTATCTTTGTGTGTATGTGTGTACGTGCACACATGAGTGTGTGAGCGTTTGGCCAAAGGGTTTTGATTAAAATCAGATATGTGTGAGTAAGGGGTCAGCAGATGGAAAAGCAATAGGACACATACAAAGAGGCTAAGGGACCAGAATGGAGGATATGTTTTCTCCATCTTCAGGTGGAGAGGTTTAAGCAGACGGATTGTTGACATTGAGTTGTTCATAATTCTCTTTGTGCATGTTTGTTCCGGTCTGATGTGGTCTGGCTGAGTTGTGCAGATGGAAGTCCTCACAGTGCCCCAAGTTTAAATCACATGACACATCAGTGCTATAACACAGACCACACCAATTCAATCAGCTATAATCAGCTAAACTGCTATAAGGTATAAACTTTATTTAACTCGTGTTACAAACCCAGACTTACAGCTGAATAAATGTGTAAGTATTTAGCAAAAAAGATGAGTATTTAACTCTTGTTTTTATTGTTTTTAATTGTTATTGAACACATGTTCATCATTAACTTTTGTACCAGTAAACTCTTAAGTAACTGATTTTTAATAGTAAAGTTGTTGTTGCATCAGGTTTAATTAAGGAATAAACTGCATTTAAGGATTATGAATATGGTCATGTAGAATTAGTAATGGTTATTAACATGTGCTTTAGAAATAATAATAAATAGCCAATATGTAAGATAAGATAAGTCTACACAATTTTTGCATGACTCTTTCACATCACGGCATTGGATTCTTTTTAATCTCTCTTAATATTTTTAACCTTAATGAACTGTTAATATGGTTACAGAGGCAAATCAGTGGGAGTTAGATATTAAAGTTATAAGATATGACAGAATCTGAAACACAATTGAGTTTAGCAATAATAAACAATAGGTGAACCCTGTACAAAGTTAGAAAACATTCTATAAAGTCATTCGATTTTTTGTGATTGATTATATAGGGTCATAAAAGACATTGTCACGGTTGCAGGTTTGTGCGCTTCCGGATAGTCTGTTTTGGTCACGTGGGTTTGTTTTGTTTTGGTCGTTCACGTGTTGTTGTTATGGTTTATCACGTGGTTGTGGTACTCAGCTGCCTTGATTAGATAGACAGCTGAGACTCATTTTGGTGGCTATATCTGGGTTGCGCTCCCATGTTTCCTTGTCAGTTCATTGTGATCGTTCATGTGTCTTTGTCTGCACTCAGGACTGTGAGGAGTGACTGTTCTACTGGACCCGGTTTCGCCTGTCTGTTTTCCGTCCTCCCACTTCAGCTATTGTGCCCCTTTTGCCTTCTTATAGTTTGTTTTGACTGCGTCAATAAACTATTTACTTGCATATTGGATCCTTCCTCAGACTCTTATTTCCCCCACCGTTACAGACATATCCCTGTTACCACAGAAGTGGTATCATCAACTGAACAGATCTGGTCACAATTACATGTTCTGTTGAACAAGCAAACAAAAATCATAAAACATATTGGTTGGAAACAAGATACATTCTATTGACCTTATTCTAAAATGTGGAAGTGCGCTCGTTTTGGCGATTGTTTTAGAACTTCCAATTCAGTCGCCTATGGGAGAAATGACTAGTAATAATAAACGTCTGAAAATGTTCAAATTACTTGTTCTACAAACAAGTGTTTGCATGACTATACAGACAAAATAGAATAATATAATAAGAAAATATCAGTTTGCAACATCAAGGAGCAAAACGAGCTGTTTTTAACGTCTAAAAATGAATGGAAGTGAATGAGACCGGAAGCCAAAATGATTCCATGACTGCGCCCGCTCGTACGCGAAGAATAAGGTGAATATTAAGAAATTAATCATTCTCCTGTTGTAAGAGTGTTAACAGTCAGTATTGTTTGATAGTTGAGCTCCAGAATGAGATGTTTCACAGATTTGACAAGGAAAAACGTGGGAAATAAAGATCCCTAAAACTGGACCCAATTAACCATTTCACCATGAAAGGATTATATGGTTCTTAAAAGAACTGTTACTATAGACCCTATAAAGAATTATCTTCTTTAGAGTGCAGAACAAGTTGACATGTACTTGCAATGTACAATCATAGGTCTACCACGCTTCTTGAAAGTACTTGATATTTAGACATATGGATTCAAAGCCTGGAAAGTACTTGAAAACAAAGGTCCTTGAAAGTGCTTGAATTAAATTTGAAATTAAATTTATTTTGGGTGTCATTTCAACATTTGTACTGTGCTGCTGTCCAAAACAGAATGAAAAAAAAAACTACAAATATTGATAATTAATCCATGTTTGATCAAATTTTCAGAAACCACATTCAATATTACTAGTACAGAATTTAACAAAATTGCTTAATAAAAATAAAAAATAATAATAATTTAGAATTTTCTTTGAAAATTACACATTTGAAACATCATCATTACTTGGAGATTTTTTAAATAAATAATAAGTGTAAGTGAAATGTTAGGACTTTCATGACACTACGGGGTATGCATTACAAAGGTGACCAAAAACGTAGCCCTATATACATTTCTGGAGATTATGTAGCCAGAAGAACATATGGCTGCATGACGTCTTTATAACAAATGCTACGAGGCGGTATGATGCTGTTCCTTTTCATGCTTACTAGCATACCTATGTATTAATGTGTTAACGTATTTTCCACTGTTACCAGTTTGCTCAGTAGCTCGCCATGTACATTAGCAAACTTGAGATGCAGAAAGGAGTTGTCCACAATGACGAGCTTCGAGTCCAGTGAAAAAGGGTTCCAGAAAGCAGATAAGACAAAACCAGAATCCAAAAAATAAAACAAACAATTAAATAACAGGCTGAGAATGTGGTAAAATCTGAAATGTGGTAAAAATCAAGCAAGGGCTTTCCTTTCTCTGTATTGTTTTTTTATACTGTAGATTGTGTTTAGGGAAATGGGTAGGTGGGCAATCGGTGCTTTTCAAAAACACTATTGGTTGGGTTTAGGGAAGGAGGAGGGTGAATCAGTGGATCGATCAATCAGTCAGTCAGTCATTCAGTCTGTCAGTCGACAGTGGCCTCTTGTGGATTTACTAGGGGTGTGACGAGATGCCTACTCTACGAGATGAGATATGAGATTGGATTCACGAGAACGAGACGAGACGAGATTTTTACACTATTTTTAAGAAATCCTCAATGACGAAATATATGAATGGAAAATCAAGTCTTTTATTCAACTGGGAAAAAACCCAAATTGCAAAACTACTTAGGTGCTTTCTTTAAATCAACTTGTAATGAATGTTATTTTACTTCTATTTTAATGAATTATACACAGTAATGGACATGCAAACACTGCTAAATATTTTGCTAATAGCCTATGTAAATGGCAAATAATCTTTTTATATATAATTTTAAATATTAGCTAAATATTTGCCAATATATGAATGGAAAATAGATTTTTATTCAACTAGAAAAAAAATCACAAAATACAAAACAGTTTAGGTGCTTTTTTAAAACATTGTAATGAATGGTATTTTATTTCTATTTAAATGAATTCTATGTCATAAAGGACATGCAAACACTGCTAAATATTTAGCTATAAACTCTACCGACTGGCTTCTCCCCTGTACAATTTCACATGATATATTGAACTTATTTCCACACACTGAAACAAATATATGTAATTTTTTGTATTTCATTTTTAATTTAATAAATGAGTTTCACTTTCATTTAGCAAGATTTCATTTAGGCCCCGTGACTAACTCTGAGCTACTGGATGCAATCATGCAAATATGAAGGACTGATAGGAGAGTTGTTTTAATGGAGTTTGAAAATCAGCTTTTCCCGGACAGTATAAACGTGTGTTCCGTGATGATGTGACGATGAGTCTCCAAGAGTTCATTCAGTAAGTGTGTGTGTGTTTGTTTGTGCGCGCTTAGAGATGTTTGCGTCTGTGGTGCTTTACTGACTTGCTAGATGTGTAGGTCCTGTCGCAAAATGCAGCTAAAAGTCCTTCACGGTGTTAATAGCTTGATTACGGAGTTTAGATATCTGCACCTCAACAATGCGACTAAAATAGGAATACTCCACGTCTTAATTCCATTTGTGTTTACAACCATTAAGCCTTTCAGCATATCTGAAGTGCTATTCCATTGCTTGGATATGAACCATAATGTGTGAGGCTGTAGTTGTAGCCTATGTTGTTGGATGCAGCACCTGCTGAACTCCGGTGAAAAAAAGCGGTTACGTCACTCCCGCCCACTCAACCGAGTGACAAGCGCAACTCTGAGGTCAGCCTGGGTTGCCAGGTGTGTGCAAAGCACTTTATTTGCAGATCAAATCCAATCCTGCTTCCAATCGTCAATGCTAATTTCACCCTCACGCTCCATCATAACATCACAACTCACGTGACGAGACAACTTTTCACCTCAACGAGAAATCTCGCCGCGATTTAATCTCGTACGAGATCTTGTCACACCCCTCGGATTTACATGAGAACAGCAGGCACGAATTTCACTTGCAAGAGAATTTTGAGGTCTCAAAAAGCATACACAGTGACCTCCGGTGAATTCGTGAAAACGAAAACTGTAAAAAACAAACCTCCTGGGTTGTATTTGCCACTCTCCAGAAATGTATATAGAGGTATGTTTTCAGAATCAGCCTGGGTTGAAAACGCACTAGTGTAAATGCAGCCTATTTCTCTAATTTCTGCTAGTTGAGCAGAATAAGGTTTATTATATGTAGAATTAAAGTTTAACAATATTGTTTCGTATAGATTTTATGTTCAGTAAAAAGTTCAAAAATTCAGAACTGAGGTGTCTAATTCCCGATCTGGTTTAATCAGAATCTTACAGATCAAATTCAGTAAGAAAAAAACACAGACCACAGAAAGTAAAACTTTGGAAATGGTCCAAAAAGGAAACTGTTATTCATCTAGCCGTGAGATGAACTGTTCTTTCCCATCTTAAATAAGGCTAGGGAGCAGAGGTACAGACCCAGGGTGAGATGAGATGTTCCTCAAGCACAAAAGAGACAGAATTATGAGGCCATAAGATATTATGTGTTACAGTACTTAAGCTTTTATGAACTGCGGGGTCTCTGTGCAAGTGTGTGCTGCACTTTCAGAAATGCATTGTGTTATGTGTGTGTGTGTGTGTGTGAGAGAGAAAAATGTGTGTTATGCATTCTTTGAAATGTGATTGCTGAAGGGAGGATAGTTATGTGTGTGTGTGTGTGTGTGTGTGTGTGTGTGTGTGTGTGTGTGTGTGTGTGTGTGTGTGTGCGTGTGATGATGATGGCTGTGTTTGTTGGCTTTGAGATGGGAGTGCTGAATGAGTGAGAGTGCTCGTTTGTCATCGAGATTTGTTTAATTACAACCTGTCCTTCTCTCCCTCATCCCTCCATTCTCAGTAATATTCTCCTCCTCTTTTCAAGTGTAAATCCCTCCCTCCATCTCTTCTTCAAGGGAGGGCCACATTCGGCTGACCAACGCACTGGAGTGACTGACAGATGAGCAGGAGAGTCTGTATATGTATGTATGTATGTACTGTATGTATGTCTGTGTGTAAGATAGAGATCTTTGAGCACACGCAGTGTCTCCTGCAGGGGTTCAGTCAGGGATTCGTGTGTGTCTGCATGTACATACTCATGACACATACTGCTCATGACACATACTCATGACACATACTCATGTACATACTGCATGTACATACTCATGACATATTCAATCATTAACAAAAACAGAAACACAATCATTAAGCACGCACACTTTTTTTTGTCTCTCCTACTGAGTGCTCATGTAAAGCCACACATCTGCCTTCCGAATGCTTCAGCATCAGCAACATTAAGAAAACTTTGCTTAATATCTTAAATGCAATACAAACACTAAGTGCACAGTAACCAGATTCTTGAAGGATCATGTGACACTAAGAAAAGTCAAGTGAATAACCAGCTTCGCAATCACTCTACTATTTAAAATGTGTTCAGATAGGAAAAATGTATTTTAGATTACTGTTTATATTGTGTTTGTGTGTGTGTGTGGTTTGTCGAATAATGCTGCCTTGTTAAGCATAACACGCTTATAAGTCTCACTGCATCTCTGTGGAAATTATTCTGTGTTTCGTTCTGGAGAAAAAAATCCCACACTTGCCAAAATTCACAAGTAATTCTGTCAGATATTGCAGTGAATTCTGAGCTTCAGTCTCTGAGGTCTGAAGAGATGTTGAATCACGGCATCATGTGTGATTTTCTGTGATCTGCACTATATCTAAACTCTCAGCAGGATCTACCATTCCTCATGGAGCAGTCCTACTTCTTGCTCTTTGAATTATTGTGGCTGGAAATAAAGGATTAGTGTCTGAAGTGACACAGGCCAAGAGTGTGAAGGACGCTGTTAGGTCCTGTGAGAAACGACAAGTGTTTGTGATTTATTAAGAACTCAAACTGGGCGGCATGGTGGTTAAGTGGTTAGCACTGCCACCTCACAGCAAAAAGGTTGCTGATTCGACTCTGGACAAGTTGGAATTTCTGTATGGAGTTTGCATGTTTTCCCACTGTTCGGGTGGGTTTCCTCCGGGTGCTATGGTTTCCAAAGACATGTGGTATAGGTAAATTGAACTAAAATTTGGCCTTATGCTGTATGTGTGTGAATGAGGGTGTATGGATGTTTCCCAGTACTGGGTTGCAGCTGGAAGGGCATCAGCTGTGTAAAACATATGCTGGAAAAGTTGGTGGTTCATTACGCTGTGGGGACCCCTGATGAATAAAGGGACTAAGCCGAAGGAAAATGAATGAATAAGGATCCAAACAGGGTGGCACGTTGGTTCAGCGGTTATCACTGTCGCCTCAGCAGAACGGTCGCTGATTCAAGTCTTGACTGGGTCAGTTCGCATTTCATGTGTGGAGTTTGCATGTTCTCCCCGTGTTTTGGTTTTGTTTTCCTCTAGTTGCTCTGGTTTCCCCCACAGTCCAAAGACATGCTGTGCGGTGAATTGAACATGCGGTGAATTGAATGAGCTAAATTGGCCGTAGTGTACAGTATGAGTGTGTGTGAATGTTAGAGTGTATGGGTGTTTCCCAGTACTGGGTTGTGGCTGGAAGGGCATCCTCTGTGTAAAACATATGTTGGAATAGTTGGTGGTTCAGTCCACTGTGGTGACCCCTAATAAATAAGGGACTAAGCCGAAGGTAAATAAATGAATGAATAAGAACCCAAACAATAGGTAGCACTTTATTTTACATGGCTGTTTTAAATTTACATACTTATCATGTCTTACATAACTACATACTAACCCAAAAACTACCTCCTACAGTACATTATATAACCAGGACTTCCTTATTTAATTACAATGTAAGAAGGTGTTAGGTACACATGCTGTAAAATATAGTGCAATCACCAAAACTGAGAGCCGAAGCAGTTTTTAATCCTCAATTGCTTATGTTTATCAAATCTGTTTTGCTCTGTGAGTTTGCGTCTCTGTGGTGGTCTGTCTCTGAGGTTTATAATTGTAATTTAAGGCTTATAAAACTCTGGAAAATGTCTTTTTGTGCCTGTTTCTGCTCTCTCTGTCTCTGTGTGTGTTTTCAGCATGGGTGTGACCCTCATTTGTTAAACAATATGTGTTTACGTGATCAGGAAATTTCCACCGACACTGCAATTGACAATACAAGCTTGACCTTTGACTTCTGTACAGTCAGTCGGCCGAAAGAGGAAGGAAATGTCAGATTAAATACGGGTCACATGTGCGCTGTATTTAATCGGACATTTGGACTAATGCATATTAATATGTCAAGTGTCACAATCATTTATTGTTTTACGCGAAAGTCGTGACCATTTAAACTCATTTTTGAGCTGAGTGGATTTTGAAAGCAGCATTAATAGATGGGTTGTGCAATTATTATATGTAGTAAAAGTGTCTAAAATGTTGTGGAAAAACTGCTATCTAAATATTATTCCTAATATGTTATTTAATGTAAATAATTATAACAAATTTCAAATAATGTTATGTAAAATTGTTTGACTTTTTTTGACAAATTAAATTGTTTAACAAATTAGAGTTTTATATAATTAACTTGAGTTTTTACTTTTAAATAATGAAAATAGTTGTTTACAAACATTTTTTTCAAAATTCTATTTATTAATTTATTTAGATAATATCTATTTGAATTATGCCATGACTATAATAATCTTTAAAAGAAGTATGATGCTTTTGGTGTATATATATATATATATATATATATATATATATATATATACATACATATATACACAGACACACACACACACACTCACCGGCCACTATATTAGGTACACCTGACCAACTGCTTGTTAACGCAAATTTCTAATCAGCCAATCACATGGCAGCAACTCAATGCATTTAGGCTTGTAGACATGGTCAAGATGATCTGCTGTCATTCAAACTGAGTATCAGAATGGGGAAGAAAGCTGATTTAAGTGACTTTGAACGCGACATGGTTGTTGGTGCCAGACAGGCTGGTGTGAGTATTTCAGAAACTGCTGATCTACTGGAATTTTCATCTCTAGGGTTTACAGAGAATGGTCTGAAAAAGAGAAAATATCTAGTGAGTTGCAGTTCTGTAGGCGCAAATGCCTTTTTGATGCCAGAGGGCAGAGGAGAATGGCCAGACTGGTTCAAGCTGATATAAAGGCAACAGTAACTCAAATAACCAAATTACAACCAAGGTATGTAGAAAAGCTTCTCAACGCACAACACGTCCAACCTTGAGGTGGATGGGCTACAGCAGAAAATTTTCTGATTCAGGTTTTTGCATTTTTATGATGTCGTCATGTACTTTTAGAAATACAAAAATACAAGACACTAAAGTATTTAGATGAAAAAGCCATTTTAATGAACCTTATATAATAACAAAATACTATTAAAAAAAATAATTGTATCATAAATGCTTCCCATCTCTGTATATATATATATATATATATATATATATATATATATATATATATACACCACAGTGTCTCAAAAAAACAAACAATAATATAACATACAAAAATAAGACTGCTTATCAAACTACAGGAATAAAAATTACTAAATTCCGTACAAAAAAACAGCACAATCTGAGTAATCCCTTTATATACTTTCCTTGGTTATTATGATGTAACGATGGCGTTATGATTACATATTTGTTTTTAGCTGCGTAAGGCTTAAATAAAAATGGTGTTTTCAAATGAAGATAAGAGTTTGATCAAAAGTTTACAAAACCTGACAGGATTACTTGTTGGCGAAAATTGATCGCACTGGATCAGTATGTCGTGTGGTGGGGAGTGATCGTCTACAAACTACCCGTATACTGTTGAAAATATTACCACTGTCAAAAACATTGTACTGAGCCAAGAAGACGCACCACGCACCCATCGCACTGTCAAACAGATTGCACAGCAGTCTGGCAACTAATGACTCAAATATGTAAATGTTGCTTTATTACTGTGCTTGTTAATTTAGTTTGCAAGTAATAAAATTGAAGTGTTCTGTCAACATTTGGGTTATGTGAGGTGGAAAGTGTATACATATCCAGATTAATAAATATATGGATGCATGAATAGATGAATGGACAGTTAAATATATGGACGGACTGATGGATGGACAGATGAAACCTCACTAAAACAAAAATAAGAGAACTTGGCAATGAGATAATAAAAACTAATTATATAAAGATATTCTATGAAATCACATCTTATCTTACAGTTTGTCTTCTTGATGTATGTCTTCCTCCTTGTACAGTATGTGAGGTGGAAAATGTATACATACCATATAATTTCATCTATTTGTTATCTAATTACAAAATATAATTAAAGTTGGATGTATTTTGATGAGTTCTGGCAGAATTAATTTTGCTTGCATTTTTTTGAGACACGGTGTATATTTTAATTCTCATATACATATACAGTGTCAGTGCTGATTGGTTGATACAAACCAAGTGTCAGTGCTGTTTGATTAATGCTCCTGTTTTGTAATCTAGGTTATCTTTACAGTACAAAGAAGTCATCTACTTTTCTGCTGTTTATCTGCTTTTCAGCTCTCTCTCTCTCTCTCTCTCTCTCTCTCTCTCTCTCTCTCTCTCTC
>CAIGQZ010032240.1:4708271-4740805 GCA_903798205.1 Danio tinwini | reverse complement strand
ATATATATATATCTATATATATATATCTATATATATATATATATATATATACTTTACCCAAATTTTTAAATGGTAGTGCATCAATTTTTGACTAAATATAAATAATAAGTGATAATAATAATAAGTAATTCATCTTTATTTAGAAAATATAAGTAATACTAAATTACAGAAGCATTGGTCTAAACTACATTCTAAATTCATAACACACACGCAGACTGGAGCACACACTCTTAAACTCAAATTTGTTCTCTCGGCCCACCAACATTCTAGCTGTCAGTCTAAATCATTGCTTGAATCCTTCTGTATATTTAGACGTGAGCTGCTGTGTTTGGACATGGAATGACTGAGTACTCTTTGCAGACTTTAGCTACAAAACGTCCTAGACAATAAAATGAAGGTCTGTTAAAACAGGTTCCAGTACTCCAGACAGTTTGCACTTGGCAAACAGTCATACCGTGTCCGAGATCTCTCCCTATATAATACACTTTCCTCTCTCTCCCTTTCCTTGGTCATTTCCAATCACCCGTTGCTATGAGAGTAACAGCTCTGGAAGTGGTATGCTGACATCATGCACCAATGATGTCGGCGTTTTTGGTGTGTGATTGTCCTGATCAAAAGATCCCACAGTGCTAAATGCTCCCAGAGTATCAGGACCTCTTGGACCCCCCGGCAGAAAAAGATGTTTTACAAAAGACACTTTTTGAAAGCACCTCCCCAATACAACCCTTGAGTTAATTAAAATCCTGGAGCTGCAACAATAGTGCCAAGTAGCAGATCAAGGCAGAGATAGAGTGTGGCCTTGGGATATATATTCTGAAATCCAAGTAATCAGAATAGAATTCGGCAAACAAACAGTCAAGCCTAAACATTTATAGGCAGACTAAGCAAGAGCACTGGCCTAAGACTAATTGAATTTGTGGTAACTGCAGAGAAGTTTTTTTTTCATTCATTGGAAAAATTGTACATTCATGGAAGCTTTTTCTACCATAAAAACAGCAACTTCTTTGTTTACATCTTCCAATTTCAATTCTGACTTAACAATAGCTATGTTTCCATCCAAAGATGCAAATTAAATGTATGCGCAAAACTGGAATACTGCATAAAATATGTGTGAATAAAGCAGCATTTCCATTCAATGAGTCAAAGAGAATAAAATCGTCACTTCCTGATTAACTGCCGCCAAATATCAACCGTAAAAACGGAATTCACGGCAGAAGGAGAATCTGCGTGAATCTTTTCTTCATTTAATAAATGACTTCAGCCCCTCAGAAGACAATGCCGACATGCAATGAATGCGTGGTTGATGCACATCTTGCCATTTCCATCAACCATTTTTAATTCGCATATCCAAAATGCACATATAAAAGGTTGATGTAAACATAGATATCTGCAACTGCGAGTTAACATCCTGCAATTCTGACTTTTTCCCCTCAGGATCATTTATTCTGCAATTTTGACTAATAGCAACACAAAATCTCGTGGTTTTGAGAAAAAAAGAGAATTTGAATTTTGTGATATAGCTTGAGACAATATAGCAGCATGCCACTTTTTGTAGTTGCAACATGGCACTTTTTAATAGGCTATATAAACACAGACTTTTAATTTCTCAATAAGACAGCTCAAGCGCTTCTGGTCACTGTCATACCATTACAAAATCACACCTTTTAAGATCTGATTTCGTTAAAACTGACTGAGACATGATATAAAATGGGCATCATATGGGACAAGAACTACTAAATAAAATTTTGATTGTTCCTCACCATGTCTTTAAAATATGGAAATTGGATTTACCGTTGCTTCTGCTCCTGACACCGTTTGCATCAAAATGGTCTTTCATCTCGTTTTACGCTCAAATAACTAAATGAAAGTCTATTTAATTGATTATATTTTAATCTGGTTACAGCATCGATGCTGTAAAAAGGAACCTTATGAAATTGAAAGTAGTCACATTGGAAGTTTATTAGTGGCTGAAAAACACTTGCTATGCATATAGCCAATTAACTGTAAATTCAGAATTTTGAGAAATAAAATCTGAATTACAAGATATAATCAACAGGATATCATCTTAGAATTGCAAGAAAGAGTCATAATTGTATGTTTAAACCTTAATGTTTAGACTTTTTCTCCTCAGAATTGTGAGACATTAAGAAAAAATGCCTAGTTTTATGTTAAACATGGTAGAAACAAGCTTCTTAAGGTAGATAAGATAAACAGTCCTCCTAAATGTAGATATATTGAAACAATATTTAATAAAATTACTATGTGATAATACCAACAACACTGATTACCAGAAAGTGGGATAGAAGCTTTTAGCTTCTTCTTAAATGTAAATAATCATACTCTCAGCAGTTTTCTTCATTTCATTCTGCTTAAATGAAAAAAGATCCATCGTAAATACTAGTTTTAGCCACAATAGCCATAATGACTCAAACTGTAAAACAAGCTACCATGCAGCACATGTGTTAGGCCTATGTGATTTTATATCTAGGCTAAAAAAAATGTTTGTATAAGGAAATGGTGATTAATGGTCAAAATTAATCTTTCTTAGGCATAGTTCTCAAGTAGCTTTAAGCCGTTTTAAGCTAGTATGATTTATGACGGATCTAAACTCGTTTCAGTGTGGGCTGAATAATTTTCCAAGTCAATGTTTTGTGTTCCTCCCAACGGTTTCATCTACAGATGTGTAATACCTTTGAATGAGTTGTTTGGAGAAAAGCCATGGCCAGCGTATGAATTATTCGATGCCTTTCGTGCTTTGCTTTTGAAAGATACTTCTGTCAGTATATTTGGGTGTAGTAGCAGTCTATCCTTCTGAGGTTTGTCTCGTCGTGAAGCTAAGAGGAAAGCGCGCGTGCCGCCTGCTGTTGCTATGGTTACATCCTCACGCGAACGCGACTACTGTTTGCGCGCTAACAACTTTAAACGCTTATGGAAGCATATGCAAGTAGGCAAGAATAGAAATATTTCAGAGAACTAGCAAACTGCGCCCTTGGTACCACTAAGAAGCACAAAAGAGAGGAACTGAAGGCGAGTACCGGGGGACCCGTTTCGCTCTCGAGGCGCTAAGAGGGCGGGAGCGCGTTTCTCAGGACTCAACGGACGGACTAAAGGAGAGAAAGAGCAACAGACAAGACAGAGAGAGAGAGAGAGAAAGAGAGACTGAGCTGGAGCTGTGTAGAAAAACTGCACAAGGACACAGAGCTAACCTACCTGAGACCTGCTCACCCCTCAGGTCCAGCGCCTTTTGTGTGCGCATTTCGTCTAAACTTTTATATGAGGAAACCTGAAAGAAGACTTCATTAAAGCTAGATTACAACGTGAAGAAAGGTGAACTGAAAGTGGTCTGTTCAGCATGGAATTACCGGTTCTGGTTTTGGTGGCGTTGGTTCTGTCGTTAAGCTCCTGTACTAAAGTAAACGTGCCGCGTCTTCGCCTGACATACAAAGGTAAATTAAATGTTTGGATCTGGATAATTTAACTTTTAATGACTATTCATCAAACACAAAGCCAAAGATGACCCAATGAAGATGTAAAATGATCGGGTTAAGCTTTGTTCCGCTCCTGTGAGGAGAGAACACGGTCTAGTGCTTTATGCTAGTTAATGATTGTTTATTTTCACTGTTTAAGTGATAAGGTTAATGTTGCCATCGCTCGCTTCATCGTGTCTGTGTGTGAATTATTTTACACAACATACATGGCACAATTATTGCAACCAGAAGACACACACTATTCATTATGACTAGCTATTATTATTAATATTATTTATTATAATAAATGCAGTTTGTGATGTTTAGTTTTCGAATAATAGCATAATGCAAATCTACATCTAATGTACACTAATGTAGGCTACATCGCTGCAGTGTACAGAAACGAACTTTGAATAACCTTAATATAATCCAAAAATTTCAACAATGCTCAAATCCCATTTTTCTTTTGTCACAATATGTGATTTATAAACGGAATTATTGTGTTGAACAAAATGCAGCATGCTCAACATGACAATAAAGTTGTCGAACAAAATGCAATTCTGTTCACTGGATATTTATATTTATTTATTAATATATTTTGTCAATACAAGTCGGTCTGTAGATGAAAAACTATTCTTATGGTATTGTTTCCAGTAAGCTGCTTCTTTTGTCGCTTTTCGCATTTAAATTGCTTTCCTCACATCCTGCTTTGCACATTGACTCTTGCACACAGTCCCTTGGTGACTTTATCAGATTTAAACCTGAGAGCCCTATTCAACACGATTACAGTGCCGTTTCCGTCTTTGCATGGCATTTAACTTCCAGAGAGATTCTGTGGCAGATCTTTTTTTAAACTGTGGGAAAACGCTACGTCAGGAGTCCAGGTTTCATCTGTTCTCCAAAACTCCGGGATCTCCCATCCTCGAGCTCTCCCGGCGCGCGCACACCTCCCCGCGGTCAGACTCTCCAGTGCGCGAGACGATTCGCGCTTTTATCATACTATATTTGCGGTTCAACCCAAATGCGTACTTTATATGGCTTATTTATTCACAGGAACACAACATTAGATCTTAAATGCGGTCACATTGACATACTGGTGTTATTTGAGTTTTAACCACACAAATGAATGAAAAGATTTTTAAAACGTTTTGTTTATCAGTAGCTTTTGTCAGTATTGCAAACAAATTTAGATCATTTTTGCGTAAAGGGGTAGTGCAGCCATAATTTCTGTTAATTTACCCTGAAGCCATCCAGGATATAGGTGACTTTTGTTTCTCAGTATACATTAAAGAAGATTGTTTAGCTAAAACTGCAAAAAAACAAAAACAAAAAAACAAGCAAACAAAAAAAAAATACAAGCAAAACTAATACCCATGATATATTAAGGTATTATGAAGCAACATAATTGGACTTTGTAACAATTTCTGCAATTTTTTTTTACAAGAAAATGTTTCCTACTTTTACATATTCAGGAGGTTGAGTACTGTATCAGAGAGATTAAAATGAGCAGGATCAGCTTACTAGTGATTTTGGTGTGATTTTACCTGTGAAACTCACATGGGCACACTTCATCATGTGTAAATGTGATCAGGACCTTTTGCTGAGACTGTAGATACAGGTAATAATGTTAATACTGTTGTATCAACTGTTTGCTTTGCTTAATTTAAGTCTTAATTTATCAGTAGTCAATAGCTGCTAATTTTATTTTGCCTGAATATGTTTATTTGAGGGCAACACGGTGGCTCTGGTTAGCGCTTTCACTTTACAGCAAGAAGGTTGCTGGTTCGAGTCTGGGCTGAGTCAGTTGGCATGTCTGTGTGGAGTTTGCGTGTTCTCTCCATGTTTGTGTGGATTTCCTCCGGGTGCTCAGGATTCCCCCACAGTCCAAAGACATTTGATATAGGTGAACTGAATACACTAAATTGACTGTATATGTGCATGTGAGAGGGTATGGGTGTTTCCTAGTACTGGGTTGCGGCTAGAAGGGCATCCACTGTGTAAAAACATATGCTGGATAAGTTGGTGGTTCATTTCGCTGTGGCAACCCCTGATGAATAAAATGACTACATGTAAGCCAAAGGAAAATGAACGAATGTTTATTTGACTCTAAAAGTCCTGGTATCAGTCAACATGCATTTTATGTCCAAAAACTATGGTTTGTGCTAAAAATGGTCCTGAAGAAATAAGATGCCTACATCTTATATAACCATACAAGGAATAAATTACAGGACATTTTAATTTTTGTTTAATTCGTTTTACTCTAGGGTTAAGGTGGTGACATGAATGTGTAGCAGTAGGTAGTTTAATTGTTTATCAGTGCCTCTTAAGTAGTTTTCATTAATGATTAGAAACTGAGTCGAGTCTGGTTTCCCTCTAGCAGTGTAAGTGCGTGACTGGAGCGCATCTGTGCAGAGTTTACTGCGGTCATCTAATGCGTGCACAGTCCCTGCGTGGAGCTCTGATTGCATGTAATCGGCCTGTGTTCTTCTCCACGGACGCACTATTAACTTTGATAATGATCGGCCCAGAGATTTGTCCACTTGGACTACATATGTTTAAATTTTCACAACTGACGGTTCTTAGAACGCCTGTTGATCATTCTGCCCACCAAAAAGGCTAAAGCATGCACACACTCATCAAGCTGTCAGAGCTGTATGGATTGGTCTGGAGGGAGCATGTTATGTTTTGAATGGGAAATGAGGAATGGCCTGCATATGCCAGCAGCTGGGCAGAAAGTGTGTGCGGGAATCTGTAGGGTCCATTGGTGGGTCACATCTGACCTCTGGTCTGTGAAATGTGTGTGCTGATTTAAGAGGAGACACAAGGTTTCCCTCACTCACTTTGCTTTCACACCCGCTTGCATTCATATACACACACTGGCACACTTTTCTCTTTTACGGTTGAACATACACAGAGACGCAGAGGTGGGCGTATCGGTGTTTGTTTTAGTTTACATGAATGAATTAATGAGTTTATTTTTGCAACGTTGCCCAGATGTTTGTGGAGGGTTTGTGAGGTCTGGCTAAAGAATCTGTCACTAAAAGAATGTTTGATGATTCTTGTGTTTCGTTCACATTCTCTCACTCCCTAAATATTCCCAGCTCCCTGGAACCGTTTGTTTGAGAGAACAGGCCACAGAGTTTTACGTCTGTAAGATGGATGTTGTGAAACTCTCCCATGAGATTGCAGTGCTAGATTAGGAATTGCTCTAAATATTAAAGGTGCTGTAAAGGATTCTACAACTGAAACTGAATTATACATGCCCTCTCTTATACCAGAATCCCACAGAACAAAGATGCAGTTGTGCCATCTAGAATTTTGTAACCAGAGACAAATAAAGAGAGCAACAGCATGTCGCAAAAAAAACAAAAAAACACACACAAAACAACAACTGCTTTGAACAGCTGCTTGTGAAGCCAAGTGTGCTATTTATCTTGAAAAATCTGCTTCTCATATGCTCTCAGCTTTCTCCATCCTGTTTATGGATTGCTCTATTAATGTGCAAAATGACTGACTGTACAAAACAAAGTACCTTCCGCAGGGTTGCAATGTCTGGGTAACAAATCTAGAGCTAAGACTACTTTATCTTCCTGATTTCACTTCCATACCTACCATGCACATTCAATAGTTGTAGACTATTCGAATTTGAAAAATCACTATATAATAGTAATCATACAATCTGTTTTGAAAAAGAAACTCACAGGAGCTCAAACTGTCCCTATAAGTTCCAATTTCTCTCAAAACTTCATGTCGAGCACAGTTTATCATTAAAATATAAAACATTTAAATGCCAGAATTCAAGAATTTATGCAACATCTGAAAGGTTGAAAAAAACAACCCACAGGAACAGTTTACAGTATCCCTATTCCATGGCAAAACCTCAAACAGACTTGGAAATTTTGTTCATGTTCCAGCACTTTTACAGTTTATTAACAGTAAACAATATTTGAAGTAATAAATACACATCTTTCAAAGGAAATTTTTAATGCTGAGACCAGTTATAGGCGCTAATGTGTACATTCCAGATGCAGATGAGTTGCAATCGCATTAGGTCTGTAATGAGGTGCTCAAGTCCTCCTGTGAAGTTTAAAGTTATAACTTAAGTCATAACTGATGACTTGATTACAGGTGCATTTAAACCACTTTGGTCATATGGTCATAAACTATTAAATTGAACATTTACAATATAATTAAATACATTATAATTAAGATTATGTACTTTATTCTCTTGTATTTGAACAATATTCTGTAAATACAACTTTAAAATGATTGTTTACCATTTTTTTTCCCAATTGTAAGAGGTTCGTTTTGGTAAAACTCACATGACTTTAATTAGGCCAGTCTTTTTAGGGGCCTGTGAGTTGTTTCAGATGTGGTATTGGTTGCCATTCAACACAAGATAAAATTATATATTCTTGCTAGAGCTACAAGATTAATCTTTTAAAAAATTGCAAGCAATCAGACCAAGTGAATTACTTCAGAAGAGCAGTGTGATCAGATGACGCATTATTCAGAGAATGATAGTGTAACATGGCCATAAATAAGGTTGGTGTCGTGATCTCGTTTTTTTCGAGTGCGCAAGCGCATTAGCTTGGGCAACCTGAAAATATTCAATTTTGTTTAATTTAAACAATTAGAAGCAAAACTTATGAGACAGTCATTGTTTAATTTTATTGGTGATTCCACATATGTAATATAATCATACGCTTGGCAAACAGTTTTGGAGAATTTGATGTTTCCCCATTCAGACAGAATGCCTGAGCATACTGCCAGAGAGGTGTTAAAAGATGGCCGCAGAGTGAAATGAGTGAAAAAGGGGCATTGTTACAGTATATCTTTGACAAGCATAATTTACCAAAAATTTATAGCGAGTCTTTAGTCTATGATGTATCTTTATTTTTGTTTTACAAATTTCCACAGAAGTACTGGTATATTAGCTCCAATTTTTTTGTCCAATCATCCCAAAAAACACCATGACTAAATCTTCATGTGCTAAAATCGTATTGTCTAAATAAGGCATTTTTACCTGAATGTTTTATTAACTGACATTTTAATTACACTTTACACTAGACAAAATTACACATTTTAGTGCAACAGTAAATCAAACCTTTAAAGCACAGGTCCGAGTGGAGTACAGAAAAAGTATGATGTGTCAAGCTATAAAAATAGGTAGGCAAACCCGAGACCTGTTGAGGAAATGAAGGTTTATAGCTCAAATTCACACAGGTATTGCATACATGCAGACAAGAATACAGTATTTATGCTGCGCAAAATGGACGCAGGTGGAATTTTAATGAAAACACATTCCCTCCATCCTTGTGGCGTCAGTCGAGGGTTTGCGGTGTATCGTAACAGAACAATGCAGCATTGTGGCGGCTTCCTCCTGGGTCGAGGGCAGTTCGCAGCTCGCTGCAATTAGGTCACAAGCCCTGGACGTGATCACACGCACTGATAACAACCACAACAGCTGCTGGTCACTTAAAGTATGATTTGATTTTTTTAACCCCTGAGCTGATGATTGCCTTGGGAGCCGTCACACGAATACATGCACACTTAATTGCAGCCGTAATGGTCCCAAGCACACTGCACAAATACAGCTGCCCTTTAAATGCACACACACACTAATATATGGAAACATGCCTGCAGAAAAAGACATTAGGGTGATAAAGCAGAAACAAAGGCAGAAAGCAAAGAATGCATGGAGGATAATAAAAGGAGGAATGGTGTGGACAGAACAAATTCTGTGTGAGAAGGAATCCTTCTTTCTTGCTAAATGTGTAAACGAGTCGGCGGGTCTCTGTGTGTAGCCATAACAAGTGTTTGTTCAAGCTGCTGGAGTCTCATTGTGTGCATGTTTGTACAGAGGGGAAGGCAGTGACTCTCATGGCTGCTGTCCAGAGGGGTTTATCTAAACCCTCACGTTCTGACTCTTGCTTTGGGGAGAGAAGGGATCAAGAGAGGCCAGGGAGCAGGAGAAGACTGAAGGACTGAAAGAATGAGTTTGACAAAAGAAAACGCTGAGAAAAAGTGGGTTCGTGGGGAAAGGGGCTTTTATGAGTTTACCGGTGAGAGCTGGTGTAGCCGGATTTGCCCTGAAGTAACGTGAGTGTGTGTGACAAATGAAGACAGACAGGCAACGACAGAGAGAGAGAATTAGAGGAAACAGGGCTGATACTATGATACTGTGAAGAATTATGTATGTGAGCATATACACTACCAGTCAAATGCTTGGGCTTATGGAGTAATTCTTTATTATTAGCTGTTCTCCATATTTTAGAGTAATAGTAAAGTCATCATAACTAAATAACACAAAAGGAAGTTTGGGAATTAAGACAAGACCTAAGTTTAAACAAAACTTGACATCTTTAGTCTAGATTTCAGAACACACAATTTTCAATTGGTGCATGCTTGGATTAAAAGAGCTTCATATTGCTGGATACTCACTTTACCCCTCTCACTATGTAGTGAGAAATTTATTTAAACAAACAAAAATATGCACTACATGTTATTGTTTAAATATAACCACCACCATCTTTAAATGAATATTTCTCAGTCTTTTTCAAATTGGTTTGTGTCATTGTCAGTAGGGATGCTCTGATCATGATTTTTGAGGCCAATACAGAGTACCAATTCCTTGTCATTGTGATCAACCGATACAGAGTACAGATTCTTATGCTTTATGCTAATGCATAAAGCACATTTTCCCTCGAAGTATGATGCCAAAGTGGAGATCTCGCCTTACATAAGAGAATAAATAAATAATGTTGCATATAATCCCTTCAACGTGTCTCATATAACCATTTAGTGTTGACATGTCATGGTAGCAGCTTTACAGATCAAAATATGCAGATTTTTTAAAAAAAAGGTAAGAGGTAAAAGTGATTGACAGTGCAATTTAAAAACATTGCAAATGATGGAATAATCATTAAACATGTCTCACTGAAAAAGATGTTTGGAGAATTAAAAAGCACACCTATAAATATATGAGAGGTCATACGGTTGGAGGAGACACTAGTCACAGTAGCTCAAAACATTGGATATACAATGGTTGCAACAAAGAGACCATCACTCATGTGCCAATAAACTGTATAAACAGAGGGCTCTCCACATCTTTATATATTTTAGCTGCTGTGTTGAGAGGCATTGTAAAATTGTAAACCAACACTTGCATTTGGTACGTGAGATCGACGAGACTGGCGAGTAGCGATCGACTCATAAAATGTGATTATCGGCCAATCTCTAGCCGATTGATCGGAGCATCCCTATATAATTGTGTGTTTCATGGAATTGTAGTTTTGGTCTTCATTAAGACTTGATTCTGTATATCATGCTTCACTACGTTTTATTACAAATCCAAAGTCCAGTACTCATCGTTGCATTTTATATGAGATGGTGGGCTGAACATCACTAGCTGTACGTAGAAAACAGCACTGCTACATTTTTATCTTTAAAGCTTGGAATGGAATGGCATGGAAAAATTTGCAAAGAGACTTAAAACTAAATAAAATGGTGTCTTTTGGTAAATTTAAAAGTAATACTGTATAAAGAGAGTGGTATTGGAAGCATGCGATTGTTTTTGTTGAGAGGACTGATGAAATGTTATGTGGTTTGTGTATTTTAAAGTTGATTTATTATATGGCTGTTTCCTTGGCCAGGTCTTTCTTGTGAAAGAGATGTTAAATCTCAATGAGACTTCCTGGTTCCATAATGGTAAAATAAATAAATAAATAAGAAATAATTTAAAGTCATTAAGTACACCGTTTTGTACTTTGTCTTTAGTCTGATTTCATGTATTCTTTTAGTTGATATCAAAGTTTGTAATGTTCTGAATCACCTTAGCAGGTTGGTTTGTTCTATGGCTTATAACACAATTTGTATTTTACTTGATTTATTTTATTGGCTAAATGAATAGGGAATAGAAATTGCTGTTGAGAATTCAGTTTTGCCATCACAAGTATAACATTTTTTAACTAAAAAAGAAAGAAAAGTTATTTGTGATTGCAAAAAATATTTAGCAAAATAAATACAACCTTGTAACTTAAAACCAAAAAAAAAAAATCCCACAGACAGAAACTATAAAAGAGAGTAAATGCGTTTTGTGCATGCTAATGAAGGTCTTGAGCGAATTTAAGATGTTTAGATTGTTTAAGCCTTAACCTGCTGTGAAATGTTGACGTCCTCTCTATATTAGATTTGTTATCTGAGAAGGACAGTTTCTGGCAGTGCGTTAGTGTTTTAGAGTGCAGATCTTAAAGCTGTCTATTCTCAGTGCTTGGGGAAGACACTATGAGATCCTCCTGTCGATGTTCAACTCTGTGAACAGTCTCTTCTGCTGCTCGCCTCACCAACCAGTAATCAATTAGTTCCACTATATATGCAACTGCTGACAGAATCAGCCCGAAGCCCCCAAAACATCAACCTGATACTGATCACACACAGATGAAATAGTACATTTTCTATATTAATGTTTCTGTCTACACAAGAGCGGAGAACATGATTAACTTCCTATGGGGACATGTTTCCTCCTGAGGCAGATGCATTCATTTATAACATATTCATATATCCTTTCTCACTTTCTATCTTTTTATTCCTTTCCTTCCCTGTCTCTTAATCACATACAGACACGCGACCCTTTAGACGAAATGAGAATAAACTCAATCCTGGAGGCAAACAGCCCGCTCAGCTCTAATGCAAGACCTCTCCCTCATTGCATTTACATTCACTTTATTACTAGTAAGCGAAAATCTCAAAGGCAGACCATATTGCCAAGGAGCATGTGTGTGTTATTAATAGTTGTTTGAAAAGTTGGTGGCGTGCCACTGTGCAGAAAGCCTACTGATGTCAGGAAAAGAGTTTAGGAGGAAAGGAATACATTTTCTGTGCTGTATCTACAGCATGTGTCACTGCAATTCCAACACACCCTGTAAACTCTGGTTTAAATTTGTTTAGCCATTCTCATGTCTTCAAGCTCCTCTTTTTCTCATTAATCACACACAGATGAGATTATAAGCTCAGTTGTTGGATTTGTTCGCCACAAAATTAAAATTCTGTTATCATTTACTCACCCTCATGTCGTTCCAAACCCTTAAGAAATTTGTCCAACTCTTGAATACAAATTAAGATGTTTTTTATGAAATCTGAGAGATTTCTGTCCCTCCATTGAAAGTCTGTTCATCCAAACCTCTGAAATGTTTAAAAAACTTTGGGTTTCAATGACAGAGATCTCTAAAATTTCATCAAAACATCTTTATTTATGATCCAAAGATGAATGAAGTCTAATGGATACTGACATGTGGTGATTTAACAATGGCAGAATTTTCATTTTAGGGCGAACTAACATCAGGAACACTCCACTTTATAGGCTCAAGTCACAAACAGTTGAGTTTTACTTCTTTTATTTTTCAGAATCTATTCTGCGGTTCTGGTGGGAGCCTATTTAACTTAGCTTAGCATAAATAATTAAATCGAATTAGACCCTACACTCTCTGAAAAAAGGTACAAAAAAATGCTTGCGTCTGAGCTCCAGCAGTCAGTCACAGGCTCACAGCATGAGTCACTGCTTCAATCTTTCACTTTCACGCTTGTACTTAGTAATTTTAGTGAAAACCTCAGATACTGTTGGTTGGTTCCTGTTGGTTGTGCACCTTTTTTACCAACCAAGTTTGTTGAGGCTATTATAACAACACAGATCACTCTGCCTATTCATGCCAGAGTCTCGCGGACAAAGTGATTGACAGGTGGTAATTTGTGTGTAACATTTATTATTTATTTATGATTTGGTTATGGGTAAAACAAAGACCATGCGGGTCAGGTAGTTGAAACGGTAGGCTACAAATAATTAATTCATTATGAATGAATGAATTATTCATAAATAATTAATTCACCACCGCCTACGACGATGATGCCATCGTCCATTGTGATGTTTCACATTAGACATTGTACCATGCCAAATTGGTCGACATCGCTCAACCCTAGCGGTACCTTAAATTCTTGTTCCTAACAGGTCTTTAAAGGTACACATTATTACCTAAAAAGTACAAAAGAGTACCTTAAAAGGTACAAAAGTGAGCCTTGAAGGTACAAAACTGTACCCCTAAGGTACTAATGTCCACCTGTACAGTACAAAAGTGTACTTTTTAAAAAGGTACCACCACAGTGACAGATTTTATACCTTTATTTCTGAGAGTGTATCAGCAGCGCCTGAAAATAGTTCCTAGCTACTAAGTACTGTAACAGCACTGTATAATATCATTGTGTCTGCTACAGCCATGGTACAGCAGCAAATTCCCTTGGTTATTACACTGGAATGAGAGTATAGTTCCTAGCCATACCAGCCTAGTAAGTAGCACATTTTCATTTTCTGTTGGTCTTAGCACACGATGTAGCTACAGAAGGGTCAATCTTTGAATAAAAAAAATCATTAAAACTCTTTTATGTTTTTTTTTGTGCAAGGAGCTAATGGTCTAATCAAATGTAATAATTTATGCTAAGCTAAGCAAAAAAAATTTCTGTCCTGGCTGAATGGATTAAAAATTGTTAAAACTCTGCTGTTTAATAGGCGGAGGGTTCCTTTAAAAATGATAGTGTGTATGTTTATAACAATGGAAGCTATAATACCTAGAAAAATCATCTTAGCATTCCCATTCATCTTAATAGAAAGAGAGGATTTGTCAGCAGATGGCGAAGTTACAACATCTAATAGCTGGCCTGTGGTAACCAGACAAACCCTGAGGCCTTATTTGTAAGTACGTCATCTATTCTGACAACTACACCACATTCTCAGATCTGCTCCAAAGTGTTACACATGTACTGGCACACATAAAGCCTCCTACTGTCACACTGCAGGATGACAGCTGTGTGTGTGATTGCCAACCCAAACCTCTGTGTAGTTTCAGTTTGTTTTATAACATTTAATGTCATTAAACTGGTGATTGTGCACTGTTATTTTAAAAGAGCAGATTATTTACATAGCTACGGGAAAGAGTCCAGACTACCTGTGTAATTTACACCATACCTTCTGGTGAAAATGTATGTCTCGTACACTAACACACACATACAAATTTACATAGGTGCTTTAGAGCTTGTTAAATCAGTCTCTCATGGGTCTTCTTCAGTTCTTTCGTAATCCATATTGTAATCAACATTGTATGAAAATACTCTAACAGTGCTACAACAGTGTAAAAGAAGTTGCTACCTAAAGCAATGTCTTTTAAACCTGAAATGCATATGATGCAAATTATATCATCTTAAAGCTATTTGAATTGTGCATACAGTATACACACAGCTTGAAAATGACACAAGAATTGTTTTTGCAGTACTTTGTTTTCCCCAATGTGTAAACACTGAACTGGGCCAAAAAGAAAAGAAATGAAAAACAACAGTTTAATGAACACAACAATAGACACTCATGTTAAAGAACGTGTAAGGGGAATTATATGTACAAAACAATATTTTATGCATATGTGTATAGTTTGATTACTCTGGCTTTTTTTAAACTATGAGCAATTCCAGTGTTATGAATGTGACATTTTCAGTAAACACTCAAAACATAAATTCACAGAGAAAGTATATGAAGACTTCAGATGTAAAAAGCTCTAAGTGCCATCTTACAATTTTTCCTAAAATGAGCATTTTGTTTCAAGTTCTTATGTGTACGTTTAGTAATTTCACCTTAATGGCAAATAATATGTTACTTTCATTGCTTGTAACATGAAATAACTGAATACAAATATGAGGCTGGAAAAAATCAAGTCTTTGTAAAAGAAAATTCCAGACAGCACTTAGAGGTTTTTGCATCTGAACTCTTCATATGTTAACATTATATTAAAACATTTGTTCATATTTTTCAAAAATACTAACCACAGAGTTATGGGATCAGAAAAAAAATCAATCTGTAAACATTTTTTATATTTTAAATGAGAAAAATAAACCTGTGTTATGGATGTGACCAAAAGATTACAGATTTTGCAAGATTACAGTATACAACAAACTTTGTAGAAACTCTGTTAATTAAAATGCACAACCCAAAAGAAATAATGCCAATCAAAAGCATACAATTTGGCTTTCTATAGAACAAAAACATTTTATTAAATTTTATTTTACATTTTTGCATTTATGAGAAAGAAGCTTCGTTATGGATGTGACAGATGTGAAATTGCGTCTTGTGTTTAATTGTTTGAGAGACATTGGAAACATACAAAGGGTTTCGCTTAGAAGGATTTTTCTGACATTTGCATGGAATTGCTCATATATAGGTAAAAAACATGTTATAGTTTTCAACCAAAAAGAAAAAAATTCTAATTGGACACTTCTTGCTAGGTAATTTGTAAGAGCTGTCACAGAATTGTTGCCACAGCATGAGGAAATACAACGACCAGCACCCAAAAAAGCACCACAGGCGGCTATATAAGGTGCGTCTTGCTAAAAAGTCAATTATAAGTATTGCCAGTGACACTTAATCTAGTAGCAAGCAAAGTACATTTTTAAAGTTGTTAGCTAATATAAGTTGATATCTTTTCAGTTCCACTCACTGCATTTTAGCAGTAAGAAGCTACAATATAGATTATTGAGCTGAAGCTTGACTACAAAATTAAATCGCAAATCCAATGGAAATTGCAATATCTGTCAAAAGAATCGCAATTAGAAATTTTCATCAAATTGCACAGCCCTACTTCATGCACTCATCTGTCACAGCAAACTTGACATAGCTCATACACTTAATGGGTGAGTACATAGTACATGATTACATAGTGTTTGGATGCACAGTGTATCAACACAATGTTGGTTTCGGATGATAACTGGTTATTTTTAGGTTATTGTTATCAGGCTAATGATTTTGTTTTAATAAAGCCGATACATTTCGGTTTGTTCCTACTGGTTGAACTACATTAGAAACAGTACTGGCCCTTGAGGCTTTTGTGCCATTCACATGACTTCGCACAGAGCAGATGTGCACTTTAGAAGATATTTTTCTAGAAATTTTGTTTACAACAGTGTGGCTTTTTTAGTTTTCACTGTTCACTTCTTTTTGGTTTTTGTAATCAGGCTCAGAAAAAAATCATATGGAGTTTACAGTAGATTTATAAAGCTATATTTTAGTTATCATTCTTCAAACATAAAGAGTTTGGTATTGTCCAAAATCTCCAAATGGGTGTTTTTAAAGGATAGTGCATTATTTGGAACACAACTTATGATTCCCATTATCTACTATGATTAAAAAGAAAGGAAAAGAATGAACTAAAAATCTTTTTCCTGGATGTATGTGTGTTTGTTATTTTTAATTGCCTTCACATGTGTGTGTTCACGGGGGCTGATTTATGACTTCATTGTGGTCTTATAGAGCAGTAAACCACAGGTTACTTCATGAGTTTACTGCAGTTACTGTTCCTGTATTTACCAACTGGATGAAATGTGTCTGTTAAATGATGAATAACCTGAAATCTGTGATTCTGTATAATTTTTTAGTAAGAAACAGAGGGAATGCGTCAGTATTTCACTGTTTAGATTCTGTGTTTTGGAAACTAAACCCTTAAAAGCTTTTATATCTCATTGTGAAACTTGACCGCAACATTGCTCTAATAAACAAAGAACAAAAGTACTTTTCTTTTGTTCAGCTTGTGAGTTTATTTGAGGTTTAGATCACAGTACCTCACACAAACCTGTGTGTGTGTGCTTGAATATATGTTTTGCCCTCTTTGCCAGAGATTGTTAAAATCTAAAAGTCTTTGGGAAACTTCTTAAATGGCAGAGAGAGATTTTAATTAATTTATATACAGAAGTTGTGGTTGTTGTTGCTGCATGTGTGCTTTTTCAAAATTGTGGTTTCACATTTGGCACTGTTGTTTGGCTTCTGTTTGAGCGGCGCCCCATTAGCGGCTTTAGACACGTGCCACCCTCTCTACAAGACCTCATTCCTTCTTGAGCTGCTTTTTCTCCACTCCTATTCTGTCTGAATGCACATTATATGAAGGGAATGTGCAGGGAGTGTCGATCTGAACTTCAGGATACTAGAGAAAGATAACAAGAGAATGTGTTTGTGTGTGCGCAGTACTTATGCATAACTTACAGGGAGCAAAATATAAATCTGCCCACAGGGGCATTTTTTCTGTTCACATAGGGTGCGTCTCAATCAGCACCCTTGTTCACTTATCAGGTTGCCAGCCATTTACTGTAGGTGCTGTCTTCTCTCGCAAAAATTAAAAAAAGTCTCACAATGCAGTGTGAAAACCAGAGCGCATTGATACACACTATGAGCGCTTAATGGAAGTTTGGAAGCATGAAATATAAATCACGTAACCCAAATCACAAACAAGAGACATTTTTTAAAAAAATAATTCCTTATTTATTTAATTTTAATATGAACGAACATAGCTAGAAAGGTTAGAAAAAATCTAGCAAACATTTATAATTATTTAATGGTTGAAATGTTGCTGGTATATGAAACAAAATTATTTAGCTATAATGTACTTTTAAAAACTTTGTAAATTTAATATATCAAAATTATTAATTGTGCTGTTGTTTATAAATCCAGTTTTGATAATGTACAATGATGACGTTCTCATGTCATACATGTCCCAATGTGTTGTAAACCAAGCTTATCACTGTCCTTACCAGTGCCCAAATTTGTGCACCTACTGATGAATGACCTCGGGAGCTAGGATGCTAATCGAAACGCTACCAAAGTTTTCAGTCACATAGATGTCATCTGTAGTACAGACCTGTCAGATTTCAAGTTGTTGTAATGAAGTAATTTCCATTTTTAAAATGAAGTATTTAGTCAGCGATGATAGTCTATTGCAGGGGTCGGGAACTTTTTTTCAGCAAAGAGCCATTTAGGATTTTTTTTGCCAAATGCATTTTTTTAAAGAGCCATTAGGGTGTGTATATTATTATAAATAATACAGGTTTGAACAAAAGCTTTTTTTTCCCCATGCACAACTTAAACAAAAATAAACAAATATGAAGCATCACATGTTGAGCAAGTCCACAAATGTAGAAAGGACAATTAAATTAAATTCTGGTATATAAACTCTTCTTTTTTTCTGAAAATAAAGCACACGTGTGGATAGCATAGAAACGCAAGTTGTTTGCCCTTTATTGGTGTCGCGATTCAAGTTTATCCACAGCGCCACACATGTGCATTGGTTGAAACGTCCTTTTATTATAAACTGAGTTTTTATTCATTTTTTTGTACAAAAAATTTACAATAAAACAGGAATTGTAATTGTTTATTCAACAGGAATATGATTTTTAGTGATAGTTATAATTGTTTAAACTGTAAAATATTCTTGAAGGGAGACAGCTAGAGAGCCACATATTTTTGTTCAAAGAGCCACATACAGTACAGTATGGTTCACGAGCCATAGGTTTCCTACCACTGGTCTAGTGGTTAGTGAGGCGTCCCAAGTACGAATCCCAGTTCATTGAGCTTTCCCAAATGCATACGCCTCTCTCTCTCTCTTTCTCTCTCTCTCTTTCTCTCTCTCTCTCTCTCTCTCTCTCTCTCTCTTTCTATCTTTCTCTCTCTCTCTCGCTCTCTCTCCATCTTCACATCCTGTAATCATACTGTCCTCTCCAAAAAAGGCAAACATGCCAAAAATAATTCTTAAAAAGGCATTTGTGATCTATCAAGCACCTGCTGCAGTATTTCAATGACATTAAAAGGTCAAATACAAAAACACCTTATTTTTCATATTCAGGCAGAGATGAGACCTCAGTTCAGTGTCTTACATGCTGTAGGGATGAAAATTCTTTTATATGGCAAAACATGTCTTTTTTACAAAGAAGGCCCATACAGATTTCAAAGGCAGATACTGATTCTATCAGGGCCTGGTTAATATGTGGATTTTGGGGGTTTTACGATGTAGTCACATGTTAATTGTTCAGTTTGTATATCTCAGTATTTGGGCTTTGGACACATGGTCAAGAAAGATACAAAATATGTGGTAAACTTTGCTCTGTCTCATATTCATACTGTATTCATAACCGCGTTCCAAGGCTATTTATGAAATCCAGGCATAACACTGTATGACAACGCTTCAGACGACTGTTCTAGAGCCTACAGCTAATCAATCTGTCAGATTCTGGAGTGCATTACAGGTCTAAAGAACATTATAAATGCTAAATGATCTTAAATAAAACACATTCATTTATAGAGATGGTATATCATACATAATTTCACACACGTGGGTAACAGAGGCCAAGTGAATGGTTTGTGAGCACAATTAAGTGCACACAGCATGCCATATCATCTGATAATTGTAAGAAGTAATACCAAAAGGCAACTGACTGTGTTAAGCCACATAAAACAAAACAAAAATACAATGCATATGCCGAGCTCAGCGGCTAATCAGCCAAAATCAGCTGAGGTGAAGTGACGACAAGAGCTGGCTGTCACTCAAGTGGCCACACCCTTAATTATGCAAACTTAAAATAATCTAATATAAAGGAAACGGATGAGTTCTAAAAAAAAAAAATCACCCCCTCACTGTTGTCATCAAGCATAATATTAGCTATATGAACCAAAATCAATTCTTTGTACCAGGTTGTAAACACCATTTTTTCTGCTGTAAAGATGGCCATTCTAACAGTGGGCTCCATATGGGGCCAGGACTAGCGGAATTTCGATGAATTGCAGTTTCAGTTACTTCCGTATTGGCTTCCCGAAAGAGAGCAGGTTGCCGCTTGGTTTTACCGTCATGCTTTTTATAAGAAACTGCTAAAAAAATAAACGCTAAATTTCGCAATCTATAATCCATAATAATAACTCCTGTACAGCAGTCCAACATTCTGACACTCAATGACACTTTAATACCCTGTCAGAAAAGTCTAGTGGCTGAGAATGAGCTTTTTACATTGTCTGCTATAATGTTAATGTTGTTTTTGGTGTGTTTACATAGATGAATATGGCCACGGAGTAAATGCGCAATATAATTACGATCTTATTGCACATAAGATCATTATGATAACATAATATATGCCTTCAGTGATTTCCTGAAGATAAATACCAAAAAATAACACACCTGTAATATGAAGCAAGAGATTGCGATGACATCTGATGACGTGTGCAGGTGCTGTAGTGCTGTCTTAATTCTTAGGGGTAAATTTTGAAGCCCTTCCCCTTCACACTCGTTTTTAAGGGTCATGGGGAAGAGGAAGGGGTAGGGGTGCAACAATGGAATTGGGATTGGGCCATAGTCATTTGACAAAGCTACAGTTTGAACCGCTGTATAAAAAACATTCTTCACACTGCATTAATTCATATTAGGCATTTATTATGTTTTTCTTCTGGAAAATTTCTATTGTGCAATTTAAAATCGCATCATACTCTGAGAGAATCTACAGTACACTTATACTGTATATCTGTACTCTTAAAAGTATGTAAACTAACAAGAATTGTAATGAGAAAGGAACAGGTGATAAAAGCTTTCATGTCTTTCATGTAAATCTTTGTTTGAACATCAACAAACAACCGCTAGTAACAGCACTTTTTTTTTTTTTTTTTTTTTGTGCTTAGGTTCCATTTATTTAGTTTTGAGCAGATTAGCCCCACACACAGTGAAATCTTATTGGTTCAAAATTTTATCTATATTAATCCAGTAAAATATATTGACTTTCAATGTGGACAGATTATTTTGTAGATATACTGTTAAAGTGTACAGCTAAGAGTCTTGCAGTCTGCAAGGTCATCATCAAGTCACCTCGTCAAGTTTGGCTAAAATACCTCTACTACAAAATAGTCCTAACATAACTTTGCAATCCACAGTGTTTTAACCCAAGCTTTGAACAAACAGTCATGCCAATAAAGCTCAATTAAATTTAACTGACAACAAGAGAAACAGACTGATTTGTTTTTTTTTAGAGAATGCCATCAGTCACATCTCTGCTGTTGAGGATTTAAGTTGATTGTCCTCTTTTTGCACTTCATCATGGTTCTCTCCTCATAAAGTCAATCATCTTTGATTAGCAGAGACAGATTTATTGTCATTTTTCAGCTGAAATGTTGTACTCATTGTCATGTCATTCATAATTCATGTTTTTTTTTCTCTTTCTCCCTTTGCCACAGATCTTCTGGCCACAAATCGTACCTCAGTTTTCAATGGGTTACACGGAGATCTGCACTTGTCGGCTGTGTTTTTGGATGAATATCATGACAGGCTTTTCCTTGGAGGGAAGGATGTTCTCTACTCACTCAGACTGGATCACACGCATGATGCTAAAGAGGTAACACAGACACACTATCATTGAGATAAGGTGAGGATTATAAGCTGCCTTAAAGCTGTGTGAAGGTCTGTTAGTGAGATGTTTTTCAGTCTGTACTACTGGAAACTGTTATCTACACACACAGATAAAATAAGCAGACACCTACTTGTGCTGACATATTTAACCTATGATTAGTAAGGGGTATATGAAGGCTGCTTCACAAATGATGCATCCTTACATACTGTATGAAAAGATTAGATGAAGTGGAATGGAACAAGATGAGATTTTTGAAAAGCTGAATTATTTTAATTCCACATGGTGATTTAAAAAACATCAAAATGCATCCTTGTAGTCAAAAATCTCTGTTGGTTTAAATTGAAAAATGATTGCAGGGGCAAGGGTGTCAAAGGAAATTTACCTTGCAGTATATCAGTTCTACCAGAAAGACCAGGGAGATAAATATAATATTGAATTATATTTATTTGATGAGTATTATTTGACAAAAGTATCATTTAACAAAACATAGGGTTTCTTTGGCGGAGGCCCCGTTTGTAGCTTGAACTGTAAGCTTTTAGATCCAGCTACGACTGCCGAGGACGAAGGCAGGGCCGGAGCCTACCCCCCTGAACAGGGTCAACCTGGTGGTGGTGGGTGAACATCTGCATCAGTATCTGCTACCAAATGAATGAAATGAATGGACAGCTTATATATTCCTTGTGTCTCTTGGCTATTGGTTGGAACTGATTGTGATGAGTGAATAAATTAAGCATATTTACTATCACAATCTTTCTGATCTTTTTCATTTGTACACTCCTTTGCACTCGCTGAGATCATCTTCTGCTGAACTGTTATCTGTTCCAAACTTTTAAGATGAAGTCATTTGGTGGCAGGGCTTTTAATTGTGCAGCACCAAACTTATGGAACTCCCTACCTTTGTACATTCGCCAGGTGGACATTATTTCCAATTCTTAATCTCAGATTAAACCTTTTTGTTCAGGATAGCTTTTAATTATTTGCTGGTTTAATATCCTGTCTGTTGCTTTTCACTGCTTGTGTGTTTTATGATGTGCTTGCTATACACTGTAAAGTGTCCTTGAGAGCTTTGAAAGGCGCCTATAAATAAAAGATATTATTATTATTCATTCATTCATTTTCTTTTCGGCTTAGTCCCTTTATTAACCTGGGGTCGCCACAGCGGAATGAACCGCCAACTTATCCAGCACATGTTTTACGCAGCAGATACCTTTCTAGCTGCAACCCATCTCTGGGAAACATCCATACACATTCATTTACACTCATACACTACAGACAATTTAGCCTACTCATTTCACCTGTACCGCATGTCTTTGGACTGTGGGGGAAACCGGAGCACCTGGAGAAAACCCACACAAATGCAGGGAGAACATGCAAGCTCCACACAGAAACGCCAACGGGCCCAGCCGCGGCTCAAACCAGCGACCTTCTTGCTGTGAGGCGACATCACTACCTACTGCGTCACTGTGTCGCCTATTATTACTATTATTATTATTATTATTATTATTATCAATATTTGTAGAAGAAAAAACATTTTTTTTTCAAACCAGCAACCTTCTTGCTGTGAGGTGACAGTGCTACCCACTGCGCCACCGCGCCACCCTTTAATACTTTAATTTAATCAAATAAAATAAATAAATTTCTTTGTTCATTCATTCATTTTCTTTTCCCCTTAGTCACTTTATTAATCAGTGGTCACCACAGCGGAATGAGCCGCTTATGCAGCATATGTTTTATGCAGCGGATGCCCTTCCAGCCACAACCCAACACTGGGAAACACCCATACACTCTTGCATACACACACAAACACTATGGACAATTTAGTTCATTCAATTAACCTGTACCGCATGTCTTTGGACTATGGGGGAAACCGGAGCACCTGGAGGAAACCCACACAAACACAAGGAGAACATGCAAACTCCACACAGAAATGCCAACTGACTCAGCCGGGGCTCGAACCAGCGACCTTTTTGCTGTGAGGCGATTGTGCTACCCACTGCTTCACCGTGATGCCCAGTTTCTTTGTGTTGTTGTTTACTTTTAATCTTTTTCTCATCCATCAGAATGTTTATTAAAAATGAAACAAAAGCAGCTGTCCACAAACTCACATTAAAGTCATATAAACTGACCACACTTGGGACAAAGACTTGTTTAGACTGTACTTATAAACACGCATAAACATAAACAGTCTTGCTTGATTTTACACGTTCGATGTTTGGCGCCCTTTTTCATGTAATGGTCACAGTTTTGTGGAGTAGTTTATCCAATAAAGTTGTGAGAAATGAGAAGAACCTCTGTGTGTGAAAATAAGTATTGAACTAAATGGACCTGTAAAAGCTAAAGTGCTTTGCGTCTCCTTGTCTCAAGGGTTTGGTGACTCTTTTTCCCAGTGCAATTAACTTTGTGTTGTGTGTGTGGACAAGCTTAATTAAAGCCTCTGTTCATGTGAATGTGTTTTGACTCAAGTCACTAGACCCAAGACAAGGGTGGTTGTTTTTGTATGTAGTCTCATTGTGTGTGGCCTTGTTCAACGATATGAAGAGGAAGAGGAAGTGCATTGTCATGGTGTCAGACACATGGCAGTGGTTGCCACCTCTGATGTCGTGACCCTGTGACCTTTGGCTCAGGGTCAGACGGGTTTGGCCTTGTTAGACCCTTTTGTAAAGCCACTGTACTGCCACTGGCCACAGGGTTTACAAGAGCTGGGCTAAACGTATTGATATCTAGATTTTGATGAACTGAGATTAATACTTACATCCCAAGAAACAACTTTTAGGCTGTTGTTATCAGTTGACGGGAAGAAACTTGTGGAAAACCTAACGGAGCATTATTTGTAGTTAGCATTCGATGCAGTTAATTTCAGTAAGTTTTGTTTTTGTTATTTTTGACAAATCTCAGCTTTTAAATTCAGTCAATTAAATAAATTTTCTGATCATATTCCCAACCCAGGCAAAATGGCCCAAAATTAGATGTAAAGGTTTTTGTACACAAACCTAGCACACTTCATCCAATACTGCATAGAGAGGAAGGAGAGTTCTCCTCCTTATCAAAGATCTGCACTGGATTATCCTCAAATGCAAAGTTTATTTCAGGAATTTTCATACATTGCTTGTGATACTTCACACATTTACGTACAGTACCTAAACAAATCTAGAACAGAGACTGGCAGTACCTATAGACATTATGATAGATAGCGACCACATTGACGTATCGGAGCAATGGGCCGATTGGAACCATGAGGCTTTCTAGCTTTCTATTATAACGTCTATGGGCAGTGCGTCAAATGTATGAACACACACACACACACACGCACGCACGCACGCACGCACGCACGCACGCACGCACGCACGCACGCACACACACACACACACAAACACACACAGACACACACACACACACACACACGCACACACACACACACATACACACACACACACACACACACACACACACCAAAACAGCAGCCGGTGAGATGTGTGCCAGTCACTGAATCAAGCATAGGGGTTCTCAATTGTCTGCCACATTCAGCCTTTATTTTATGCAATGTGTTTGTCATAAAGTTATCTGTGGCTCAACTGACGACATTCTGTATTTAGCCTTTCGCTTGTATGGTAGCCCTGAACTGTCAAAACACCACTCAAAGTGCTTTTTCAGATGCGGAAATCTGAAAAAATCAAACCCAGTGTTCTGTCGATTTGTATTACCTTGTCAGATTGTCCTACCTCCCATTCAAAAAGTAGGTAGCACATTTTGATGACACAATATGCTACCCATCAGATTTTGCTACCAGTGTAAATTTTTATGTGGATTAGTGTGATATGAAGCTGTAATATCTAATCCCTAACCCCAACCTCAGAACCATTCAAATACAGTGTTAGTAACATAATCTGATGGGTAGGATGACGGACGGACGAAAGTTTCAGAGGCATTGTGTCAATACGATTGACATAGCCTGAGGTTGAATTATTTTTTTTAATGTGCGAAAATTTCAGATTCAGTGAGTAATAACCTTAGATGAAAGTGAAACCGTTATTAAATGCTCAGAATGGATACAATACAGAAACGGCAAAATGAAGGCCTAAATATTGTAAACAATATACACGCTCAAAAACATGCTTCTCCATGTTTATGTTATGTTTTATGAAATCTCCCACACACTCTCCCATTCCAAAATTCAGCGCTAACCACTTAGCGACTGTGTCACTCCTGTTTACAATGTTTAATAACATTAAAAATCTATACCTGCTAATGCTGTAAACTGCTATTACCTGCACATTTTTATAATACAATAATCAATAATGCTCAGTGTTAAACTGTACATGTAACATAGGCACTGTAAAATACATTTCATCTTAAATCCACTTGGTCTTTATTTTTATGGTCCAAACGCCAGAAAACAAAATGAGGATGTGTAGATGTGTGAATTTACATGTGCAAGGTTGTGCTGCAGATGGTATCAGTAAATCCTCTCAGCTGAAATGGAGGATCACAGAAATCAAGGAGTGACTCATGATGTTGTTTTAAATGGGAAAATGACTCAACCTGGATCAGAATTCCTTCTTCCCGTTTGAGCCTGTATTTACTGTTATTCCCAAATTACTTGAATTTCATTGTCAGGAATCATTCACTTATTCTTTTTGGCAGATTGTCAGGTCCAGGATCAGCCATCTATGAATCTTAACCAACAATGTTTTTCTGATGGCCAACAGAGGATGGTTAATGCTAAACATAAACATGGTGTATTCAGAACAAATAAATGTGAGCTTTTCCTTCACACAGTTGCTCTGTATTATTATATTTTAAAGACAAATAGGGGTGTTGCCTCACAGCAAGTAGGTCGTTGGTTCAAGTCCCGGCTGGATAAGTTGGCATTTCTGTGTGGAGTTTGCATGTTCTACCTGTGTTCGTGTGGGTTTCCTAAGGGTGCTCTGGTTTCCCCCACAATCCAAAGACATGCGCTATAGGTGAATTGAATGAACTAAATTGTTCGTAGTGAACAAATTGTGTGTGAATAAGTGTGTATGGATGTTTCACAGGACTGGGTTGCAGCTGAAAGCGCATCCGTTGTGTAAAACATATGCTGGATAAATTGACAGTTCATTCCACTGTGGCAACCCCTGATTAATAAAGGTACTTTACATTCAACATGACTTAATGACGTCCACATTTGGATTATTTTTAGTGCCAGCGAGTCCTGAAGAATAAGGTGATGACTAATTAAGGAAACAGGAAATGCGTTCATGCAAAGGAAGGATGCTGGGTAATGTAGTTGATTACAGTTTCCGGATTAGACAATGTTAGAACATGTAAGACCATGAAAGGGTAAATAAAAAACAACAAATGACTCACTAATGATTTTATCATATTTAGACTGGAAATGTTTATTTTATTATAATTTTTTAAATCATACATTTTATTAGCAATAGAGGAGCCTTGTAACTGTCATATGAGACAAAGTCAGACAATATTTTTACATTTTATGCATTTGGCAGAGATTTTTATAAACAGTTGCTAAAATACATTCAAAGTGTACATCAGACAAATGATAACCCTGTAACCCTGAACCTGTGACTATATCTTTGTTCACTACATGCTACAGGAACTTGAGGTTAACATAACTCTACAGCACTTTATTCATTAGATAGCATTTTTATATAACATTCTAATCATTTATAATTATAATGTATAAAGGGCACCATATTACTTATTCAGTTCAGTTTTCAAATGTTAACAGATCTGTACAAACAAACCCAAAAGTCTGTGTGAGGTCTGAACGTGACAGCGCTTGTGTGCCAGACTGCTTTTTGACACATGAGAAATTAAAGTGTCAGGATGTGCAATCTCTGTATATATATTTGGATAGAGGGACCCAGATGGGATTATGTTTGTTTCTCAATCGTTTATAACATCAGAATATGTTTTTGTGACTTTTACACTCTCAGATTTATTGTTTTCATAAATCTGTTTTTGGTGTTGACACTCATGGGAGCAACAACAGAAAAAAAATATTTAGCTCCACACACTTACCCGCAGAGGCACACACTCGCTTTACCCCACATAATGAGAACAGTCAATTAGATATGAGCTATGCTTTTCCCAAACAGTTTAAACAATCACACTGTTGCGCTTGCAAATCATTGCATGGTTTAATTGATTGTACAAACCAAGCAACATCAGCTCAAGCAAGACGATCTGTTTGTCCAACCAATGGAAGACAGACAGGTAAGGTAAAGTCTTTATGAAGTAGGCTAATGATATTATTTTTTTCCTATTATGATATTTATGCACTGCCTCATTAATACTTATGAGGCACCAAATTCAGATACAAATTTTAACGTAATGTATATGAAACAGGTATACCTTTTCAGTTGTCTGGTCACTTATAATGTACATTTAAAATAGCAACACATGCCAAACATATTTTTCAGTATGCCAAATATCAAGTTTGATATGAGGGTAGATATATTGTCAACAAAGCTTTGGAATGTCTAAATAAAAGCTTATGTCTAAAAAAAAGCTTGTTAACGCTCAAGTATGGAGACCAGTTTTCACTTTTAACTATTAACTCGTAGCTTTATTCATTTTCAAACTGACTGTTTATGTTAGCAGGTTTTAATGCTTTACTCTGCATGAGCATCTTCTACATCCCTTAACCTTATCCCATACCTAGGGCTCTATTTAATGATCTAGGATCAAAGTCTAAAGCGCGTGACGCAAAAGCATTAAGGGCGTGTCTGAACCCACTTTTGCTATTTTAAGGACGGAAAAATCTGCTCTGCGCCTCGGCAGATGGGTGTGTTTTGAGCATAATGTGCAGTAAACTAATAAGAATCTCATTTCCCATTCCTTTTAAGAGTCGGTTGTGTCACTATGGCTATTTACATGGCGGAGTTTGTAAGTGGAAAAACTGAATGCTTCACTAGCAAGAAAACAGTTAAACAGACCATCTACAGCGCGAGGATAAAGCCTCCTCCATTCAGCCTCTTTACTCTACTTTTACTCTACTCCTTTACCTTCGTGCATAAGGAAACAGTGCTGTACTCACTCCACTGAAGATATTCATTAGTCTACATATTTAATTTAGTTTGTTAAGCGCAAAGATTTGTCTCAAACCTATTTTTTTATTCAGTACTAATTTCCAGCAGACGAATAAATGAACAATAATAACAAAATGTGGTCAAAAGATGTTATTTCGTTATTTAAGTTATATCCAAACTCTTGCCCTATTCTTATGCCCCATATGGTGATGCATACGTCTCCAAAACCCAACAGCTGGACAAATTTAAACTTGTTTTATTAAAACTAATATAAATATGCACATAATAAAGTCTAATGCTAATACTAATAACAACATTAAACAAATGCAAATTGTCATGAATAAACTGAAAAATGCATGGAGGTAGTGATTTTTGTATTTAAAGACAATAATATTTTTTAAACATTTTATTCCTTTATTTTTTCTCATATGTAAAGATATTTGTGTATTGCTGTACATCCTGTGTATATTAAGCAATGTGTAAGTGTTTGAACCTGCATAGGTGCATAACTAACGCTTTCTGCGCTGGACTTTAGACCAGCTTTTACTTGGTCAATGGTGCGGTCTAGTTCCTCAAAATAGCAATTTTACTTGTTTTAGATAAAGCACCAACAACAACAACAACAACAACAAGAGTTTATTAATGATAATATATATATTATAGCAATACAATATTATTGTCATTGACGTATGGCAAAAGCCATGTTTAGGTCCTGTGTAATTGTAAACTGAGACTTGATTTTGTCCTTTGGGAATTGTGGGGATAATTGGATCATTGTCATTTGCTAATTGTTGTGATCTCTTATGAGTAACATAGTACAGAGGCACATGTAATTTAAGAAATACACTAATATTTTGAATAATAAACACAGCAACTTCCTATAAAAAAGAAGAATTATCCATTTTCAATCCATTGTAACATTAACATTAATGTGTTTGTTTCTTTGGAGGCTTAATTAGTCTTAACGATTAAATGAGTCTGGGTGTGACAGCGCTGTGTTTAGTGTGTGCTTAATTTATGAGACTATAAATTTCTTCTGTTTTTCCTTTTTATCTCCAGATCCATTGGCCTTCGTTGCCTGGGAATCGTGAAGACTGTATTCTCAAAGGGAAAGATTCCGAGGTGAGTTTCTAAATGACTTTGAATTAACTGAAAACATCAACAAACTCAAAGAGTCAGGTCAGCATCTTAGAGTTTCTGAAGTTTTTTGTAAGCTGGCATGCTTCAGATGTTCACAAATATATTAAACCCAGTAGAAATCATTAAATGTAGCTTTGTTTTGGAGTCTATTTAGTGTGATCCTCAACCGTATGTATTTGATCAGGTTCAATCTAGAGTTCTGAAATGAAAACATCTGACCGTCTTCAGCTATACTCAGAATAGGCTGCAGTTGGCGCAGATGACTGGAAAGATGAAGCTAAACGCCCATAAATGAGATTTGATCCACTCACTTATTGTTTTCTTGCTTCCAACCAAGTGTGTGTGTGACTCCTGAGTCTCTTAAACCAAATGACCAAAGAAGGCTGTCCCAATACACAGCACAGAGTTATTCTTTAATTTTTAACCACCTCTTTGTTTTCTATTTTGGATTCTTGTTTTATTTATTCTCATTCAGCCTCTCGTTTCCCCCTTCAGCACCATGAGCATGTTAATTATGTTTAGAGTTAAATCTCTCAGGCCCTCTTTCCTCAATGGTGGAAGGTCTTTAACACACACGCATGCACACAATCACACACACACAAACAGACACACACACTCTCACTTGCGCTCACACTCTCTGCATCTGCTAATGTTTAGCATGTTCGCTCGTAAATTGGAAATGTGAGGTGTCTCCATGGTTAAATGCTCTGGTGACTGTCCTGGCTGTATTGTTTGATGTGACAGGTGAGTGCGATTTCACAGCGGCGTTTAATGACTTTGTTCATTGTGTGAGTATGTGTTGGGGAATTGAACAGGATATTGGTTTTCACTGGAGAAAGGACACACAGGAATAAACTCAAAGAAGTTTGATCTACCTCTGAAATCGTTATTATAATTAACTAACACAAAAAGCAGATATTTGTTGTTGATTAAAATAAGTATTAACTGAAAAATTCCCTACTGAAATAAGAATACTTCTGTAAAAAGTACTGATATAAAAATAATAAGATATAGAGCATTTATTTACTGAAAATAGCAGTTGCTGAATACAATTAATGCATATTTTTAGATTTTAAATAATGCATAATAAACAAAACAAAAAGTCATTGCCAGGAAATAGATAAATAAATTAAAAAATTAAAAATAAACAAAAGTATAAACAGTTGAAGTTGAAGAATTATTAGCCCCCCTGAATTATTCCCCCCCCCCCCCCCCCCGTTTTATTCTTCAATTTCTGTTTAAGGGAGAGAGAATTTTTTCAACACATTTCTAAACATTACAGTTTTAATAACTCATCTCTAATAACTGATTTATTTTTATCTGTGCCATGATGACAATAAATAATGTTTTACTAGATATTTTTCAAGACACTTCTATACAGCCTAAAGTGACATTTAAAGGCTTAACTAGGTTAATTAGGTTAACTAGGCTGGTTAGGGCAATTAGGCAAGTATTGTATAACGATGGTTTGTTCTGTAGACTATCTAAAAATATATATAGCTTAAAGGGAATAATAATTTTGACCTTAAAATGGTTTTAAAAAATAAAAAAACTGCTTTTATTCTGGCCAAAATAAAACAAATAAGACTTTCTTCAGAAGAAAAAAAATATTATCAGCATACTGTGAAAATTTCCTTGCTCTGTTAAACATCATTTAGGGAATATTTAAAAAATAAAAAAATTAATCTGACTTCAACTGTATATAGCTTCCAACAGGTTTGAAATATACTTGCGGCTTTTTACCCAAGGCACATGGTTACCAACATGCGACAAAAAAGTGATTTTTTTTTTTTTACAATATTTTTTTTTATTATACACTGTTATACACTGTTTCTTTTCATTGGGTTGAAGTTTAAAAAAGACTATTGAAATAAAAATGAAATCCACTACTTGTTTTATTTTTATTATATTCAGGAGCCATGTGCACCCACTGCTGCTGACATTTTGAACATTATTGCCAAAGCATGTTAGATATGTATAAAATATGAAATATATCAACATCATCAAATAAAAAAATATGCAGCAAATGAGAAATGAGAAATGACATAAAGGAATAAAAAGAGACAATATCTCTAAAAAGTATAATAATAATTACAAAAATAAAAAGTACATATTATTTAAATAAGGCAAATGAGTTAATTAACCATTTCTAACAGTTTACAAACATAAAAAATGTAGCTTAAATACAATAAACGGACTATCAAAATAAAGTGTGACCAATTATTTAATATTTTTTCTTGCTCTTGTAGCTGTGCACACGCTGTCAGCTGCAAAGTCAATCAAAAGTTGATCAGGCTTAAAATACAAATATAATGCAAAAACACATACAATTAACAACGACTTTAGAACATGCAAACTCCACACAGAAACGCCAACTGAAACCAACAACCTTTTTGCTGTGAGGTGATTGTGCTACCCACTGTGCCACCGTGCTGCCCGTAAAAGGATGAAAATAATAAAAAAATAAATGTTACCAAATATACTTAGGCAGCCGGTAATATACCTGGGCGGCTCGTCAAAGTAAAGTCTGTGTGTGGGAACACTGTATATATATATATAGTTGGCGGTTCATTCCGCTGCGGTGACCCTGAACTTAGCCGAAGGAAAATTAATGGAGGAATGAAACTATATATATATATATATATATATATATATA